>JANZLC010000002.1:16114442-16132277 GCA_026413385.1 Erythroxylum gracilipes | reverse complement strand
GGGGATGGATTTCGTGGAGGAGGGGGATGGATTAACCGTTGGATAAAATGGATATCTCTGGAGCTTTTAGAGGGGGGGAATAGCCGTCGGATTAGATGGACGGTTGGGATGAATTGCGTGGTCATCCATCCCAACTCGTCCTTAGTATATATACTTAATAACTAATTTAAGATATTATCAAGTGGGAATGTCATAATAATTTCAAAATATTTCCCACAGAATCAACTAAATGATGCAGATTCAATTTAGAGTAAGCTTGTTAAGTTGGGTCTCCAGTATGTAAAAACAACTACTCAAATTCTCAATAAAAATACTTGGACAATCAAATTAGTAAGAATTAAGATTTTGGATTTAATTTTTACTATATAATGTAATCATTCTTTAACCTCTTCATGATTAAAATTATATCGTCTTTTATTATGAATTCAAGGATTAGGACATAACATAAACACCTTAAACCATGTCATTTCAATTAGCTTTTATCCTTATATTAATCGCAATTTTTGTGCTACTTTCATCTATTTTAAAATATAGAAAAAAGATTAATTATTAGCAGTATATAAGTGAAGGTCGCGACTAAAAACACAAACTTCTTCCCGAATTCTAATGTCTGTGTTTGCTAAACTTGCTAGAGCTGCCAAGGCATGCCGCTTCCCCACCGCAGCCAAAACCCCAAACTTCTCAGCCACCCCACTGAATTACGCAACTCGTCGCTCCTTCCACCGTAAGCTCCTTTGTTGCCTTTTCTCCTGTATATTGTCGGTCTATTGATTCCGAATGATGTTTCCTTTCTGATTTGTTGCATATTATATATGCGAAAAGTGATGAAATTTTCTTGATGCAGGTTTGGAATTTCAACGGCCAAAGTTGGATTTTGGCGTTAAATATCCATATATGCTTCCGTGTCTGCTGAGTGGTTTGCTTGGAGGTGTATTTATAAATGTTGCCTATGCGGATAATAATGAGGTGTGCTTTGATTCTACTAACAAACCCACCATTGTTCACAAACAGGAAGAAAAAAGAACAATTTTGTGGAATTGGAAATATGCAAGTTTATAATTTTAACTGTGGTTTGTGCCAAAAGCTGCACTTTTTCATTTCGTATGAAATATTTGATTTCTTAAGGCTTCTGTGAAACCTCATCTGCCTTCGGAATCTGCTTCAAACTTTACTGACATGGAGGAGACTGTCAAGAGAGAACGTGAGCGAATTGAAGAGTTGCTCAGAAGTAAAGGAATGAAATACGGTTCTTATCCTCGATATAGTGTTGCTGTTAATGGGCAAAAGGTTTTGTGCGCTTATTTTTATGCTTACTCCAAATTATACTGTGCTATTTGCTTTCCTCTGTTAAATGCTGTTTCATGTGCTTTTTACTGCTATCGTAATTTACGATTCTTTCTTGTCAGCCATCAATTATTGCTTCTCACTCTTGCATTTCTATTACCATTTCTAATGGATTTTTGTTCAGCCAATATTGGAATTTGTCACAAGTTATTTTTGTGGTTATTCTAACTTAGATGATAAGTTGCTTTCCGTATCAGTATGTTGACTACTGTCCTCTGCTCAATACTTGTCAATACTGTTTCACATGCCATACAAGTAGGGGATGTATGTTGCTGTGTGACATATCACTTGTGATAATGGAAAGAGATGATTGAATGACTAGTTTTGAAAAGCCTCAAGTAGAATGTTGGAAATTCCCAGCTATGTTGTGATATAAGACCCATGAAATCACCCTTCATAGAAAAGGTTAGATTTAAGGCTATAGTGCCTGTTTTGGGTCACTTTGAATCAGTTTTTTGGATGTCTAAAATTGTGCTTGCACATTGAAAAAAGGAACCTATTTTGATAGTGTTTGGTTACCAAATCATTGCTTATGAAAAATCACTTCCTCAAAATCATGGTTTTCAGAAAGATATTTTACATGCTTTTGTCTTTTAAAGCAAGGCTTTAGGGAAAAAATGATTCTCAGGCAAATGATAATACATTTCTTAGTTGTCCATCAACTAGAGTTTTGCTTTGAAGCTTGTATTTATTTTTGTTTAGATTTCTAACCACTCATCTTTTGACTTTTATGTCTATAATTTATGTGTTGTAGATTTATTTAATTTTATCTTAATGCTCTTAAGGTAAATTGAAGGTCAAGCTTTAGAAAGATTATCTCTTACATTTGAAGAGAGCGATTGGATTTAATAATTAACGCGGAACGGGAGACTAAGAAGTTAAAACAAGCACAATGCAGACAACTAGAGAAGTACACCAAAGGAGAGAAAATATAGAGAGGTTGTGGGAAAAAAGAGAAGGGTTTAGAGGAATTGACAAGGGAGACAGGAATTAATAGTCACTATTTACACAAAGCTAAAGACTAAATTTGGCTATAGTGGATAACATAGAAACCCTACCAGAAAAGTAATCTAAAAACTTAATGGGAAGATAAACTTACATGTCTTAAAGAAAAATAAGCTAATTTCAATACCTCATTCCTAGTTTCTTTTTACTAACAATCCTCATCTATAATCTTTTTTTTGCTGCAGGACCTTTTTTAGATTAATTTTCTGTTTGATTATGTGGTCAATGAACTATTCGTAGCCAGAAAGTAATTACCATTTGTTTGTGATGTAATTACGTCCTATGTAGTGAAGTTGCAGCCAAAATATTTCTAACAAGGATATAGTTTGCTTGATAGATTACAGTCAAGTTTCGAATACCTCCTGAAAGTGATATTCCGCAGTTGATTGCAAACCTTGTTTCAAATATTGGGTTGAAGGTTGATGGGCACAATAGTGGAACAGAAATACTATTGCGTGCTTGGGACAGGTTGGATGAATGGCTGTTTAGTTATCTTTCACTGTCCTTGCAGTCTCTAGCTTTTAGTTATCTACTACTAAGTGATCTTTGGTTATGTAATCATGCTAACCCTGTATTTCTATTTCTCTTTCTCTTATGCATGTCCAGTGCAGTTGCTTGGCAGTTGATGTTTAACCATCCAGTAAAACAGACGGAAAGAGCTGCAGACAAGGACCCTACAAGAAATATTAATACAACTGAGGGAGATCTTAGCATCCTCATATTTCGTTCACTCCTTAGCAAAGATATACCAGTAAGTTTACTAGGGAAAAACCATATGCTCTGTTATAGTATTAGAAGATTCTCTCAAATGTCAAGTAGCGGACAAGCCTTTTTGAGTGATTGATGTTAATATCACAGGAAATTGAGTTTATAAAGTCTGGGAGCTTTAGCACCTCAGAGCTTGATGCTTTAGTGTCTCTTTTACAATTAGCTAGCCAGAAGCAAAAGTCCTTAGATAGAAATCCTGGTGAAGGCACTGTAAATAATTCATCTGTAGAAAAGATAGCTACCAATTTAGAATCTATGGGAGTAAGAGTTTATGGACTTGAGCAATCCGAATCAGATCTTTCAAATGGTGAGATTTCATGGGACACTGTCATTGGGTATGAGCAACAAAAACGGTAAGCGCGCGTGCAATTTCAATTTCTTATGTTGTGGATGCTTGGTTTTCTTTATCTCGTTTTTGTTGTTGTGCGTGCTGAAAGTATGTAGGTATTTATCAACTGTTTAAAATCATGAAAACAAGTAGTCTAGTTTTTAACCCTACAAAATTTAGTCAAGTTTGTTTGATTGATTAAACATGTCAGATATGTTTGTTAACTTAGTTTATTTAGAATTTTCATCCATCTCTATTCTCTTTAATCCCTCGCGACCAACTTATTTTAATTGTAGATTTAAAGATCATGCTTCATATTGGAAAGTGCTTGTAGATGATTCAGTTATATTATTTGCAGAGAAGTAGAAGATACAATTTTGCTGGCTCTTCATAGTCCAGAAGTGTACGACGATATTGCTCGTGGAACTCGTCATAAGTTTGAGCCAAATAGACCTCGAGCTGTACTTTTTGAAGGACCACCAGGTTATGTTTCCAGTCTTATTCTAGTAGACAAACATTGATATTTACTTTTCATCATATATTATTAGATGAACAATTTGAAAGCTGCATTTATACTTTGTGTTGCCACATTGTATGGAGGCATTGAAAATAAATGTTAACCATTTTTATGGTTGTATTTAGTTAAGTTTGACTTGCTAGTCCCTTCTTTTCATTATGACTGATTTAATAGTTGCTTGTTGACATTGATACAGTGTTGTTGTGGGCCTTTAGCAAAGGGGTTGTGTTGAATGTATATGTGTACATTTTTGTTATGTTATCAATCTTACGGGCTTTATTAGTAGTTTAAGTTTTTATTTCTCTGATGGATTTGCCTATTCGTGCCCATTTATATTTGATTCAGGTACAGGGAAAACATCTTCCGCACGGTTTATTGCTACTCAAGCGGTATGCCTCTGACATATCAATTTTATCTTCTTAATGTTGAATATAATTCATATAATAATTCATTTGCAGTTTATTTAGACTCAGATCTTTATATGAATCAGTGCAATTTTTACCTTTGATTATATTTTCAATATAAACCAATTCTTTAGTTAAGAAAGAAAAGAACATATCGGACCTTTCGCTTTGGGGTGCTTCCCATTAGGTGTCTTAAATTGTATGGCATTATGTCATTTGATTTGTATTCCAATCTTTTTCTTTCTCTAGGTGAATAAGGTCTTGTTTGGTAAACAGCTTATCAGCCATTTTTTAGCTAATTGAAACATTTTAGCTGTTTGACCATTCAAACAATTGATGGATATGTTTGGTAATCAGTTGATAATCAGTTGATTAGGTTGGCTGATTGAACTCAATTAGGATTTTTAAAAAGCTCCCATGGAGGAGCGTTTTGTTGGATAGCTGAAAATCTAATATGAAAAAGTTAATTGTACCCTAGTCTGCATATACTTGAAACTGTGGGCCAAACTCGTTGCTTTCTAAAATTGAGAGAAAATGGAAGAGAGTCACTGAAATAGAAGAAATATATAAACCCCTTTAGATGGTTTTCTTCACCTAGGATTACGCCAAGAGCCACCTCTCTATTTATCTACCTTTTTCTGTTGTAGCAACTCTATTGATCCTCCAGCTCAAAAGTGTGCTCTTTGTTTCTTCCCTTTGCCCTTCTTTGGTTGTTATCTCAGCTACTCTTCTTTGCAGTTTTCTTTCGATTCCCAAAAATAGTTTTAGTTGTTTGATTATGCGGAATAACACACTTTATTGAGGTTTTATTCACTTTTTATTTATTTCTTCTTCTCTCCTTTCCCCACTGCTGAGGGCGAAGAAGTGGCTTTGATGTTTTGATTGAAAAAAGCCGTCTATATAATGTTGGAGATAAAACAAACTTATTTTACTAGGCGACGGACCAGACTTTTGAGTTTCACGCAGTTTCTTTTGACCAAAAGTATAAACAAATTAAATATCTAAAATCTAAATTCTTATGAAAATATTGAAAGAAATATTAAGATATAATATTCATGTTCTTATAAATCTTTTTTTGTTAAGTCATGCCCTTATAAGTTATTTTATACATAAACAGCTAATACTAAATAACTAATTTTATCAAAAAAAATTTATAAATAGCTGATGTTATCTGTTAGTCAAATCAACTAACATAATTTGCTGTCAGCCAACAGCTAATGCAATTCGCTGATTGTCAAACAAGGGCTAAATCTAATGCAACAAAATGTTTTTACGTAAACTAAAACTCCTTCCTCATATAAGCTTGAGAGTGTATTTTGTAATGCATGATGCTTGCTCTTCTTTATGTGTCATATTTGTTGAAGCATTTTATCATATTGAAACTTGATTTGTTCCAAATGTAATAAATATGAGCTAAATTCTAAACGCATGGATTTCTTTTCATATTTTGGATAAAAAGTTTGCTTTAATTTATTTCTAAGTATATCTTCAATCATGTGTATGCCTTGACAGGGTGTGCCATTTCTATATGTTCCATTGGAAGTTATCATGTCAAAGTACTATGGGGAAAGTGAACGCTTGTTTGGCAAAATTTTTTCCCTCGCAAATGAGCTCCCTAGTGGTGCTATCTTGTTTCTTGATGAGGTAACAAATTCTTAGTTATGCCCCTGGTTCATGTTAAATGCATGTTATTACTTTCATGTCTTTTTTCTGACTATTTCTTTGAGATCATAACAGATTGATTCTTTAGCTGTTGTTCGTCAAGATAGTACACATGAAGCCTCACGAAGAATTTTATCACTTTTATTGCGACAGGTGATAATTGGCATCTGGTAGCATTATGCTATGAAATATGCTCCATTTATTGGAGAAATTCTTTTTTCTGTTTTTGCCTCGACGTTGTGGGTCTTATCTTATTGCTAATTTCTTCCTATATTTTATGGGTCAAAAAACACATACGTCTGGCTCCAATCTTTGATACTTTGTCATGTCTAGATATTTCTGGACCTAAATTACCAGCATCTCTAGCTATTAAATTTGCAGGAATGGGTTCCTGTCCCAGAAACATGGAGCTGCATAACTCCTTACTTATTTCCTGTATGCAAAACTTCATTTTTAATCATACAATAACTGTCGTTTCTAAGCAGCAGTGGAAGAGTTGGCTGGATACTTAGCTTCACAAAGTGGCATTTCTGAAGCTTTTGTTGTAGGAGCTTAAGTGTGGAACCTTTTGCATAATTGAACTTTGATCACAATGCACTTCGTAAATTTTAGTTCCTTTTTTTTTTAATTTTGGCAGATTGATGGATTTGATCAAAATAAGAAGATTGTTATCATCGCAGCAACAAACAGGAAACAAGATCTTGATCCAGCCATGATAAGGTGTGGCAATGTGATTCTCCTATTGATGATATTAAGCGATTCATTTTTTCTTGATCACATTGGGATGACATAATTTACGTATTCTGTGTGCTGTCAGCCGGTTTGACTCGATAATAACTTTTGATCTACCTGATGAACAAAGCCGCCAGAAAATAGCTGCCTACTACGCAAAGCACCTAAAAGAATCGGAATTAGAGGAATTTGCCAAGATCTCAGAAGAGTATGTGACATTTTGTGTCCAGGAATAAATTGTGGTTACCTTTGTTAAATGCTAGTTTCATGATGTTAGCTGCTTCTGAATATATCTGAAATAGATTCCATGAGCATCTATTCCATCTAGCTTGGCAAAGTGGGGTGCTCTGATGATTACATTGCCTTTGCTCCTGCTTAATCAACTTGTTTTCTAGCTCTGTAGCTGCATCAATTTGGAGGAATATTCTCTTGTATCAGTTAATTCAACATCTGATATCTGTTTCCATGACCCCACAAGTTCCGTCTAGGAACTGAATTGCCTGTTTACAACATTTTTTCTTGCTTATGCAATACTCTTTTGCTTGCTGCTTTCAGTATGTCTGGGAGAGATATTAGGGATGTTTGTGAACAAGCAGAACGCTCATGGGCATCAAAGGTATTTCTTCCCTCTGTCGTGTTTGATTTGTTTTCTCATAATCTTATGGCATTGTACACTGTTCGTTTCTTTACAGATCATTCGAGGACAAGCAGCTAAAGATGGAGAAAAAGTCTGTCTTCCACCATTTTCAGAATATGTTCATAGTGCTACAACCCGGCGGAAGGCCTTGTCCAGTGTAGCAGATCTAAGAAAGAATAGTTCTAACAAAGATACGCCAAGTGTGCTAGGAATAGGATATAGTTACGGTTAGAGCAAAGAAAAGCTAGTTGAACTGTGAGAAGCAGCTTATTGGACAGACGCCCAAATTTTTCCTTATCTTGACTGAAATCAATCACCAAACACAAACACGTCTCGATTGTTAATCGGGAAAATCAAGAAGCAATGATTCTGATTATTGACGAAGAAAAAAGCAAGATAACTTTATAAAGTGTGGTAGTGTTATAGTAGTAATATTAGTTGTTGTAGCAGTAGCAGTAGTTGTAGTAGGCTTGTAGTAGGCCTTAGAAGCAGAAGCTGCATTGCAGCAGACTGAATAACAGAGCTTCTTCCCTGTATTCCCATAAACGATAGCAGCATAATTAGCAGCAAGCTATTTATTTAGTAGAGAGGAGAAATTTATTTATTTACCTTGCGGAAAAGGGTTCATCTGATTCTTCATCATCAACTCGTTGCTTCTCTCTACCAACTACCCTCCCAGCAACGAGCAGCTGAGTCTGCAGCATCATCTGAGTCAATTCAGCCTCCGTTTCCATTCTCCGCTTCTGGCCCTCCCAACGCGAAACTTCCCTTGCTTTGATCATCTCCAGCTCCTCCCACTCCATTCGGAGAAATCGGAAAGCAGCTGCTGCAGCAGCAGCAGCAGCGAGGTTGAGAGAGTGGGAGCTATGTTGGGAAGTACAACTAACTAGGCTGTTAGATCCATGGTCGTCAGATTCAGTTCCATATTTCTGGGCTCCGACTCCAACGCCTTGCCGGTTGCGGTTGGTTGCCATACACACAAAACATGACATGATGGATCGATCAAATATAAAAGCGTGAGGGACCTACCACCATCACCCACTTCCCCCAAACCCACTTTGATTATAATCAACACCTTTTACTATATTATCAGTCATATAATTTTCATTTTTAAATTATACAATTAAAAGTCTATCCATATAATTAAGGGTTAATTATAAAAAGATCTTAAGCTTTACCCGACTAAGCATTAAAAAGTGATGTTAAAATATTTAAACTTTTAATTTGTTGTGAAAATAGCCTAGCGTTAACTTTCCTCTTAACACTACTAACGTTCAATTTGTTCCGGAAATAGCTTGGCATTACGTTCAATTTATTGATCATTTGTCGATATTCTCATTCTTGTGGCATTTTGATTATATAAAAAAAGAAGGAAATTATCACATGTTCCCCTGAGTTAGATCATTCATCATTAACATCCCCCGATATTACACTTGGAATTGGAACCTTGACTTATATATGATGAATTTTCAAATACATTTATGTTGTTGATTCATCGTATTTAAACAATAGACAAGAAAATTGATGTTGGCAGGAACAATTACTGATTTAAGTCCAATGAAAAACTAATCTTATATTCGTGTTCATTAGGAAGACTTCTAACTCTTTTCATTAGCATATTAGTGAAGCAATTTATGTATATGGAAGTCTATTAAGGAGAGAGTGAGGAAGGGTATGGTATAGTCTGCAGAGCTAAGTCCATATTAATTCAAATAATATTCCTTTCTAGTAGATATCTTATTACATCCATGTCATTAAAAAATTCATTTCTTAAACCTAAGACTGTCCTGTAGAAATGCAACTAGAACAACTAGTAATGTTACAATGGTTTTACACAAAAAAGGATGAAGGCTTAGTGGGTTATGATGCTTATCCAGCAGGATCAGTTAGTGCTAAAATTGGCAGAATTTGCGTTAGAACTAGAGCTAAAGTTGAGGTGAGGAATATTATTGTTAGCTTTGGAATTAGCCTTAGGGAGCTTCTGTTTCAAGTTATAAAGTCATGATGCTTATCCAACAAGATCAATTAGTATTGGAATTGGCAAAATTTGCGTTAGCTGGAGTTGAGGTAAGTAATATTGTTGTTTACTTTGGAGTTAGTCTGGGAGAGCTTCTATTTCAAGTCATAATGCTTATCCAACAGGATCAATTAGCATTGGAATTGGCAAAATTTGCATTGGAACTTAAGCTGGAGTTGAGGTGAGGAATATTGTTGTTAACTTTGGAGTTAGCCTTGGAGAGCTTATGTTTCATGTCAAAGAGTAGTGCTTGATTCTCTTAGTTGAGAAGTTGTGATTTCTTCCTTAACTTCTTATTCTCTTTTATAAAGTTTGAGATTTTTTTATAATTCATATAAATTATGCATGTTTTCATACTAAGGAGATCACAAATATGTATTGTTTATTTTTAACACAACCTTCTTAACCTTCTTTTTTTATTTATTATCTCCGTAATTTTCTTATAGAATTGGCAGTTAAGAAATAAGAACATCTCACACTGCTAATAGGGTCTAACTTATAAATTCCAACATTTGAATGACCTTAAGACATGGTCTAATTCAATAAAAGATGATACACAACTTCAGTATAGAAAGAAGAGTTTTCCATATAACCAAAAAGCTTGATCTTGTTTGTTGGATTTAGATCTAGATCTTTTACCTAAATTCAATTGGAAGATATATATAAATACATATAATTAGATCAAGTTTAAATTATTTTTTTTAGTTTGATCCAAAGATATTGTAGTAGTTGTGTGAGAAAGTGTTACTCGTGCTTAACCATCGTGTGTATTAACAAAAAAAATGGGTGGAAGTAAATTATATGTGGCTTTTATTAGGGGTGGAAAACTCGAGTCTGAGCTCAACCTAGTCTGACTTATTTTTTAAAAAACATAATTTTCAAAACAACGTTATTTTGTGCTTGTCATAAGCCTTGGGCTTAGGCAGCCTGGGCTCGGTCAACAGCTTGAGCCATATCAGAGTCAGAAAATTAGGCCCGAGACTCATTCAACCTAGGCATGACCTGTTGACTTTCGGCTGGGCTCAATCCTAATTGCCAAGCCTAGCTTTTATTGCATCTACACTTGGTATATACTTAACAGGGAATGTGTGAAGCTGTTGTTAATGGATTCAAGAATGTGATTTATTGTTGTTTCAACAATTTAGCATAAGCTGAAAAGAAATGCTCTAATTTTGCCCAAAGAAGGAGTTATATTTAATGGTAGAATGAGATTTGTAATTTATTGATATTATATTTATTAATATGGATATTATAAACCTAAGTAATTTTTCAGATTCTCTATATTGATTTTCCCAATTATAATGATCAGATGAAGCTAGGGATATCAAATACTAAGCCTAATATTGGTTAATATTTTTATCAATGTAATAATACAAATGTGAGTATTGCCCTTATGTTTTTATCAACACATTACGAATATTTCAATTATAAATTATATGATATTAATGTTATCATTCAAATTGTTGGTGTCTTATAAGTATGTAGTCCTGATAAAAGAGTTAAGGCTTTGTTATTGTAACAAATTTTGCCAGACATCTTCTATACGTTGGGGTAAGCCTTGTATCCACAAGATATATTGTTGTATGCAAGAGATGAATTTATTTTTTTAATTCTTTTGTAATGCAAAGCATAAGAGACTTTCATTAAGTTGGACATTTAATGTTTGGAAATTGAAAAAAGCCAATATTTTGTGTGGCCAAGACAATCAAACATCCTTATCCATATCTAAATCAATTTTTCAAGACAGTCTAACATTTCTATCCATATTCAAATCAATTGTCCAATGAAGTCAAACATCTTTATCCATATCCAAATCACATAACAAAGTTTCAAATACATATTCATAACCATATCACAACACATAGTTGGAATACATATCGAAATCATAACACATATTTCAAGCATGGCTCATTTAGCTGTTGATTCACCATCATCAATTTGGGATTTTATTAGAGTTGATTTTTTACCCCTTAATTTGTATCTACTTTAAGTTGTAGTTCTTGTTTGATCATTTGTATTTTGAGAAGCTTAAGTTGGCTCGAACACTTGAAATTGACTTTCACCCATTATAAAACATTTATAAACAAAAAGTATATTGTGACAAATTAGAAATAAATAACAAAAAATTAGCCAAAATTTGTAATTTGGTAACAAATTGTAAAGTAAGTTTTCCTACTAACTTCTCCAAATATTACTCTATATCCTTAGGGGCCTATATACATATAAATGTTTATGATATTTAAAAAAGTTGATGAAAAACCAAAATTAAAAATGAATATTCACTCACTACCCTCTTCTCAATTCTTAAGATAGATGTTACAATGTTGGATCTTGTAGATACTGATTGTCTGTCTCTTCTTTTTACGCTACTGTCGATATTGGATGTAGATGTTAGATTTTTTGGTGGTCTTCCACATTTTCTCTACATTATACACGTAAAATTAAAGTGAATGATTGTATATTTAAAGAATATTTATCATAAACATAATTATAAATCAATATATAATTACCTTAGCAATTTCAGGTTGTCCCGAAGATTGGACCTTATTTTTGCATCCTTTTTATTGTGACCAACTTCAAAACAATGTTAATATTTGATGAGTACTCTAACTTCGGTCAACTTGTTTGGATTTCGTAGTTTTTCATCTTTATCCCTTCTTCTAGCTTTCTTAGGTTTTCCAAGCATCTTCTTAATTAAGGGAGGTAACATAGGTTATAAGTTTTTAGTCGTTATCTAAAATTTTAGATCGCTAATGGGTTCTATGGCATACTAATAACTCTTCAAATAACACTCATATTTGTAGTATCAGCTCACATTCACATCGATATCCTCCCTTTGATTTGATATATAAGCAAATGCATGCTTATATGGGATTCTTGTTAAATCCCAAAGTCTACACTGACATGTTCTTGCTTGTAAATTAACAATGAACTTATTTGCAAAATTTATTACTTCGAACTTCAAGCTACCATTTATCCTGATGATACAGTGTCTTGCTTCCCATTGTGCAGTCTATATCTTCTTTCTCACCCTTGAACATATTTCATCTGTGGATTTGATCATCATATCTCTTTTTTAATGAATTCGAGTAATTAAAGATACTCCAATATCCTCTAGCATATTAATTAGGATTTTTAATCGTGCTTCACAGATAATACGTTAAATGTATCTGATATAATGTTATGAACAATTTCATACTTTGGCCTTGTGCTAATAAATGCTTTCATAAATATCTCAAGATTCCTTGCTTTGAAGTCATTTGTAAGTCTTTTTGGATACATTCTTCAACTGCTCCATTATTTCATCAAATTCCACTTCCGTTATGCAGTTAGTCACTTGCCAAAATAAACTCCTGTATGTGTGGCCTTAACGCAATTTAGACCAATTGGCATACACATTTTGAGCACATTTTCTATGTTCTGCTTCTGGAAAGAGATTCTTCAAAAAATAAATAGTACTGATATTAGAATTTTTACCTTTAGTTGATCATTGACAAATGTCAACGAATTCCCACTAATGTTTAGATCATCAGCAAGAAGACTTAAAAACCAATGCCAAAATTGGTAATTCTCTCTCTCAACCACACCCAAACATATAGGGTATATCTTATTATTTCCATCACACCCATCGCAGCTAACAAAGCACCTCTAAGAAATTTCTTCAAAAAACATCCTTTCAAACCCTATTATTTTTTGAAAACCACCAAGAAAACCATACTTTAATACACTAAATCCCACGTAAAACTTCTTAAATATTGGTTGTCCACACTTTTCATTAAATTTATTTTGGATGATGAATTGGCCTTCTTTATCGATCCACTGCAATTCTTGTCTATAAGACCACAATTTTGCATTATGTCCTTCCATTAATCCACGTAGCATTATAATAACTTCTCATTTAGCCCTATAATAATGAGATTTAGTCATTTACAATGCATGCTTCCTTTGAAGAACATCTATCATCTTGCTAATTGGACAATTCGGGTTCCTCCAAAACTTTTGTAAGAATTGATTTGCTATTTACTTCTTACTAGCTTGTTGGTTACTTTACACTTTCTTGCACGTATGTTTGTTTTCTATTATCTTCACAGCAAAGGTTTTTTTTCATTTCCAATCCAACTACCATAAACCCTAAAAGGCCAATATGTATCACAAACAACTTTCGTTCTCATACCAGATCTCGTCATTGAAACATCATATCCATTTATAATTACATAATTTTTATTGCCTTCCTAAATTGAACCTCATCCTTAAACTTCATTCCAACTTCAAACTGAAAATCATTCATGTCCACTTTTGGATTAAAGACAACATATTTCTTCCTTCTGTTAGAGGTCTTGCTCTTACCATCTTCACTACATATTAGTGATTGAACTTCAGCATCATTCTCCTCCTACTAATTTCACCAACTCTGTTAACTTTCTACTTCTCTTTGTGAATTGTTTGAATAATTTTGATCTTTGTTACTACATTTTTTACTACTTCCAACCCCATCCATAACATCACATTTAAACCTACTACCTACCTTTTTCATATATTTCTTCTTATTAGATTTTTGTAGTAGCATATTCTCCATCATTAGTTGCATAAATTTCATCATCACATATATCATTTTTAGATTCAGTCATCTCTATAACAACAAAATCTTCATCGTCTTGTTTCCTTTAAACTTGGAATAACCCTTCTTTATTGTCGATATCAGAATCAATTTCTTCACCATCACTTGTAGGATTATCTAACCATGCTTATAATAATTTCAACATTGTAGTTCTTCAATTCTTCCATGCATTAAAGCATTAACATGTCCTTATCCTCGTGTAAACTCAACTCTTTCAAGCATCTCCTTGACTCTTCTGGAAATTTATAAAAATAGATACAATTCCATACCCTTTATCTTCCGATACTCCTTTTAATAACAATTTCATACCCTTTATCTTCCGATACTCCTTTTAATACTACATACTAAGTTCATCAACACCAAAATCCTTCTTCAGTTTGACCTTATCTCTAACATATTTGTTTTCATTTTTTTTTCCAATACCCACCATAATGAAACTTAAAATTTACCAACATCTACATTTCAAAGAATTTTAGTATTATTTTCTAACAAATCAAAATTGCAAGCACTTCATCAAACTAAATATATAATATGTTCCTTTTAAGCATTTTATTGCCGCAACTTATATATAGAACAATTCCTCAATGTGTGAAATAAAAAAGCAAATTAAATTGAAATAGGTTATAGAATTTGATATAGAAAATAACAAATTATCAAAATTTGAAATACTAGATTTTAATATGGAGATAACAAAATATGGAATTTAACATATAAGTAGTTTAAATCCTTGTCATCTTAACTCTTTAATTCACCTACTACAATTTGCAACTACTATTAGAAATCAAGTAGGGAAATGACACAAAAACTACTCATAGAAACTCAAATGGAAGTCCTAATAAGGAAAATTGAAGGCCTGGCTGGAGTAGTAAGAATAACAAGTGGAAGCATTAATAAGGAAAAATGAAGGCTTAGCAGAGCAGTGAGAATAATATAAGCATTATGTTTTTTTTGAAGGAATTAATAACTATCATTTAAAAAGCCATAAAACATCCTTTCAAAGGGGTAAACTATTGAGTAATATACAATGGAAACTAGATGTGTTGAGAAATTCAATTAAGAACTAAATGTAGTCCCACTAACTAGCTTACAAGCTAACATATTCAAATTTGCTTACATTGCCTTGTATGTAAAGGGTCTAGAGTTGTGCAGAGATGAAAGATAGTCTCCAATATCTACTGATGATGAATTATAACCTTGATTAATTTTATAGATAAAAACCTGCATCCTAAGTTAAGAATATCTTGTTGTTACATTCTTTCCATATAAACCAGACAATGAAGGGAGATTTGGAAAACCATTTTATCATCTTCATATGAAAAGTGCGTTTGAATGCTCTATTCAACAATTTGTAACCAGTCAACAAGAGGAAGAGTTATATTGCAGAGGTTTATGATGCCTTTCCATTCATACAAGGAGAAATATATTGCAGAGGTTTAAGAATTCGCAAAAGATGGTTCTAAAAAATAACAAGCACAATAAATCAAGACATAATTAACTAACTAAATTCAACAACAGAACTAAACAAAAGAAAAACATAAACGAATAATCAAATTCAACAATGGAACACATAATTAAGTAAATGCAATCAATAAAAGAGGGCATGCCTTTAAGAACAAAAAGAACTGAAAAGTGATTCGAAACCAAGCGAAACAAATAACTAAATTCAACAACAGAACACTAAATTATTGGAAAGAATTTGATCTTCTGCCTCTACATTTACTGTTAATGCTTTGATAGGAAGCAAGCAAAATAAGTTATTGGAAAGAATTATAGTTGATTGAAATTAAAAAGAAGAATGAGAATATCTGCAGAAGATTAGACAACTAAGCTCAATAAGATTGAATTTTCACTCAAATAGATGACTTAGGATTAGATGAACTCACCTGTCAAAGGGAAACACATTAGAGACACTCCCAATTGCACCCAACCACAGGAGATAATAGCAACACTCCAGAGACACTCTACAGATAGTGACAATCCACAATGCATAAGAGTTTTGTATCATCAAGACTCGAAAACAAAACAAAACAATTTAAATTTATGAGTTAAAAAAATAGGGACATATGTCAATGGCATGTAAAAAAATATAACCTAATTTGTCACGTCATTAAAGTTAATGTCCGGCTATTTTCACAATAAATTAAAAGTTGAGATATTTTATCATTAATTTTTAAAATTCAAATTAAGATTTGCTTATAATTAACGCGCAGTTAAAGTGAACAAGTTTTCTGTGTGTTCTTTAATGAAAGATATAAAACACACCACGCGCACCTAGGAAGAGCGTGGGATATTCCTTCCCACGATGTTAGTAAATGAAACGCATATAGACCAAAACAAATAAGCCTCGAGATTGAAGAAGAACGTAAATAAACAGTTTCGGAGCCGAAGGTTTCCTTTTGTTTATAATTGCGTTGAGTCGAAAATGTCGTCACGTGACAAGAAACCTGCAAAGCCATCAACCAATCGCCCCGGCGGGATCCACACTCTCTCCGATCTTAACCGACGCATCGGCCCCGACTCCGACTCCGATGACGAAGCTCCTCCTCAGTACTACACTGGTGGCGAGAAGAGGTCTTCTCCCCTCCCCTCTTTTCCTTCTTAAACCCTGAAATTTTCCTTATTTAATTCGTCTCTAAAATTTTATAAACAACAAACCATATCTTTCTACTTAGGTTTGATAATTGAAAGCTTTGTTGTCGATATTGTTGATCTGACAGTCACTTTGTTATAACCTGATTGTCTTGATTTTTGGGAATTTAATTCCTTCAATTTGTGGTTATTTCAATGGTTTAGAATCAAATCTAGAGTTGATTTGAGGATGTAGAATTTTATGTCATTATCATTGCAGTGGTATGCTTGTCCAAGATCCTACCAAAGGTAATGATGTGGATGATATCTTCAATCAAGCTAGACAATTGGGAGCTGTTGAAGGTCCCTTGGAGCATCTTCGTCCTTCTTCAAGCTTTACTGGAACTGCTAGATTGCTCACAGGGGAGTCTGTACCATCTTCTACTCAGCAACCACAGACTTCTGTTCATAACATTGTCTTCTGGACCAATGGTTTCACCGTCAATGATGGTCCTCTCAGGAGGTTGGATGATCCCGAAAATGCATCTTTCTTAGAGGTAGTGATACTTTTTGTCTTCAGCTACTTTGGAATTCAGTATTGCATCATTATTAGTGGTAGGATAATTCACTATACAGCAGTTAGAGCCTACGTTTCTTTCTTATTTAACTAGGGCGCAAAGCCAATAGTTGAATGCAAAATTAAAGCTTGATGTCTTGTTCTGCTTGAGGTTACTTTGAGTATTTTAACTGGAGACTGTAAGCTTTTCTCCATAAATTTTTATGCTATTATCTAGTGAAATACATAAGCTAGACATCAATAATGGATTTCTGTGCTCTTTATTCTTGTATTTTATGTTTCCCTGATCAGTTTTTCTTGTTAATGCTGATAGGTTTTATTCTTTTTATTTGTCTCTTCAGAGCATCAGAAGGTCTGAGTGCCCAAAGGAGCTTGATCCTGCTGATAGAAGGTCCTTAGTTCATGTTAAGTTGATAAGGAGGGATGAAGAATGTCCTGTGAGTCTCTCCCTATCTCCACCTGCCTAACTTTTGATGTGCTCTTTTAGGACCAACATGGAAGAGGGTAATTTAGACAATGGGGAGGATAACAGAAAAGGGAATAAACCGTTGATATGGAAAGTATACTCTAGGAGAAAGAATAGTGGGCCAGAGGAGAGTTAGTTAGTAGCTGATGTGGCAAGTAGTTAGGCGTAACAGAATGGATCCTAGCTTGGGGG
>JANZLC010000002.1:16085229-16102137 GCA_026413385.1 Erythroxylum gracilipes | reverse complement strand
TATTCGCTATTAACATGGTGAGTAAAAAGTTGCAATCTAAATCTATGTGCATTAATGCTACCATAAAGCAATTAGAAAGTGTGATGGTATTTTTTGAGAAATATAGAGATGAAGGGTTTTGCTCTAGTGTGAATATTGCCAAAAGTCTTGCGCTTGAGATGAATATAGAGCCTACATTTTCAACTAGACGTTGTGTTATTAGAAAAAGACAATTTGATGAAATTAACCATAATGAAGAAATACAATCAGCTGAGGGCTCTTTTAGGGTTAATTACTTTCTAGTTGTTGTGGATATGGCAATTACTTCGTTAAAGAATAGATTTGAACAATTAACGACATTTGATAATATTTTTGGATTTTTATTTGATTCAAATAAGTTGAAGTCATTAGATGATAACGAATTAAGAGAATGTTGTACTAATTTTACGACGACTTTTTCTCATGATAATGTGTCTGATGTAGATTTAGATGATTTTTTTTTCTGAATTAAAAGTATTGCAAGTGACTTTGCCAAATGAGTTAATGTCATCAGTTGAAATATTAGAATTTGTTCAAGCTGTAGATTGTTATCCAAATGTTTCAATTGCTTATCGAATTCTATTGACTATACCTGTGACTGTAGCATCAGCTCAGAGAAGTTTTTCAAAGTTAAAATTATTGAAAACTTACTTGAGGTCATCAATGTCACAAGATTGATTACATAATATATAGTAACCCTGACTGACCCTTTTTTTGTTGCCTCCTCGTCACCCCCACCACAGTCACAGTAACTTTTCCTCTTCTTTACGGAATCAGATTTTGGTAAAGATTGGATTTTGGGTTTTAGAAACTCCAACTCTGAAATTCCTCAAGTTTTGGTAGCTCAAGTATTTCAACCATTTAAAATTCATACCCATTGTTATTTGTAATCACTTTCACCTCGATCATATTATCACACAATCAATAATTGAGCATTAGAAAACAAAGAGAAAGAGATGTGTACGTCCAGCGTTCTGAACCAATCGTAGAATAAAAAAATATGGATGCGAACAAATAATGAACTGGAAGAGTTACAGGTCAATGCTGCCGCAAGAACCTCCAGTTCAAAGGTACTTGAAAACGACAACGGATTGAATGAACTTTACATACAAATCTAGATTCTGTCGTTTCCGCTTTCTTAAGAAGATTTAATAGGTTACTCACTAAACCACAATACAAACTCAAAAATGGTAAATCATTGGTTTCAATTTCAATCATTTTTTGTTTCACTGAGAAACCAGGTCATAGTTATTTATTAATCCAATGATCAAAAGGCATTCTTTAAAATCTAATGGATTAATTAATAGCTGTCAACTTTAAAAGAAATTGGGTCTTTGAGTACAATAACATGCTCGTTAAGTTTCTACAGCAATATAAAATAAAATCCTAAGGGAAGTTCTAAAATCCATGGCCTCTTTAAGATTCAGTTAAGATATAATTTGATCGGCCACCCATTTTCTTCCCTGATGCCTTGCATGTAACGAGTTCTGTCCAAAGCCTGCCCCAATTAACCCCTTAGTTTTCCTATGGATGATCTGCAATAATTTTGAAGAACAGAAAGTAGCCAATTTACAGTTGGCAGATTAAAAAGAAATAAGGAGAAACGAAAAGAAGGCAAAAAGAGAAAAAGAAAGCTAGGGAAGCCTCGTGTAGATTGTAGAGCAAATCAGTACCCAAGTGGAAAGCATCAAATATTAATGAAGTTAAATCTTCACTAGTGGACGAAAGGAGTTTGTTGGCGTCCTTTAACAAGGGGAAATGGAGTTGGGATTTGGGGTAGCCGATATTCTTGCATGCTTTGTGTGGGACATAATACGATATATTCGGGATATCAATATAAATTAAGATTGTGCGTCACTAGCAATGTCACTTGTGTTCGTTCTTCATTCTTTGTCCCTTCCATTCGAGGACTACACGAGTTAAAGAATTAAAACTCTTGCAAATTAAACCCCAAAAAACAAAAGATAAAGAAGAAAGGTGAACCATTCTATATTCTATTCTCTCAAGTTATTTATGTTGAAAAACAAGAGGAAAAAAAAAAAGGAGGTTGGACTCGGGAACCAGTGCTCTTGATTTTATCAGCTGCAGCCAAGTAAGTACAGAATATGCTCTGCAACATGAAAAGTGGATTAGCTTTTCGAACACCTCAAACAACAAACAAGTATTAATTAAACACCTATAAGAGACTAGTTTAATGTAGTGGTTGGTACTAAGCAGTGAAACTAATCAAGTCTCTTTAGTTTTGTCTTCTTCACCGGTGGAAGTAGCGAGTCTGTTCATGTGCTGTGGAAATAAGAGAGATCAGTTAACCGAACTAGTAAATCCAATACTACAGAAGTAATTAGCAAAATGAGAAAAGAAAGAAGCCCTTTAAGTTATATCATGCAACTGTGTAGGAAAAGACGTAAAGTGAATCAGAAAAGCTTATTATGGCTTTAGAAATGGGCCTACTAAGCTCTACCCGTCCTTCTCCACTACTACGCCTACTAACTACTACTACTGTTCATCAGCCGTTTATGTCTCTCTCTTTGTCTCTCTAATCAGTGACGTCTTCTTCTCGCAACATTTCATTAGCTTTAGCTTTTATTCTTACGCAGCTGTGACGGAATCCGAGTCCTTCCTCGCTTCCCACATTCTTCGTTCAGCTTTCCCCAGCTTTCCATCTATTTCACCAAAGACAGAGAGAGCGCCAAACCCTAGCTAATCCAGAATACCACTCTCTTTACGTTCTCCGTAAGCAAACCCTAATTAAGCACATTCTTCTCACCAGGAAGAATGGGAAGACGTCCGCCGATGCACTCCATTCAAATCTCAAGCAGAAACGACGAAGAATAGAAGGATATGGGCTGCAAGTTTCTGCAAGTGAAGTTTCCAAACCATCCAATCTTGCATAAAAGGGTTACGTGGAGAGATGTATATCTATTTGCATTTAATAATCGATAACTTGGAAATATGTCTTAAGACGCTAAAATGAACTTAATGGTGTAAACATTGGAAGCAAAGGCATAAAGTGGTTCAAAGAAATGTACTGAGGTGCGCGTAAAACTGTGTGGGAGTGGGACAACGTGGTTGAAGTTGAGAGAAAAAAGAGGCATGCATTCAAGTATCTGACCAACTAAGTTCGTAATTATCTGTCGCCTTATTTCTGGATTTAGTAAGGTTCGTACTCAATAAGAAGTTTATAGGTGTTGGTTGAAAAGATCAAGTTCACTCGTAATTACCATTTAGAGAGATAGAAGATGTGATACATGTCTGTTGGGATCAATACATGATTCCACAATCGTCCCACTTTTCTTTTTGGTACATCCCACAAACCTGTGACCTTTAATTTGGAAATAGGACTTGGAATGTTAGACATAATTCAAACTTGCAAAGACTGCGACGTCGGCCCTCTGACATGTGAATTGTTATGTCTAACAAATTTGACAACGAAATATTAATTGAGATTATTGTTATTCATTTATTAAATAGAATACCTCGTGATCATAAAATCTTATTATATTTTTGTTCACAACCATCAATAAATTTTAAGTGTAATTAAATGAATGATTTTTACAACAATAACTTGTAACTTAAAATATATTTATAATTTAATAATTAGTTGTGGGTTTTCATTAATGTACTTTTTTTTTTGTAAAGATTGTATTTCTATGATTTGATCATTCGTAGCTTTTAAGTACTTGTTTTATGTAATACTGAGATATTCCTATTGACGGTGAAAGTTTAGTTACAACTTTTTATGTTAAGTTCTTCAAAAATTGGTCTGTGTTATATTAAATATTTGGGTACATGTGTCTTTTTGTTGCTACGGGCTGATAATTGCTCGAGTGGAGACATGTCCTTGTACTTAAAAGTAGAATTATCCATTTTCGATGTCCCCACACCCTAGCTTAATAGAGTTATGAAGGGAATAAATTACAATTTAACCTCACTTAATTTATTAAAAAGATGGCCTATTATTTGGTACCCACAAAGAATCACTATACTATATTGGATTAACTCTTACATTACTGTTGTCAAGACTCAAACTTGAGACTTATACCCAACTTCCGTTCTGATAACTAGTTTAGCTATCTGTGCTACTGGAGACATGTCCTAAAAGTAAAGTTACTGTTTGATTTAATTTTTAATAAAATGATGTAGTGGTTTGTTGTTTTGTGTAAGTAACTCAAGCAAAACCACGTTGTTAGGATAAAGTAACAAACTAGCCTTCAATTATCACGATGCAACAGTTACTAGTTGTTCTTTCGGAAAAATCTAATAAAATTGGAATGATACAGAGTAGATTAACATGACCCTAATATAAGGGTGACACACACAACTCGAAAATTTGTGAGTAAAACTTTGCAGCATATTAGGTATAAGCAAAACTATGCAGCATATCAGGTATATTTGTCATACTATTTTTTAATAATTTCGTCTTTTAAACTTGCATCACTTAACGAAGATTTATAATTTTTTTTCATTTTTTTCTGTTATTATTTTATTTTAAGTATTTATTATTACTTTATTCTACGTTTTTAATTACATTTTTTATGTTTATTTAACTTTTTTTAATATCTTCTTATCACATTATACGTGGGCCTATCGAAAATAATCATTTTATTAAATAGGAGTAATGTTATATACTATCAAACTTTTTAAAATTTCATGTTTGTACGAAATTCAATTGAGTGTTGAGATGATTGTGAAATTTCATATGAGACAATCGGTTGAGAATGAGAACTTTCTTTTAATAAATATGATTTAAATAAAAGCAATTTAAGTATTAACTACCCCAAAAAAAAAAAGTTTACTCGATGATATTAACCTAATCTTGGCTTGCTCAAACCCTGGGATCTCAGCTACTCAATGTTCTTTAAAATCGTATCATGTAATGCAATCCGATCAAATTATTTTTTATTAACAAAGGTTAGGGTTCTTTTTCTAAAATCAAGTTGGGAACTTGAAAAGGGAAAAGTGACGTTTGAACTAAGCTGTTTTTATATACAGGATCTTACTATCATGTTGGTGAAATTGCATTTCGACTTATAATTGAAGGTTGTTCACATGCAAATATTGAAACTGAGGTCCCTTAAAGTACAATTATCATAGACACCAAACGACCTGAAAAACCAAAAACAGTCTTGAAAAGCTTGCGTGTTTTGCTTCAAAATCCATTTAGCACTTTACTGTACATGAATGTGACGCTATGGTCTCCAGTTAATTACTAAATTACAGATATTGAAGCTATTTATTTGAAACGTGATTCACCTTTTACAATTATGTATAGGCTTGCTTATACCATTATCAAGTGGTAAAAGTAAATCCGTCTATCAATTTGCTGTTAACTCGTGTATGGATTAGCTTGAAGTCTTAATAATTGGCAAATTCGTTATCCCACGATAGAAATGGTTTGTCCCAGCAACATCATGTTCTTGAAACATTTAAAACGGCACCTGGTCTATGATGGTATTAATTAAATTGCGACGTACAAGAAAAAATTAGAGAGATGAAAACTGTGAATTGACAAATGTTGTTTCTCCTCCCTGCCCTGGAGCTGTAAGTGTATGGTGATTTTGCTGGTTTTATTTGTTTATAGAAAAGGGGAGGAAAATAGTGAGACGGGAAAGAATAAAATCACAGCAAATTCACTGTAAGAAAGCACAGGTGGGTAAGATTCCTCGACCCCCTTGGCTGCAAGTTGATGTGTATGAAAGGAAACAGCTAGTTGCTTTCATGGACGATACATGTGTATGGCCCATTTCTTACATCAAACGACTAATGCATACACGTTCAGTACCTTGGATGTATAGGGTGCATATCTAGGGAGACAACGAAGAAAAGGACAACATGCTCAACCTGGTTTGGAGCTGTTTGCCACACGATTCGTTTACAGTGTTGTGAAGCTAGAGAAAGCTATCCAGGTAGAGGTGGCTATTACTGAGCTTTATATATCCACTATTAAATTAAATGAATTGAAAAAATGAGACTGATAAGAGAGACATTCGGACTGTCCCACAAACTTTGCCAGCTTTTTTTAAGCAGCTGAAGCCCACTCTTTTCAATGCTTAATGGTTCTTGATTAGATGCTGTGATTGTGACAATCATAATTATGAGCTCCATTAGAAAGTTATTTCTACATTGCAAAAGATTTTAGTCAGTAAAGTATTCAGCAGGATAAGTTGTGAGTTATCTCGACCCAGCTCATGCTCATCATCATCAGCTGCTACTTCTACATTATTATTTCTTGTCGTAAATAATGAGTCTCATTCTCCATAATTTTGCTTCTGGTAATTGCATGTTAAAGGCAAAAGATTTACAGTAGCAACTTAACTTGTATGAAAAAAAAGAGAGAAATTTGAGAAATACTACTGTTTGGGGTGTTGGGTATTGGCCTTGGGGCTGGGGTTGGGGTTCAGGTTCAGGCGTAGAAGAGGACAAAGTAGGTATTGAGTGGACAGATTGATAATCAAAGCACCAGGCAAGTAGAGAAAGAAAGTGAGAGTATAGTACTCTATACACAGAGAAGAGAGAGAATTGTACCCAAGAAAACCTCCATGGCACTGCACTCTCCCTCGATTTGATCGTTCTTTTCTCTATCTATCCATCCATCCCCCCATCCTTTTGCTTGTCTCCAAAGCCTTTTTATCTTTCTCTCTCATTTCTTTGCCAGTAATGGCAGTGCATCAGTGGCAGTGCGAGAAAAGAGGGAGAGAGTTTTCATCGGGAAGGTAAAGCTTTGCTTCAGTGCCCTAAAGATTACACCTTTCATGAGCCACCGCCTCTCTTCTACCATTTTTCTTTTCTATACCTCTCTCTCTCTCTCTCTCTGCATACACCCGCGTGCATTCTGCTGTTCCAATGAAAAGCTCTCTCGCTCACTCTTCTGTTTAACCCGCTCGTCTATATCCTACAACTACTACTAGAAAGAGCAAGAGACGAAGAGTTAATGCTGTTATACCAGAAAGATAAACACCTATTTTCCCAAAGGAAATCGAGCAGTCTTTAGCAAGCGGCACAAAGAACCCCACCAACAAGATAACAAAACTGACTCACTCTTGCTGCTACTATCACTATTTGGGATTTCCTGTAAAAAGGCTGTTTAGTGAAGCATAAATCTCGGGAGACCACTGCACATACATAATGTAACTAAAGTTTAGATTGCGTAGGAAAGAGAATGAGATACTGAAATAAAAAGAACAAAAAAAAAAAATGTTAGTACCCTCAGTATAATAGCAAACTACAAGTGAACAACTAGTTATTACAAAGAGGATAGGATAGGTGCGTGAGAGAGACACTTAGCTTAGAGAGAGAGATAATGGAGGATGGTTCTAATGCCACTTCTTGTATGATGGCTTTTGGAGACACCAGTAATGGACTATGTCCTATGATGATGATGATGCCTCTCATGACTTCGCATCACCACCATCATCATCATTCTAATGCAGACTCATCATCAAGTGCCATGTTCGTTCAGCTACATCCTACCAACAATCAAGAACAAAACCGCAATGGTAATAACGGGGGCTCTTCTATGATTCTTGAAGACAACCACACCAACACGGGCCGTTATCTCATGGAGAACACCGACGCCAACTGTGCTTCTGTTAAGGCCAAAATAATGGCGCATCCTCACTACCACCGTCTCTTGGCCGCCTACGTCAGTTGTCAGAAGGTGAAGAAATTGAGAAAACTGCATCCTTCTTTCCTAGCAGAACTAGCTTGTGGCTAGCTAGAACCCATCACAATAAACTCCCTTAAACCCCTAATATACAGTGTAGCTCTGTTTGTGGGTTTGAAGGGTTATGGGGCAAAGTTGGTGTGCCTTTTGTGTCATGCAACCACAATATCTTGAATCTTCATTCTCCCAGAAGAAAAACTGACACATTTCGGCCATTTTTGTACAAATGACAAGTCTTACAATTCGAAGAAGCCCTTTTTCCTATTTTTCAGATCATGCTCTAAGAAAGGAAAATCTCCATATTTTCGAATTATTTTTAACTTAATTAAGCATACCGAAATGGATTTTCAGTCCCTAGAAAGTGAGAGGTCAGAGCCTTTCGAAGTAATTATATTATGTGTCAGAGACTTCTAGTATTGGTTATATACTTCTTTTTCGTGGCAATCTTCAGGTTGGAGCACCACCTGAGGTGGTTGCTAGATTGGAAGAATCTTGCGCATCTGCAGCAACAATGGGAACCGGTGGAACGAGCTGTATTGGTGAAGATCCAGCTCTTGATCAGTTCATGGAGGCTTATTGTGAGATGCTTACCAAGTATGAGCAAGAACTCTCTAAACCATTCAAAGAAGCCATGCTTTTTCTCCAGAGAGTTGAGTGCCAATTCAAAGCACTAACAGTTTCTTCTCCAAATTCTGGTGATATAGCCTCTCTCTATCTCTATCTCTCTCCCAAACTCGCACACGTCTTCGGTTTTATGTGTGTGTACGTCTTTTTTATTTCCCCCCTCTAGGGTCATAAGAACTTCCAACTGTTCTTTTACTTGTTTATAGTTCATACGTTTTGTGTTGGGTGAAGACAACCAGCCGTGCATGTCTTTGGTTCCAAGTAAGATATTATTTTTTATTTGAGAACTTGTCCAAAGCCTATTTCCTGAGTTGGGTTTTCATTTTCTTCTTCTTCTTCTTCTATGTATCGTATCTGTAACTGTATGATGTGCTAGGGTATACATACCACAGACAAGTTATTACTTCTTGCACAACTTGGCTTCATAAATATTCCCTGATTGGATTCTCTCCTTGGTAGTTGTGTATTTTCATGCCCTTTCCTGGTTTTGTCTGAGTTTTACAACATATACGGGTGTCTGTCTTGAAAGTTTCTTTCATGATTTTGGAAACAGGAGGAAGATTTCTTGTCATTGCCTTTCTTTCACATGTATGCGTCTACTTGTTCTCAACTTGAATGACAAGGCTAGGCTTAGTAAGAGAGTTTCAATAGTGGAAACTCAGTTAGAGTCTCGTTGCAAGTTTTAAGTGAATTATGTCACAACTATCACTAGTAATTCGTGTGGAGAACATGTCTCTTAACTAAGCTAACGATAAGACACAAGCCAGCCAGACTACATGCCTTGAAACTCTAGATCTTCTTATCCTGTTGTTTCTATTTTAGGGTTTATCTGGAATTGATTGCCTTCGAGGAGAAACATCATAGTAGATGAATGACACTTTGACCTAGTTTCTCATTATGATTTTATTAAAGACGAACTTCACCCAAGTTTTGAGAAGAATCACCAAATACTGTGGAAGTGAACTGCACCCAGATGGAGGAATTTATAAGCCTTGAAGACATTTTAAGACAAAACTTCTGTTAATTGCTGCCTGCATTATTATGACAAAACTTCTATTAATTGCTGCCTGCATTATCTGCAGGTTCATTGGACTAGCAAAAACTATATTCCCATTAATATATAATGCATGCTATCTACTTGTGCTTGTTAGATAATAAACTTGAATTATGATCGTTAGAGTCCTAGTTAAAGTTATTAGTTAGTCATTGTTTAAGTTAAATAGTAGTAGTCTAGTTTATCAAGAATTGGTTTTTGTAAGCCTATATTTATATGGGCATATTTCATGTTTTATTTTATGGCAATTTACCTTATAATACAGAAGATTGTTTAGCCTCTATACCTCTGTTTCTTTTGCCTCTTCCATAATTTGCTTTCCAACAGTGCTTTCTAATTGTCGTTGACCTTTTCTGCTAAGCAAGATATAATCATAGTTCCAGAGTGGCTCTTTAGAAAGAACTGGAAAATAAATAAACAAAATGACATTAGTTTTAACTGAGATTCAGCAATTCACCCTGGATCTCCTGTCTCCTCCCTCTTTTTTTTTCCCTTGTTCAGTTACCAGAATAACTTGGGTTGACGACATGTATATTGCTAGGTTTAACGGCATGTTTCATATTGCAGTAAGTAAACTTCCATATTTCATGTTGCAGTAAGTTAAACTTCCATGTTTCATATTGCGGTAAATTAAACATTAAAATCCATATTTTATTTGACATGAAAATAAATTGGTGGTTTGTGTTTCAAAATGAAACTTATCGCTTCCTGTTATAGAAAATCTAAAAAGTCGTTGTGAAGAGACACCTGTACTTTGTGATCTAAGCATTGATTTGATCATTTAATGGATATTTTGAGAAACTGAATGATTGTGGGAGTTATAGAGGTGTGACATATTAGTACTTTCTAATGTTCGCTTTGCATGTGTTTGGAGACTGGAATTGAAAAGTGATGTGCTTCAATTGGTTTTGTGCTTCAACTAGCAGGCTAATCAGAACTATTATTAGAAATGTGGTTTGCTGGCAATATGAGGAAGGGAAATGAGTTTTCTGATATTACAATTCCAACTTCAATTTCAAGTTTCTCCAAGTATTGCTTAATCAAATAAAATTCAGTCCTTAACCTATCAGGCTTAGTGTGAGTGGATGAAGTTAAGAGTTGTTCATTTCTGGAAGTGTTGGAGTTGATATATTTTTAACGTGCAGAAGGGCCGGTTTGTCTACCTTGTGAAACATAACTATTTATTCATCTTTCTGGTATTTCAGTATTTAAAAGAAGCCAAATTTGTTTTAGTATGAGTGTGAAGGACTATATTTTGGCTTAACCTTTAGGTACGGCACAACAATTTGGTAAAGTGGCATGTGATGATATTATCAGGTTTCACTATGGTTTGGCATTTGCAAACTTTTTACTATTGTTAAGTTCCTTTTTTCATTAACACCTGCATAGAGGCTAAAATGTGACATAACATGGAAACTGTGAATTATTGGGGATATATTCATGCTGAGTAGTGAATTGCAGTGTTTGATTTGATAAGGTAACTTTGTAGACAGGTATAAGTTCATATTTTGCAGGGATTCGTCTCAATATTTTCCTTTTGATCTGTCTGATATATATACATATAGGACATTTGTGCCAACTTGTGATTCCTGCTCTAAAGTGTTCTCTAATTTTTCACGGAACTGTCTTGTGTAGAATCACTATGATTCCTTGGGACTTTATTCCCAAAAGAAGGGCAATTCAAAGAGAAGTTTATGTGCCATATTTAAATGACTAGATAAAGAATACATCAATGTCAAATAGTTAATTTGTAAAACAGGCAATGCAAGTCATTAGATTGCAATTTTAATCACTCTTTATGTTAGGGTTACCTCAGTCAATGAGCCTCATGCTATACAGAAACATGGCCATATTTTGTTATCTTTGCATTTCCACATCCTGTAATAGTTAAGTTAGAAGATGTGAAGGTCAAGGGAGCTGACCTATAAGCCATGAGGAATTAATGGTTGATGACGTAGTGGGACTGGCTGCTATGTGGAACTGTTAGCCAAAGGGAAACTTTCCCTGGGCAAGTCATCTCTTAATTACTGGGTGATGTATTTGGTAGGAATTTCTTTTTATTTGTTTGATGTTTTAACTGCTTCTGGTTTAGTAGGTAGAAAAGGTAGATAATTGCTTGTTAAAATCATTCTTTCAAGTGAATTGGAATGCTGCAATATGTTAGAGCTTAAAACTATGACAGCAGTAGCTTGTAATGAAGGTAAATTTCTTGCACTTCAATGGGGTGCTTACTTGTATGTGGTGCCGTCAGGCTGTGGTGATCTGAATGACCGGAATGGATCATCAGAAGAAGATGTTGATGTGAATAACAACTTTATAGATCCCCAAGCAGAAGACCAGGAACTGAAGGGTCAACTGCTCCGAAGGTATAGCGGATATTTGGGCAGCCTGAAACAGGAGTTCATGAAAAAGAGAAAGAAGGGGAAATTGCCAAAAGAAGCCAGACAGCAGTTGCTGGATTGGTGGAGCAGACATTACAGATGGCCCTATCCTTCGGTATGCAAATCCCATATCCTTTTCAAGTATTCCATGATTGCCACTTATGGTTATTGTCCATAAGCAGATAATAATTTGCCTAGATTGGTGTTGCATTCAAGTGTTCGGCAATAAGTTTGGTGTTTGTGAGTTATCTTGGGGACACAACGCTTTGAAACTGTCCCACCCTCTCCACACCAACATCTCTTGTTTTCCATTTTAGCAATTAGGTGCCTGGGGTCACCTTTTGCAATCTACCACCTATCATGTTCTAGGTCAAATTTTTATTTTTATTGCTTATAGCAAGATCAAACACGAACAGTTGTATGCATGGATTCTTCATATTTCTTGACAATGGGATAATTAATTAACTTTTGTAGGTTACTCTAGCCTATTACGGTTTCATTATGCTTATTTAGCATAGAAATGTTGCATTCTTGGGGAGTTAAAGCGAACCTGTATAGGTAATAATGATTGGTGACATTCGAGACCTAGTGGTCTTATCTGGCTTGTTACCATTAGTTCACTCGGATAGACGGCATTGCTAAAAGAGCTTAATCATATACCTACTCACGAAAAAAGCAGAACCAGCCAACCAACGTAATTAGTGTGACAATGTCTCATTTATCTATACATATGTTTTGAATTGAGCATTTATCCTTTGTGCCGCAACAGGAATCTCAGAAGCTGGCTTTGGCGGAATCTACTGGTCTGGATCAGAAACAAATAAACAACTGGTTCATCAACCAAAGGAAACGACATTGGAAACCATCAGAAGATATGCAGTTTGTTGTGATGGATTCTACTCATCCTCATTATTACATGGACAATGTGCTGGGCAACCATTTTCCGTCGGACTTCTCCCCGGCACTTCTGTGAAGACCATCTCCTGTGGTGCATTTCTTGGTGCACCATAACGTTTTAATTATGTTGTGTACTGGCTTAGTAATAGTAAACAACTGAATATTAAACGAGAACTCTTCTATATATAATTATCTCTATAGGGTAAGGATTTTGGAGTACTATTTCGGAGATGCAGGGGGTTAATGTTATTTATGAAACTTGTTATGGCAAGCGTAGATGCATGCAATGCATGCCTAATTACGAGTGGGCATGGGCGGCGGATGCTAACTCTAGTATCACAAGTAATGCTCAAATGCACGGATACGATTATCAGGGCTATGAAATTAAAACCTATTCTCAGTTTTGGTGAAGCTAATCGACTTTCTAATGGTTAGTATGTCAGTAACATCATAGTCGGATCGGGCAAGCAACTCTTTTTCGATTGTATCTTGTCGGCTGAAATTGATGTTTGGTTATGATTTTTAAACTTGTTTTGCTTTCCATTTAATTTGATCTGCGCTCTTGATAAAAAAATGTACGCTGTAATTCTGTTAAATGTCTTTTCTAATGTTAACACTTATTGAAGGTAGACCTTAAATATGACAAAGTCCCATTTGGACTTATTTACTTGCTTTGCAAGTCTACTATGTGTTTGCTACATTATGACAAGTCCCTTTTGAACTTTTTACTCGCTTTGCAAGTCTACCTTGTGTTTGCCCTAATGTAGCTTGAATTTGTTCTTTCTTTAAGTTGTAAGAAGCTACTAGAATTACTCACACTAATTTCTGCCCCAAATCTTAAGCTCACTGGATGATGACTCTAATGGCTCTAAGGGATAAAAATATGAGGAAGAATTCAATGTGTGAAAGTGTGAAATGTGTGTGAGAGAGAAGTGAATGCTAATAAAGGAGAGTTAGATATTGCCACAAGTAACTAATTACTTCTTTGCTTTGCTTTCTTGTAAGACCAAACTTACTTGTCCACTTTGGTTTACTTGTGTCAATGTGGATATTATTTTGCTACATCTCCCACTTGTACACATTGGTAACATACTATTTTGCTACATCTCCAACTTGTACCCATTGGCAACAAATGCTTTAGAAAGAGAGACACATGCTTGTTCACAGTAATAAATGCTTTGTTCATAGCAACTCATGTTGTATTTCTCAACCTCAAATATTTATTCTCACTATCATTCAAGAAGTGGACTGTGCGACTATATGAGAAAGGTACCAGGAAGGATCGTTACATTAAGTCACCGGCAAATTAATGTAACGTCACTTAAGATCCCATTGTACTCCAAATTATATCTAATAACACTAGATTTTGCATCTCTGATCCATCTTTTTACAAAGAATTATGCACAATCCCACAATGTATTTGTACTTATGGTTATCATATAGACAACTCATGCTTATTGACAACTAATGTCTTTGTAACCACTCGGGTAATGAGTCATAAATATCTTGTGTGATATCAAAATGATTTTTCCTCAGACACTCATGTTAATCCCTGAAGTCTTGGTTGCCTTTCTAGTCATACTCCATTATACTGCATTATTCCTAGCTCTTGGATAATATACAAAGTAGCAATACCAACTCCTAATTTCATGACATAAGTCAAAGTTCTAAAGCGTTATCCACAAGACTCACACTGTGATGAAGAAGGGACCTATTCATCACTCCCTTATTCGATCCTCTTAAGCACATGTAGTATGAAGTGCATGCTATGGTAGAGCTCCCACTAAGGGTTTGTCATGCTCTAAACAAGATCATACAAAACATCTTCCAGTCACTCCACAAAGTGACTGACTTGAGCTGCCATAAACTTAAATCTGGCTTCATATAGGTTATATGGATACACTTTCTATGTTTGACTAAACAAGTCTCATCTTAGCACTTAGCTAAGGCGACATATAAAATCCTTAATCATACCACAATAATTAAGAGAGATTGCCAATCATTTAGTACCTTACAATACTTTGTCTGATCTCACTTGCCATTATAGCACTGGGGCGACGTTCTCGTGTGAGAGAGCAACATTAAACCTGGTGACAATTTTTAGATATGCGTCATTTTCAATTAAAACTTAATTTACTATGCAAATTTACACAAGATTAAAATGAAAAACATATTTCATTAATGCATAAGTAAATGAACAAAAATGTCAAATCCTCAACAAACCTAAACCCCTAATGTGCTTTTGAAAGGCATCTCTAACAATAGGTTTAGTAAAAGAATCAACTATCATATCTTTTGTATAGACATGCTTTAGGACCACATATCCTTGTGCAATGATATCATGAATGAAGTGGTAGTGAGTATAAATGTGCTTTGTCTTTCCATGATACTTTGGGTCTTTTACATAGGCAATTGCAGCTGTATTATCACAATAGATAATTGTGGCCTCACAAAGATGCACGGTAATGTTAAGGCTCCTAAAAAATCTCCTCAACCATATTGCCTTTTACACCGCCGAGGTATATGTAACATACTTGAACTCCATTATGGACAATGACATGCACTATTGTTTCTTACTACACCAAGAAATAGCTCCTCCTTTAATAATGAAACATATCCTGATGTGAACTTTCGCTCGTCTCTATCAACAGATCCATCGACATCACTATATCCAACCAATTTTAGGTTCCCACCTTGATAACACAAAGCCATATTAGTGGTTTCTCTTAAATATCTAAGTATCTTTTTAATCGTTGCCTAATGTGAAGGTCTAGGATTACTTTGATATCTACTAACCATCCCAACTGCAAAGCATATGTTGGGTCGAGTACACACCAGAGCGTACATTAGACTATCGACAACACTTGCATATGGCACCTTAGCCATTTGCTATTATTTTTCCTCTGTTTTAAGACATTGATCCATACTTAGGTATAGACCCTTCTCTATTGGAATGTCAACAGGTTTACAGTTATGCATATGGAAACATTCCAAGACCCTATTAATATAGGTTTCTTAAGACAAACTAAAAAATCTCTTAAAATGATCTCTGGAGATCTTAACCTCGAGAACATAATCTGCTTTACTCATGTCCTTCCTCCCAAAAGCAGAGGACAAACACTTTTAAGTAACAATGATCATCTCCATATCATTCACTGCTATCAAAAATATCATCTACAATAAATAAAGTATAAGAAACACATTCTCTTGTCTCTTTATATATACATAATGGTCCTTTTCAATCATCGTAAAGTCTACTGATGTAATGGCTTGATGAAATCTAAGATACCATTGCTTAGATGATTGTTTCAGGCCATAAATGGAACGTCTCAAGTGACACACTTTGTGCTCTTGTCCCTTTGCCCGAAACTCAACAGATTGATCCATATAGATCTCTTTATTTATTTCTCCATTAAGAAATATTGTTTTCACATCTATTTGGAACAAATCCAAATTTAAATGTGCAATAATAGCTAGGATAAAGTGAATAGACGCAAATCTCACCATAAGAGAAAATATCTCATTATAGTCCATACCCTCTTTTTGGGTGTAATCTTTCGCCACTAAACAGGTCTTATACTTACCAATTAATCCATCTGCCTTACGATTAACCTTCAAGACCCACTTATTTCCAATGGTTTTGCGCCCAACAGGTAGATCGACTATGTAACATCCCGTTACCCATGTTAGGGCTAGAATTGTGAATTGTGAGAATTTTGATGAGAAATTAGGAAAATGCACATCATGCATAATTATTTGTGACATGCATACTTTTGCACATTTATATGATTATATATGCATTCATGACATTTTTTGGGTACAATTGAGTTGTTAATTATGATTAAAATGTGTTTAGGCAATTTCGGATTTGATTATGATATTTTGGAATTTAGTAAATTTTGTGAAAAATATTGATTTATTGGCCAATTATGGGGTGACATGTGGCAACTTATAATTGTGACAAGCGACAATATTAGGCAGAAGACAAGTGGCTTATTAAGTGTGACAAATGGCTTAGGTTAGAGAAGACACGTGTAAGATATGCAAAGTGGACACATAGTAAGTGTTTTTAGAGAAAGGAATTAGCTGAAGCTTTCTTCTTCGATTAGTGTTTTCTTCACCGAAAGAACATTGTGTTTTATAAGTGATTTCCTTGCTCATCCACCAAAATTTTTATCTCCAATATCACTGCTAGAAATAGAAGCCGAATCAAGTAAGTTGTCTTTGGTTTTACTGAGTTTGTAAAATGATTTTGATGATGGGTTAATGTT
>JANZLC010000002.1:16058252-16077744 GCA_026413385.1 Erythroxylum gracilipes | reverse complement strand
GATCACTACCTTCTCTAAAATCTTCTTCAACTCTCAATTCACCACCTCCACTTGGCCACTAGTTTGTGGATGATATGAGGTAGCCACTTTATGGTGAGCATTATACTTCCTCAAAAGAACTTCAAATGGCTTATTACAAAAATGACTACCCCCGTCACTTATAATTGCCCTTGGCACCCCAAATCGAGTGAATATCCTCCTGATGAAACTTTGAACCACCTTACCATTATTTGTTGGAGTAGCCATAGCTTCAACCCACATAGAAACATAATCCACTCCAGCTAAGATATACTTGTTACCTAGGGATGATGGGAATGGTCTGATGAAACTCCAGCCCCACATATTAATTATCTCCACCTTTATGATGTTTGAAAGTGGCATCTCATCCCTCTTTGATATATTGCCCACTCGTTAGCACCTATCATACTTCAGCCTAAATTTTTGAGCATCCTTAAATAAGGTTGACCAGTAGAATCCACTCTCCAAGACTCGAGCAGCTGGCTTATTTGTTGGAGTGCCCTACATAAATAGAAATATGACATTGCATCAACACTTCAGGTATCTAATCATAAAGGATACACTTGCGAATGACATTGTCAGCATAAATACTATACAATATGGGTTCATCCCAAATGTAACGAGAACACTAGAATAAGAAGCGTTTCTTTTGTTGATAAGAAAGATCAGAAGGAAGAAACACCACCTGAGAGATAATTTGCAATATCTACAAACTAAGGAAGAAAGGAGTTTTCTACCATCATTAAAGCTTCATCAGGGAAGCGCCCCTCAATTTCCTCTTTTTCTTCTTTATGTTCCCTTTCAAGTCTTGATAGGTGGTCTCCTATAACGTTTTCTACACCTTCTTGTCTTTAATCTCAAGGTTGAACTCTTAAAGTAGAAGTACGCATCTAATAAGCCTAGCCTTGGCATCCTTCTTTGCAAAGAGATAACGCAACGCCATATGATCTATAAAATAACATGTGAGCCTAAAAGGTAAGAGCGAAATTTCTCACATACAAAGACTACTGTAAGTAACTCCTTTTTCGTAGTGGTGTAGTTCAGTTGTGTACCTGTTAAGGTCTTGCTCGCATGGTAGATGACATGTAGTTTCTTCTTCTTTCGCTATCCAAGTACACACCCCACTGTGTGGTCACTTGCCACATGCATAATCTCGAAAGGAAATAACCAATCCGGTATTGTCAAGATAGGTGCTATTGTGAGTGCCTTCTTTAACCTGTTAAAAGCATCCAAGCAATCATTAGTAAACAAAAAAGGCACATCTTTTACTAACAAATGGGTTAAGGGTCTAGCAATAAGGGAAAAATCCTTGATAAACCGTCTATAGAACCCTGCATGACTAAGGAAAGCTCAGATGCTCTTAATGTCAATAGGAGGGGGTAACTTTTCAATCACTTTATTCTTTGCTCGATCCACTTCAATCCCTTTACATGAGATCTTATAGCCCAATACAATCCCCTCTTGGACCATGAAATGACACTTCTCCTAATTTAGAACCAGATGAGACTCCTCACATATTTGAAGCACTATTTTAAATTAACCAAACAATCATCAAAAAAAATCTCCAAAGACAGAGAAGTCTCCCATAAATACCTCTATGAAATTCTCATTCATGTCCGCAAAAATGACCATCATGCACCTTTGGAATGTGACAGGTGCATTGCATAACCCAAAAGACATCCTCTGATAAGCAAAAAAGTCCCATAAGGACAAGTAAAAGTGTTATTCTTTTGATCTTCTGGGTAAATGAACACTTGATTGTACCTTGAATATCCATCAAGCAAACAATACAATGTATGGCCAGCCAACCTTTCAATCATTTGGTCTATAAAAGGTAAAGGAAAGTGGTCTTTCTTGGTGGCCAAATTACATGTCATGTGATCAATACACACTCTCCAACCCGTGATGGTCCTAGTAGAAATCTGTTCACCTTTTTCATTTTCCATCACCGTCATGTTTCCTTTCTTAGGCACACACTGTACAGGACTCACCTACTCACTATCTGAAATGGGGTAAATAATCCCTGCATCCAAGAGCTGCACTACTTCATTCTTCATAACCTTTTGCATGTGTAGATTGAACCTTCTTTGTCTCTCCCTCATGTTTTGTATCCTTCCTCAAGGTTAATCTTATACAAGGTGTTTAGCTACTCATAATTATGAACAATGCACCAAAATCCATGCTTTTCATACTTAAAGTCATAAAGAGAAAAGACTAAAAACTGGGTAAAGTCAAAAACTCCTTCTCTCTACTCTAAAAAGTTGGAAAAATTCTGAATCATGATGTTGTCGCCACTTTTCCAAGGTAGATTATGTGTTTCCTTTTTTTGGCTAGCCTTCAAAAGTTTCACTTTTTCTATTTTTGGTGTGTCTTCTGCTGGATGGAGCTCCTATGGTGTAGAGCCTTAATATATGTCAAGGAGAGGGTCAAATCACTTAAAATCCCTTATTTAACCTGATCTTGGCGAGTTTCGCCTGTTACCCTCGTGCTCAAGCATGAGGGTGACAGAGAGCTGGTCATCTGGTAGATGCACAATCGTGCACTGCTGTTTGACAGTTTTCTGCACTCTTTACTCTTTTGGCCATAACTTCTTCTCTAGACCTCCAATTGACTTGAAATTTGAACTACAAGCTCCTCACACATTGTCCTTCCTCTTCACCAAATTTTATTGTCATTTGAATTCTCTAAGTCTGCCCACTGGTGCCATTAAATCACCTGTACCACATCCATATTGCAAATCTAATACCTGCACAATTCATCAACAAGGTGCATCAATCTATCCAACAAACAGGCTCCAAAACTATCCTCAAACACTAGATAATGTAAAGAAACAATTAAACACTTCAAATATCAAGAAAAGATGCAAACGATCCTAAATATCAAAGACACTAGAACTAAAACACACAAAGAAGCACTTAAAACACATGAAAACACACTAAAAACACACTAGGTAGATATATATATATATATATATATATATGCTAATCTTAAATAGTCGACTCAACTCACACTTACATTATCAATTCGAAATTTTTATAAACTTGCTAGTAATTATTACTAATAACATAAGCAATATTAAGCATCTAATTGTATTAGCCCAATGATTAATTTAAATTTAATTATGGGTAACACATCCACTAAATATGGCATGAACCAATAATGCATGCATTAGTGAGTCTCACTCTAAGATTCCATAAATCTATATACTTAGAATTAGTGTGAAAATTCATCCCTTTACAAAATCTCAATATTAATGATAAAAATCATTAATAATTACAATTCAAATCCTACTACATCATTCTAATAACAAATATTAAATGGGGAATGTCACACTTTTTTCCTTGTATGTAAGAAATTATTTTGGAAAATATATATCACACAACAGAGGCACTAATTCAAAGTATCAATGCATCTTCATTCCTTAAACTAAAAAGGATATTGAAAGAAGATGGACTCACATACCACCTAAGTATGAGGCCTTTGGCTCTAGGGTTTATTTAATTTATGCTCATTGGCATTAATTACCAATTAGTCACATAGGCAAATAATTAACCAATTTATTACTAACATAAATAATAATCATTTAACAGATAAATGAAATAAATAATAAAATGCAACTCATAACATATATGAAATGCGACATAAATTCATGAATATAATACACAATTATCAAGCATGAATAGGCCCAAAATTATTTCACTTAAGTAATTAAGTAAAATTTCAAATTAGGCTAACAAATAACTCAAAATTTGAAAATTTTTAATAAATCACAGAGGAGTAAAGTGGTAATTTTGGCCACATAGATCAAAAGACCTGACAAAAGGAGTCTTTGGCCAAAATTTGAGTCAAAATGGCCCTTTGGGGTGGCCTTACGCGCCGCCAGGGCACTTGCGAGACGTGGCTGTAGCTACGCCACACGTCCACTCTCAGGTGCAACGCATGGTCGCCACATGCCACCTTAAGCAGCCATTCAGACTCTGTTTGATATGGTTTTGGACTCACCAGTACATGTGAAAGATGTTGGTGGGGTCAAATCTGGGATTTATGCTGTCAGTGAAGTGCACCTCCCATTGAGGGCATGTGGAACCACGAATGAACACATTCATACTAAATTCAAAATTTTCAAAAATTATAGTCTTTCATGACCACAATGCCTACTTTGGGCTATTGTTTCTCACTCATTTTAACTCTGATTTTAGCATATAATACACCGTTGGAAAGATAATGTGGCAAGGAACATATCCGTATCATATCTTATACAGAATAGTACTATAATAGGTTGAAAAATGGGCCTCAAGTTTCAGAAAACACATGCATGAATTGAAAATTCATCATGCAACATCTCACTCAATTCAAATCCATTTTTCAGTAAATTTTAGGCTTAAGTTTTTGACTTTATAAGGAACATATCCATGCCAAAATTTGAAGCTAAAACAAAGCACACAAAAATTTATTATTGATGGTCATTTTACACATGCATGAACTAATTTCAGCATATACGACATATTATTCTCATTTGACACAATTTCAAGGACGAAAGCAAACTATACATGCTCTGATACCAATGAAGGAAGGTGTGATGAGACCTTACCTTTCAAATATGACAAGTCCTTTGGACGTTGTACTTGCTTTGCAAGTTCACGTTATGCTCCAATGGCTCCAATGTAGCTCGAATTTGCCCTTTTTCTATGTTGTGAGAAGCTACTAGAGTTATTCACACTAATTCACACCTCAAATCCTAAGCTTAGTGGATAGCGGCTCTAAGAGATAAAAATATGAGGGAAAACTCAATGTTTTAGAGTGTGAAATGTGTGAGAGAAAGAAGTGGCGAAATTCATGCTCTCTTCAGTAACTTCTGTTGATAAAAAGAGAGTTAAATATTACTACAAGTAACTAATTACTTGTTGGCTTTGTGTTTCTTGTAAGATTAAGTTTACTTGTCCACTTTAGTTTACTTGTGCCAATGTTGACACTATTTTGCTACAGTAATAAATTAAAATGTGTGAAATAAAAAATATTGAAATAAAAGTTTGATATAACTTGGCCTGAAATTATTTTTGAGAATATGTTAGCTTTGATGATATTTTTATAAAGTTTAATATAATTCAAATCTGATTGCCATATCCGCGTAAGTTTGAGAATGTCGGTATGGCCTTCAAAGCAAATTTGAGTTGGCTACAACTTACGTGCCCCACATTGACTACATAGGAAGAGGGTTTGCGAAGCATAAGCCCATTTGACAACATGCATGCCCTAGGCCTAATGCCTAGTAACTGAAACTTAATAGTAAACCCCATCGTCGACGACTACTAGCAGCTGAGGCGTTGGGACTTTCCGTCTCTTCTTCTCCGGAGGATCCATTTTATGTGGTCCATCAAAACCTGCGTGTTTTAACTGCCCAAGTGGTGCACTCGTTTTATAAACTTCATTTTCCAGTGAAACATTTTGTCGAACACTTATATGTCGTTACGGTGTCCAATGGAAAAGGTTTAACAATGTTTCAGTACTTGAACGCTTGTGTGTATATGAATTCGAGACGTTAGGTCGTTGGGATTTTTCGATTTTTCTTTCTCAAGTTGATTGGAGTATGGCGGTTTCAATCTCAAGAAGGATTTTACGTTCTTTTGGGTCTTTTTGTGCGTTGGGTCAACGTGATTCTCGCGGTATTGGTATTGGTTCTTCTCAAACTTGTAATGGTAAGCAGAGCATTATCTAGTCAGCTGTTTCCTGTTTTCTTTTCTTTTTCTAGATGAATTTTGTTTTATAGATGTGGGCATATTTTCGGTCTTCCATTGATTTAACTTTTTTTTTTCTTAATTGGAACAGATTTATACAGCCAACTTTCTGTGGATTGCTTAAGTTATGGAGAATGTTCTACCTTCACCAAAGTACTGCCCTACTATTTTAATTATTTATCGCTTTTGTTCATATTATCGAAGCTGCTGAGGTGAAACAACATCTAGGATCTGTGGTCTTCCAAAGCAGCTGATGCGTGTTGTATTCTGCATTTCAGTTGGCAATTGAGCCTTGTTATATTGTTGTTCCTAATGTAGGTCAGGCTTTCTTCTCTTTCCTGCCGGACGCTTTCAACATCTATCTTAACTCCTGAATCAAGTGATGGCGTATTTCCATTGGACTTACTGTCCACTAAGACTGCAGAAAAACCGGAGCGCAAAATAGGTAAGAAGTGAGTTGTGAATTTCCAGTGAGGGATAGTATAAGTAGTGATGCTTAAGAGGAATTCGCTGAAAACAACAAAAATGAGTTTATATCTCATTTCCTCAGGTAGAATGCATGGTAGGATTTTGTTGCTCAAATAAACTCACATTCATTATTCTAGAAAACAGTTTTTTCCATCTTTGACGTCTGAAGTTCAAATTGCTCAGCTTATATGTGTCATACGGTTGAAGATGATGTATAAGTCTTTGAACATCATCAATTTTTGCAACATTTGCTAAGCTAATAATTCTTTCATACAACATTTTAGTGTTATTGGGCTTTATGTCTTACTGCTATTATACCTTGCTTTTTAAATAAATACATGTTGTTGCAGAACACTCTTGATTTCATGACGAGCTTAATTTGTGTACAATGAGAGTATAAATGAATGAACTGTCATCAAATTGTTGCATATATGCAAACATTTATTGTGCTATAATTTAATGCAGGACTTTATCAGGACCTGGTAATTCCAGTGACTAGTTTTAATAATGAGGACAAAGGATTAATGGTTTTGGCTGGTGATGTTTTTGATGTACCTATACGGAAAGATATTGTTCATCGTGTTGTGCGATGGCAACTTGCAAAACGACAACAGGTAATACTCAACCATTGAATGTTTTAACGCTAGAAAGCATATGCTCAAGCCAAAAGTGCAAACAGCATATGTTTATCCTAGGATAATTTCAGGTATTCTTTGCACCATTAAAGGTTCACTATTTCTATTTTCATTCTAAATATTGTTGGGCAACCATGTGTTCCTTTTTTTGATTAACTTCCGTGCAATGATTTTGTCAACTAAAGCATTCATCTACAGGCATAGAAAAGTAAAAATCGATGGGAGGGTAATGAAGGGATGTATCTTAAAATTTAAGCTGTTGTTGTAAGAGCAAATAACTCATTCACTTCTTACATATTATCAAGTTCGATCCATATAAATTTTATCAACTTTCAGGTTGCAAACCATGTTCCTCATTACTTCTTTTTTCATCCTCAATATCACTGGGGAAACCATGTGCTCCTTTTGTATTTAACTGATGAAAGTTCATTGATATGCACTAAGAGCTTCTAGTGAATCATTATCACGTTTCACATATTTTATTACATCTCATGAAAAATGTATCAACTCTCAGTTTGCAAAGTGTTTGCAACATAAGGTGTTGAAAATGCTATTATGTGACCTGTTTCATCAGTAAAACACAGGGGACTAAGTTGTTTGCAGGGAACACATTCAACAAAAACTATCAGTGAAGTTAGTGGGACTGGGAAAAAGCCATATAAACAAAAGGGTACTGGTCGAGCAAGACATGGAACATTACGTGGGCCCCAGGTATATTTATCTCGTAAATTACGTGATTATTGATTTGATTATTTGAATAGGTGGATCCTAATGACTTGCTGGTGAATAACAGTTTAGGGGTGGTGCCATCATGCATGGTCCTAAGCCACGAAGTCATGCTATTAAATTAAACAAGAAAGTTAGGCGTTTGGGATTAAAAATTGCCCTGACAGCTCGTGCAGCAGAAGGAAAGGCATGCCTCTTTCTTTCCCATAATTATCAAATTTACATTATCTTTTTGTAAGCAGCTTGAAGTCTTATTCTTGTTGTCTATGCTTAGCCTTCCTTAAGAGTCACTACATTTAGGTGTTGAATTTGTAATTTATTCATGGTCGAGGACATAGTTGTCAGCTGTGATTCAGTTCTTTGCTTATCTGCTGATGAGTGATGTTAGATCTTGGCAATGAAGGCTTATACTGATAGTGCTGCAGTTCTTTGAGAATCTCTCCTCATATTCACTTATTTTATGCTTTTTTGTTCTATGTATGGAGCAATAATCTAGAGAAACGATGCTCAAATGTACAGCTTCTTGTATTTGAGGATTTGGAGGTCCTAACACATAAAACCAAGAACATTGTGAACTATGTCAAGCAAATGGAGAACACCAAGAAACTGCTGTTGGTGGATGGTGGCCCCATTGATGAAAAGTTGAAGTTGGCTACACAAAATCTACATTATGTTAATGTGCTACCCTCTATTGTAAGTTCTGGTTCTTGCCACATATTGTTGGAACAAACTTGGCAAATATCAAGCTTACCTTCTTGAATATCAAGCTCCACATAACTGTTATCATGGTGAAATTCTTGAGTTCCTGGAAAAAGTTTCCTTTATACATATGTCAATTTGTCACAATATCAAGATCCAAATCATGCATGGATGTTGCAGATAATTCTGGGATAATTGACTAGTAGGATTTCAAAGCCTATTTAAACTTAATGTTAGCATTTACTTTCTGCACAAGATAATAAAGATCACAAAATTGTTCAAACTCGCTTTACTTATCTATAATTCCCTCTCAATCATTTCTAGTAGTAAATTAGTTACATTTCAGTTTGAAGCAGCTCTGAAGATTTATTATTGCTACTGTGATACCTATCCTGTGTGTTCCTTGCTTACATGGTCAATTAAGAGTTGTAAATCATCTCACCAATTTACTTGGCTATATTTTCAGGGTTTGAATGTTTATAGCATCTTGCTGCACGACACATTGGTGATGTCACGTGATGCTGTAAATAGGATTGTCGAGCGAATGCATACACCAATTAACCGCTGAACCTCGCACACAACTTGTGCCAGTTGGCTTCAGTTAAAATGGTAGAAGTTCATAGACCAGAGGTCTAATTAATCCCTGAACTAGCTTTGTCTGTCAGCTAGGGTTGAATATCGTTGAGAACTGAAGAAATGCCATTTGCATGGATTTTGAGAATTTGTGCCATTCCTCTTATAACTGAATTATACATCTCATTGGTTTCAGTGGAGGTAAAATTTTATGATTTGATATGAATTCATTCCTCCATGGGATGAAAAGGTCTAGTTTGTTATTGGCTGGGATTTCAGAAATAATCTGGTTGTTTTGGGTCTTGCTTGGTTGGACACAGATAGATAGCCTCATTCTCTATTTAGATTCCTAATTGCAATTAATAAAAGGATTTCGAGTCAACTATTCTTCTTTTTATTAGTTACTTTTATATAATAAATAAATAACTAAAATTGACAAAGAGCTTAAAAGAAAGTGGACAAGTGCTCACCTAAAAACAGTTACCCATCCGAAGGGCGGACAGTACGTGTAAATCCTCAATTAGCCAAATCCACTGACCAACGGCGTTATAAGTTATTGCAATAAACCAGAAGCTTACAAACGTTAATGCCCATTTTCTTCAAGACTAAAGGGAAAAAGCTACTGTGACGGAGGTCAAGTATCACTCGGTTCCTTCTCTTCCATGGCCAGAATCTAGGGTTTGTGAGAATCCCATTCCCAGCTTCTCCCTCTTTCGTTTTTCGCGCGTTTAAATTTTTACTGGATATCCTTCATTCACTCTCAATATGGCCAAAACTCGACCTGGCATCCCTGCCAAGCCCAAAATTGGCAAGAGAGAGCTCGACTCCTACACCATTCGTGGCACCAACAAAATCGTTAAAGGTTGCGTCTTTTCTTATCTTTTCAACTACGTTGGAATGTTCATGTGTATTCTTCAAATTCTTGACTTTTTGTCTCTGCTCTTTCTTTTTCTTTTATTATGCTAGTGGGTGATTGTGTGTTGATGAGACCGTCGGACACCGGAAAGCCTCCGTACGTAGCTAGAATCGAGGGGATCGACGCTGACAGTAGGAACAATGTTAAGGTGAGGGTTAGGTGGTACTATCGACCAGAAGAGTCTCTTGGAGGGCGCCGGCAGTTTCATGGAGCAAAAGAGCTGTTCTTGTCCGACCACCATGATGTCCAAAGCGCTCTTACTATTGAAGGGAAGTGTATGGTCCACACTTTTAAGAATTACACTAAGCTAGAGAATGTGGGTGCGGAGGACTATTATTGTCGCTTTGAGTATAAGGCTGCGACTGGAGGTTTCACCCCTGACCGTGTTGCTGTGTGAGTTTTACAGCTGGGTATTCTTTTGTGTACTCAAATGTGGCTACTTGGTGCGGTTATTGTTATTGGAGCTTTGATTGATTTCTGAAGTTCTCAGTTTTTTCGTTTCTTTCTGTAAGGTATTGTACTTGTGAGATGCCATATAACCCGGATGACCTTATGGTGCAATGTGAAGGGTGCAAAGACTGGTAAATGTTCCTTTTTTTTTAATCGATTTTAATTGCTGATTTCTTAGTCTCTGTAATTTGGGGGCCTGTTTTTAGGAGTAAATGAACTAGGTTTTTAAGCGGGGTTGGTTCATTTGTTACTTATTTGACCATATTTTGCAAATGGCATGAAAGTATTGAAATTTTAAGCAAGTGCTATGAGGAAGTATGAGAATCTAAATGTTCAGAACATCTTGTCTACAAAGCATGAGTATGCAAAAAAGCATATTGATTTGTTAAAAGGATTTGTCTTTAAAGTACGAACTACCTTTTTTTTCACTCCCTTGAGAATTTTTTTAGTTTTTGGACCACTAACAGTGTAAGAATCAACAAATTGTTGTTAGACGATTTCAGGGAAAATTGAAGTACAAGGTCCAGGAAAATACAATTCTTTATATGAAGTACAAGCATTCTAGCATTTAAGTATTCCGTTTCTTGGCTTGACAGATTTCTTCAGCTGCAACACAGTTTTCTCCAGTAATAAGATCATCTTATTGCATCATGTATATGCCTCATTCCTCCTAGGTTGATCCAAATTTTGTAGATATTCTGTCAGAGATGTGCTCATCTTCTCTAATGTGGAAGTTGTATTACCTGTTCTGTGGTGATATTTTTTTTTTCTATTTGTACAATCACTTAGTAGTACCTTCACACGGTCATTTAGGTATCATCCTGCCTGTGTGGGCATGACCATTGAGGAAGCAAAGAAACTAGATCACTTTGTGTGTTCTGAATGTGCATCTGATGATGATGTCAAAAGATCACATAATGGATTTTCTGCATCACCAGCAGCTGATAGCAAGGTGAGGATCCTTGTTGCTCTGTCTTAGATCAGTTCTAAATGTTTAATGGCTTCAATTACCACTCATAAGCTGTCATCTGATTGTCAATGGAAAGATCTTTGGATGCATATTTTAGAAATTGAAATAAAAATTGTAGCGTAATAGAACTTAAAAATGGAAGGTTTGGTGTTTTGGTAATCTAAATTGCTGCCAGAGTTCCTCCAAACTTTCAGTTTTATATCTAATCTTTTTATATGGAATTATGTTTTTTTGATATGGAATTATATTTTCCCAGATTTTTGGTCAACCAGGAATATTTGTTTTGAAGATTTAAGTTATAATATTTTTGCCGCTAATGTGTTGCTTCAATTTCTGTATTGAATTGACTACCAGATTGAGATGAGTTGGTGTTCCAAGAGCTGTTCTCATGTTTGATTATAATCTCAATGGAGAAGTTGACTCCGTAGGGTCTTAAATTGCGGACTACAACTGCAATTGCAACTCTAATATTGTGGTTGCATCCCTCTCTGTTACTTCAATTTACAGTTGTAGTGGTCCGCAACGATTATGATCTGCAACTGCATTGTAACCCACAATTCACAATTTAAAACCTTGATTTAATGTATAATGAGTTATTCTTTTGGGAAGTATGAGGTTTTGATCCTTTGGTTCCAAATTTTGCTTTTCATGTTAGTTCCCATCCCTTTCCTTTTCTTCTTTTTGTTTTTCTATGCTACTCTTTTTCTCCTCTTTGCCTAATTGGTGAGTGAAACAAAATTGTAGAAATGTTATAAAAATGGCATTGTAGTAATTGCCCATGCTTGTACACAATAAATTTCAGTCTTGCTCTGTTCAGAGTTTCTGAATATAATTGTTTGATACAAATTTCTTCAGACTAACTGATTAATTGTAAAATAAATTTCGTGCTTGGGACTTTCTTTGTAGAAGTTCTTCTTTTAACAATTGCTGTTGATTTGGGTAAATAATACCTCCATATTCTCAAGGATAAAATACTTCCAAGTATTAGGCAAGGCCCTTCCGCTTCTTTACTAGAGAGAGGTGAATATATATTGTGGTAGTTTTCTGTGTATAACTTCCTTTCAGGAGTTGAATCTCTTATTCACCATTTGCTTTTATATTCTCTGGTTTCCTAGTATTGCTGAACAACTTCTATTGAACTTAGCAGGTTGAAACAAAGCGCCGGAAGAGATGATTGCAATATAAGAGGCTAAACAAGGAGGCATTGCTCGCCTATCCATATTTACAATGTAGAATGTCTTGGTGTGAGATGTATAGTGCAGAAAATCATCTTTGGTTTGCTCAAACTGTAAGCATCAAGTTAATCTTATGTGTTTATTTGTGAAATATGTAGCTGGACGTTTCTAGTGTAGGGCATTCTGTTAATCAACCTGTCTAAAGAGAATTTTGAATGCAACTTTCAGATGTTAAACCTGATGCATGGATACATGTTAGATTTTCTGGCATTCAGTTTCACAAACCTATTTTAATTCTCGGAAGCATATAGTGCAATCAAATCTACTTATGCTCATCGTCCCTTGAGGCATATACTATGCCAACTTCTGAGCTCCATTAGCTGAAAGAATAAATCATTGGAGAGATTAGAAGCACAAAGTGGTCCGGGTTTCATCTTTCATGTAGGTTCTTTTTACTTTTCACCCCTTTTTTGTGTGCTAGCATTATGCCATTAGTATACAACCCTAATTTGGTGATATCAAAAGAAAGACATTCTTTGGTAAAGGAGCTGAAAACTTAGCAGCCCGACATAACATGCGCTAATGCTAATTATTAAGGCAGGTCTGCAGGCAAATTGATACAGGTTAGGGTACATTTCTAGGTGCAAAAGATATGACATGATAATGTGTGTACCCTGAGTTATATTCTAATGAATTGCAATCACTAAATTTCTTTAGAGATCCTAAATATTTCAAATCAAAAAATCAAGTCAAGCTGATATAACCTGGAGGCGACGAAAATTGTTAAATCCGTATCGGCTAGTACTGCTGATCGTGTCCTATAATTGATGATGATTATCCCAATACTATCAATATTGTAATCAATTTGGCATCTAATTTAGTTATTGTATAATATGGATTATTCCCCCGACACTATTTTGAATAATTTTTTAAATTATAAAATAATCTTTTCACATATTTCTCATATAAAGAGTAATCATAAATAATATAAGAAAATGATCATTTAATTCTTATATAGATATAAAATTTTAAAAAATACAAAATATTTAAAATGTTATGATTGATTATATTAGAATATCATATGATAAGAATAATATAAGTTCATAAGCATAATAATAAAGGTTTGTGTCGAGGAAAATAGCAAATTATAAGTGAAACTTGAAATAAAAATATTTATAATTAGAAGTTTTATATTTATACTGTATATATAAAAGTTAACATATACATCAAATATAAGTAAAGTCAAAGAGGAAAAAAAAATTAAAACTTCATTCAATGACATCCACTCAAATTGCACTTGCTCCTATTTTTATTTGATACAAAGTCTTTATTATTGAGGGGAGTCTCATTATCATCATGATTCAAACTCATTGTACCAAATTATATGTCAATAATTTCTCATCCAAGATTGTCTTTCAGTTACTCTCATTTATAAAACTTGGTTTTCAAAAATCTAATATTCTAAAAGATGAATATGGTCAAGTTTAGTTGTTTTATTAAAAGTTCAAGTAAACATATACAATTAAATCGTTAAGAAATTATATTCAATTTAATAATGATAATAATACATTTTTCTCAAAACTTCAAACTGTATCCAACAAATATCAAACCATTAAATCTTTTATGTTCCAATCAATTTCTTTTCTTTTTTTGTAATGAATGAATTCGAATATGCTCTAATTTCTTTCACATCCAATTACACTCATATATTGACTAGGAATTTGGAGTGCAAGCATTTGTAATTTTTGAAACACTATTTCTAAATTGATCTCTTCAAGCAAGTGTAAGACAATAAAAATAATCTTATAAAAAATGAAGTAATGATTAATTTTAAACAAATGAAAAAGTGAAAAAATATATACCTTGGTTAAATTTGTCTCTTTATTACAATAGATATCCCAAATCACGGCACATGTCTTTGTATATCTCCATTTGTAAGCTAAGGAAATCTTTTATCATCTTATATAAAACAATTATTGTGATAGTTAATTCTAATTACAAACATTTGCAATTTTGGAATACCATTTTTAAACTGGTCCTACCAAGCAACTGTAAGACAACAAAAGTAATCTTATAAAGAAAATAAAATGATGATTAATTTTAAATAAATAAAAAGTTAAAAAATATACACTTATATGAAATTTATCTCTTCGACGTATTGCAATGGATATCCCAAAATCACTGCATGTTTCTTTATATAACTCTATTTGTAAGCTAAAGAAATATTGTATCATCTCATATGAAACAATTGTTTTGATAGTTAAATACCATTCTTGTCTTCTGTTGATGATAGTAAGATAAGATATATACAAGAAAGACTTAGTTTTTTTTGATTGGCCTTGATTACTTCCTTTGCCCGTTCTATGCAATCAATAAAGTAACTCATTTTTGCCTTCTCATTACCATTATCCATATGAAGTACTCTCATTAAAGTATCACAAAGAATATTCCTATTTACAGTAGTGATGGATGAGGTCACGAAGAATATTCAAGGAATATATCTTGGTGTATATTGTTTACTGATGACATTATTTTAGTGGACGAGACAAAGGAGGGTGTCAATGTTAAGTTAGAACTTTGGAAGGATATACTAGAGTTAAAAGGCTCTAAATCGATTAGGACTAAGACAGAGTAGTTATAATGTAACACCCCACTCCCGTGTGACCCGAACCCGATATCGTTGGTGATATCCGAGTCCGTGTCTCGTGAGGGTGGCGTACTACATCAGTCAGTTGAAACTCAGTAAGACAATTTTTTCTTTTTTTTAACCCATTCATTCGTGCGGAAGAGACGGTAATAATCTGAGCCCTCGTTCAGAAATAAACATTGTCAGTTTCAGTTATTACAAACGGTCAACAATAATTTACAATAATCATTTAATGTACAAATAACATAACCACATTGGCCCCTTTACAAATACAAAGTATCATTTTGGAATACAATTCTATTGGACGCTAATGCAGACGCGAACTGATCCCGACCTTTAACCTTCACTTGCCTACAGTAGACATACTCCCGTGTCAAACGGGGTATTCTTCAAGACTTGAAAAATAGATGCAAAATTTTGATGAGTTTTTGTGAACTCAGTGAGGAACCATCATTGATGGTTCGCCCAATTCATGCAACCTACAAATCACAGTAATAGCACAGTCAGAAGTACTATGTCACTACTTATTAGCAATTCACAGTTTTAGAAGGCATTCTTGCTTTTTCCCATTTACAGCATCCAGTCAAATATGTATGCAATGCACATGTGACACTTCTCATTTTATTACAGTGTTGCGACCGAGCGGGTAACAGTAAACAGTATTCAGTGGACGCATGACGTCTAGGGAGTAGGACTCCCTACGAGCTCGAGGCTCTTTTTTCAGTATTAGTATCAGTATCAGTGGCAACTCCGGTCACAACTGTTATTATTAGCCATTTATGCATTTGTGTATGAAATGTTTATGTCCACTTCACAGGCCATATAAAACAGTCTGCCCCAGTACATTATATGCATTTGTGTATGAAATGCTTGTGAAGCATAGTATTCACAATGTAGTATAGTATTCAGTAGTACAGGATGCACAGTAGTCCCAATGTATCACAGTATTCAACAATCAATGTATTACAGTCAATACATATAATGTAAATTTTCGAGCCATAGGGTGGGATCAGAGGTGGAGATAAAAATTGGTTCAGAAGTTATATCGTATAAAGATTGTTTCAAGTATCTTGAATCCATTATCCAAATTAATGGTGAGATAGATGAAGACATATTTCACCGTATCAAATCAGGGTGACATAAATGGTGTATCAAGAGTTTTATGTGACAAGAAGAAACCACTCAAACTAAAAGTTAAATTCCATTATTTAGCAAACATATGGTCATAAGTTAATGGTGACGGAAATAAGGATACTTCGTTGAATGTGTAACCTTACAAGGAGAGATAAGGTCAGTAATGTAGTGGTAATAGATAAATTAAGGGTTTCTAACATTGATGGTAAATTAAAGGGACAAAACTTAGGTGGTTCGAACATGTTAATAGGAGACATCCTGATGTTCCAATGAGAAGATGTAAAAATATTATATTTAAGGACTGTAAGGGGGAAAAAAGAAGAAGAAGAGGAAGACCTAAGAAGAATTAGAGGAAGGTGGTATATAACTATGCTAGAATTTACCGAGTACTTGACTCTTAATAGGAAATTTTAATGAAATAGGATATTGGTAGAGAATCTTTCATAGAGAGGTTCTTTTCTTTTTCAAAGGTCTTTTAAACATTTTTCTTAGATTTTTGTGTCTTATATTTATCATAAACACTTTTACTTGTAGTACTTACCCCTTAGTCATTTTAGTTAAGTATTGTTTCTCCTTTTCTCTTTCAATTGCTTGTTTGCTTTATATTTTTTATTCTTTGCCTTTTTTTTAATCTTTATTTCATTATTTATTTTTACTTATTTATTTATATATATTATTATCTTTATTTATTATTTATAATTATTTATTTCTTTATCTTTTTATTTTTAAGTTGAATTTCTTTATTCTTATCATGTCCTGTTGTTATTTTTTGTACAATTTTTTGTTTATATTTTTAGATTTTATACTCGTCTAATAGTTCTCAATTTTTTTTTATTTTCTTGTTCTCTTCTTTGTTTTTTTTCCTTATCCTATAGGTCTATCAAATTTAGAATCTCTAGTATAGAAATAAAAAAAGACTCTCTAGTAGTTTGGGGTAAGGTTATGTATTTCTGAACCTTCTCAGAGCTCATGTCTTAGCGGGATTTCTACCAGGATGTTCTTGTTGTTGTTGTTATTATATTATGTTGTTCAAGTATATTCTTAGAAACCTTGATTCTAGCATTAAACTTGATTTGTTGAAATTCAACTCACTTATCACTTGTAAATAATTGATTCAACTCTTTCATTCGATCAAAACACTAAAGTGATAATAAATTAGTTGCAAATCTTGTAATGACAAAATGACACAAATTGCTATTACTGGTAAAATCTTTTATTATCAAATTTAAAGTTCATGCACAATTATAAATGAAGTTAGTCACTTTTCTCACCTTTTTGCACAATTTCATCAATGATGTGAAAGTATCCAACATCTCTTATATTTTTCAACACCTTGTTAATGTAATTTACAACACAAGGAATTCAATAGAAATAATTATACATACTTTATAATCTCTTCCTAGTTGCTTTATAAGAAACATAATTGTTAGTAATAAACCATACAATGTTTTTAAGCCTAATTTTATGGACAATTTTAACAAATATCTCTAATAAAATATCATTGTTCTTTACAAGACCAGATACATCAGTAGACTTCAAAATATTGCCTCCTTAGCATAGTAAACCAAAAATTGATAATGAGATAATGTCTTTTATTTATCCAACCATCGTGTAAGATTAAACACTTATAAGTTGCCCAGATTATTTTTATTTCACTCAAATAAATTTTTATTTCACTTATCATTAAACACTTATAAGTTGCCTAGATTATTATTATTTCACTCAAATAACTTTTTATTTCACTAATAGAATAACTTAAAGGATTACTTTTATAGTCATCAATTGATTGAACTTTATATCTTAGATTATAAAAGGCAATAACATCCACTATAAGCTGCTAATAATAAAACTAAGTAACATTGAATGACACACCTACATCATACCACCATCTAGCTATTTTCATGTTCATATTATTAGTTGTTTCTTTATATTGTAATTCACTACAAATTGAAAGTTGAGCTCCAAGAATTATTCATAGAGCAAAATAATTAGACAATTGTCTTGCTAGGTAGGGATATTGCCTTCATCATTCTTAGTATTATCCTAATCACTGTAAAATGAACTTTCACTACCAATTTCGTATTTTAGTCTTTGCTTCTTTTTTTATTATGATACGTTTTAAGCAAAATTTTTTTCACTTGTTATTTCACATCATGCTAACTTTTTTACAATACTCCACATTATTTTTAATCCCAACTAAATGTTTCTTGAATTTAGTGATTCTCTCACATTTCAAATGTTTATTACAATACAAATAAATATTATGATTCCTTATACCAGGAGCTAATCTTATATGAGCCGAAGCTGGATCATCGAATCTTTATAAAGAGGTTCAATTATCAGAAGCACCTAAACTTCCCTCCATTTATATATTATGGATACAAGAATATAATTAATTAACAATTAAAACTAACTCCATATGGTTGATACTAATGCCAAAATTCTTCACATTCAAGACACGAAATAATTTGGATAGATACTGTTGGGCCCCATTCCCGAAGCCCAACAATCGGTTCGGAATCGAAGCATAAAAACATAAGCGGGTTCCTAAACTCTTTAACCCTCACGGTAAACCCTAAATCTAACAACAACTCAGGCCATTTAGGCGAGCCTACAAAACTAGAATCACAAAACTACAATTGACTTCTTGAAAAAGGTATCACTTGGTCTCTAGTTTATGTAGAACCAAGAATTTCCTCAATCGGAGCTCTATAGCTCAAGATATGCGTAAAAATCCAAAGTCGGTTCATAGCCCGGTAAGGCTCTCCAACCCAACCACTTACTTCCAAAAGCTCAAACTTCTAGGATTTGAAACCAATGACCATGAAATTTTAATTGAAGGTAGGAAAATGTGTTAGAAATCTAACGGCTTAAGAATCGCCTCAATCGGAGGTCGGACGAAGGAGTTATGGCCTAACAAGTACAACGTGTTCAAAACCGGATTCCTATTGAACATACTTTAGTAAAAACGCCATAACTTTCGTTCTAGATATCGGATTGACCTCAATATTGGACGGTCGGAAAGAAGACATCTAGGGATACAAATTTTATGAAGAACAAAAATTGAAATTCAGAAATTAAGGGGATAAAAATATATGGACCGTGTGAAATCACACGGTCTGCCCGTGTACCATTCGGGTGAAAATGGTGCTCCTGGCCTAGATTTACACGGCCCGTGTAAATTTACACAGGCTGGCTGTGTACCATTCGGGAGACATCAATTTTCCACCCTCCAAGTCCTCTTCCAAGTCTCCTAAACCCCTCCTAAGATTCCCTTACCTCAAAGACTTCCCCAACACCACAAAAACTCCTACAAATCCATCAAACAACATCAAACATCATTGAA
>JANZLC010000002.1:16025587-16052183 GCA_026413385.1 Erythroxylum gracilipes | reverse complement strand
AAGACTTCATCTTTATGCTTCATGGTGTACACCCATACTCTTCTAGAGAAGTCATCAATAAAGGAGACAAAATAATGGCTACCTCCCCAAGATGCATTCTTGGAAGGTTCCTAAACATCAATGTGAACATAATCTAGAATGCCTTTAGTGTGGTGAATGGTAGTGCAAAATTTTACTCTAGTTTGCTTACCTAGTACACAGTGTTCACAGAATTCCAATTTACATGCCTTTGCACCTTTCAATAAGCCTTGCTTCACTAATCCTTGCAATGCTTTTTCACCAGCGTGCCTAAGACGCATATTCAATAACCTCGTAGTGTCTGAGCTATCTACGTCAACAGCTTCAGTGATAGCTACTCCACCAATAACTGAACTCCCCTATAAGAAATACAAGTTATTTCATCTTGTACCTTTCATCACCACCAATGCCCCATACACTGCTTTAAGAACTCCACCCTCTATGTTGATCTTGATATCGTTGGATTCCAATGCTCCCAATGAGATAAGATTCTTCTTCATATCTGGTACATACCGAACATCACTCAATTCTCTTACTGTTCCATCGTGCATCTTCAAACAGATTTTGCCTATCCCTTGTGTTTTACAAGAATTATTATTTCCTATCAAAACAACTCCACCATCCAGCTTCTAAAAGCTAGAGAACCATTCCCAAATGGGACATATATAATAGGTGCAACCTAAATCCAAAATCCACTCGTTGGAGTAACCATCAGCAGATGAACTAGCCAAAGCAAACTCGAAATCATCATCTCCAAGTTTTGCAACATTTGCTACAGAACCCACTTTCTCCTTCTCTTTGTTCTTCAATTTGGGGCAGCCTTTTTTTCAATGACCTTTTTGGCGACAAAAGGCACATTCATCTTTTGCATGAAACTTCCCTCGTGACTTTGAACAAGATTTTCCCCACTTCCCATGTTTTCTTTCCTTTGTTCGTCCCCTTGAAATGAGTGCCTCAGTTTGTGAATTGTGAGTCTTCTGTTCCTTCTTATGACAATCATAATTCACCAATGCCACAGAAACCTCATCAAGTTTCACCTCGAATTTTCCATACAACAAAGTAGTTGTCAAATGATCATAATCATCAGGTAATGAATTTAACAAACATAGTGTCTTATCCTCATCAGGAATTTTCACATCAAGGTTAATTAAATCAGTAAGTATTTTATCATTTAGGTGTTCGTGCATAGAAATACCTGGACAATACTGAAATCGGAAGAGTCGCTTCTTCAAGAAGAGCCAATTTTCTACGCTCTTGGTCATATACTTTTCCTTCAATTTCATCCATAAGTCCTTAGCAGAAGTTTCCTTCATATAAGGGTATTTCAGCTCCTTATTAAGGAATGATCGAATAGAGGCACAAGCATGGAGATTAATTCGCATCCACTATTTGTCATCCATATCTTCGGGTTTATCTTCCAGAACCATATCCAACTCTTGTTGATACAATACATCCATAACTTCACATTGCCACATACCAAAATTCTTAGAGCCATTGAATTTATCAACCTCTAACCTTGTAGTAGCAATTAGATGTCTATTGGATGTAGGTGTCGACGATGACGACATCGACTCCCTCTTAACGGGCTCGTCTTTATCTCCAGTCATCTACTCAACATTATTCACAAATACGTACTGTTTGTAATCACTATTCATATGAACTGTAGATAGGATAGTATTCACAGCACTGTTCACGAAGACTGTAGCACTGGCACTGTTCACAGAACTGTAGCATTGACACTGTAACTCCAATAGATTTTCACTCCTACAATACCCCAGTCGAAAAAACTAGAGCTCTGATACCACTTGTTGTGCAGAAACGTTAATAAATTTGGAGTGAAAAATAAAACAACAACAAGAACACCAATATTTTTATACTAGTTCAGCAATGCCTATGTCTAATTTAGAGATGACTGAGTAGTTCACTATAATCAATGAGAGCATACAATAGTGTTTATCACTCAATTCCCAAAATACCCAAATTAACCCAAGCTCACACACTCCTACAAGGAAGAGAAAGCCCAAAATTTTACAAATACTCTTTACTATTTTTTCTCTCTCTCCCTCTTGGCTCTTTTAAATTTTATGCTCTCTTCTCTCTCTCTATTGCTGCTTCTCTTTTATAGAGAAGTCAATGGGTGAAGGCCAGCTACAAAATATAGCTAGCCAACTAATTGCACCGAAAGCCACCATTTTTGACTTTGAGACAATACTCAACAAATCAAATGTAAGAACTGTGAATGAAGTATGAATGTGGGATGCAGGAATTGAAGGAATGGATGACACAGATCCTTTAGCAAACTCATCATAGAGAGCAAACTAATAAAGAGTGTCATAAAAGGGCCCCTGAGTTTGGAGGAGGAGGATCACATAATAATTATCAGTGTTATATAGCAAAACGATCCTCCAAGACAGAGTTTCTAGTGTTAAAAAGGAAAAAGTTATGGAACTGGAAATATAAATGTGATCAATACTTTCATTTAAATAGAACTTAATCGGAGTTGAAGGTAGGGATAGCTGTAATGTATTTGGAAGAGGAAGCATTAGCTTGACCTCAAATTTACATATGAAGTAGGATAGTGGAAGAGCCTAGCCAGGGGGAGGATATCCTAGCTCTAGACAGATATTTAGTAAAGCAATGTTTGAAGATCCTATGGGAGAACCGAATGAGCTAAGCCAAAATGTGTCAGTGAGCAACGTTTGATCTTTAGTCTCATAAATTGGTGATGTTGGAACCATACTTGATCAGCATGTTCTTGAAGAGGTTAAAACCTAAAATTAAGTACCTAGTCAAAATTTGGGGGGGCTAGAGCCCTATAACAAGCTAATGATTTAGTTAAGAAACATAAAGTGGTGGCTCACAGTTGCTATAGGAATGATCTAGGTGGTGGAAGGGATTTATGCAAGGTAAAAGGAACCAAGTAGGTATATTACCTAAACATGTAGCAGGGGTTAATGGTAGAATGGGTGACAAGAGTTACAATGCTTATTAGTAGCCGAGAGTCAGATGAAAAAAGAGTCAAAGGACTTCGCTTTTTAATTGATGAAAAATATAGTCTAGGCCATGAATGTAAAAAAATGTTGATGTGCATATATTACGAAGGAAAGAAAGGAGGAGAAAGATTAAAAAAGTAACTATGAGATGGAATAACTAGTATCTCTTTACAAGCAATGGTAGGTACTACTTTATTTCAATTTCAACAAATGAAGTTTTTAAGGAATTATAAAGGAATAAATATCCATATTTTGTTAGATGGGGAAAGTACTCATACTTTCATTAATGAGAAGTTAATTAGTAAGGATGAGATTATGATTGAAAACATAGATTTAACATCTATTCTAGAAAGAGGGGGCTTGTGAATAGGAATGGCAATAGACTGGTCTTGCAAAATTTTTTAAGTTAAAAAAGTTGGGCCTTGGATCAGTCTGGACTTGGTTTGGCTCATAGATCAACCCACTAAAAACACATGAATTTAGGCTTATAGCTCAGCCCATTGTCATCCCTATTTGTGAATTCAATCTCGCGGAAGACATAAGGAGTTGGAATGGACATTAATTTTGTAGAGATGCACTGGTAATAGATGTTAGGAGTGCAATTTTATCAACTTTAGATGGCATTATATACAATTAAAAAGAAAGAGTGACAATGTTTGAATGAAAGGGAGAAAATAGAATTAATAAATAGGAGGTATAATGAATTATTGGAGATGAAATGGAAAGACCTTTAAAAATTATTAAATGGCAAAGAGGCAATATGTCATTTTTTATTGCTTCAATAAGAGGATCAGTTGTAAAAACCAAACATTCCTCAAGTTGGTTTACAAACTATGGAACTGAATGTTGTGAATCCCTTGTTTGGTGAACACAAGATGGAAGTACATATTATGTTGGGGAAATATCAAGATATATTTTAAGAGCCTATGGGCCTTCCTCCTTCAAGATTGCATGATCACCCAATTATATTGAAAGAAAGAGTTGAAACTAATATTTTGAAAACTGGACTAGAAATTAAACCAATAAGATAAGAGGTATAAAGTTTAAAGGTTTAACCGGTATTAGATTGCCATTAAATTAATAAAAAAGAAATAAAATAATTATAAAATAATTTATTAAAATACCAATACCTATTAATGTATAATCAATTAATAATAATTCAAATAATTCAAATTAATATTAAATGACAATTCTGTTTTAATAATTTATGTGTTCCTAGGTAGCAAGATTGCTAAGGTGATTGTTTACAAAAATTGGATAAGTTTACGAAAATCAGTTTTTAATAACAAAGATTATTAAGATAAACTAAACCAAAAAAATTGGTCAGTTTAAGGTTATTATAGTTGAACATGTCGGTTTGCTTCGATTTTTAATCATTGGTTAAAATGGTCAATAAAAGGTCATATAGATACGAAGGAACCTAGAAGCAACCAATGCAAGAGTTGGTTGATGAGATGATACAACAAAGTATAATCAGAGACAATGTTAGCTTATTTACTTCACTAGTCATTTTAATGAAAAAGAATGATGAATCTAAGAAGTTTTGTGTGCATTATGGGGCTTTACACCAAAATACTATTAATTATAAATTCCTTATTCCACTCGTTGATGAGCTATTGAATAAGTTGAATGGGGCAAAGTAGTTTTCAAAGGTAGACTTGGGGGCTAGATATCATCAAATACATTTACGTAAAGGGGATGTGTATAAAACAACATCTAGAACTCATTAAAGGCAATATGAGTTCTTAATCATGCCTTCTGGTTTGACAAATATTCCATCAACCTTTCAGTGCTTAATAAATTTAGGGGATTATTTTAGGAAATTAATTATAGTATTTTTTTAATGATATTTTGATATAGTCATACATGGGAAGCATCCCCTGCATTTGATAGAAGTATTCTAGGAGTTAAGGTTTTATCATCTCTTTGTGAAATTTTATAAATATGTTTTTGGAGTGAAGCGTGTAGAGTAATTAGGTCACATTATTAGTGACAAGGGATTCATAATTGACCTTAGAAAGATTTAGGTTGTAATGGAGTGGCCAATTCCTCAATCATTGAAACAATTGATGAGTTTTTTGGGGTTAGTTAAGTATTACGTAAGGTTTATCAAAGGATATGGTCACATTGGTAAACTTTTCACTTAGGTACTGAGGAAGAGTGCACTTGGGTGGTCCAACTTAAAAGAGCACTAGTGGATACTTATATACTTACTCTTCATGATTTCACTAAACCAATGGTGATTGAAGCTGATACTTCAAGAGAAGGCATAGACGATATGCTTATGCAAGAAGGTTATCCTTTGCCTATTTCAGCAAAAATTTATCTTTGAAGTATCTTCATATCTTACCTTACAAGAAGGAGTTGTTGGCATTGGTTTTGGTTGTTTGGCAATGGTCAGATTATAACATGGATAGACACTCTATAGTTCAAACTAGTTGAAAGAGTTTAGAGTACTTACTGGAGTAGAAAATAACCACATCATTCCAATTAATGTGGTTAGCTAAATTTCTGGGAATCAAATATAAGAAAGGTATGAAAATAAAGTTAATGATGCTTTATCCATAATTTCTAGTAATGAACTTTGTTCTATAGTATTCTCTAATGTTCAATTTGATCTACTATCAAGAATATAATAGTTTAGGAGAATGATAGTGGATTAAGAACTATTATTCCGTGAGTGAAGTAAGAGGGTTGTCTCATATTGGCTTATACTTAGGTCAATGAGACATTACAATGGCGAGACAAATTGGTTGTAGGTAATGATTATGTTTTAAGGACTTATATCCTTTTCATTTTTCATGATTCAGTAGGTAGAGAACATTAATGATTCTTAGGTACTTAAAAGCACATTCAATTATACTTCTTCTAGAGAGAGATGCAAAGCCATATCAGAGAATTTATTTGTCATTGTGAAGTTCGTAAAAAGAATAAAAATGAACTAATTGTAAGTCCGAGAAAATTTCAACCATTGTTAATACCTAAGCAAAGTCTTAACTGATATCAATTTAAACCTTGTAGAAGAAATGCTAAGTGTTAAGAAAAAACACAACGCAATAGAGAAAAAAAACATAAATGAAAAAACACACATGATTTATGTAGTTTGGCTAATATGACCTATGTTTATAGGCAGGGGGCAATCTTATTCCATCAAAGAAAACTGTTACAATTAATCAAACTCTAGAACTGAATACATCATATATATACCTATTGGCCCTCGCCCTACTCGCACCACTGATCTCTTTTTTTTCCTCCTTTTGGGTCAAGCTTTCAAATATTCAAGTTGGGTCATCATTCGTTTATAGTTCACCAAAATTCAAGGCACTCAACACTAAGATTAGAGGAATATAATGTTATCTTGACTGTATTCGATCATCCCAGTAGATATATGTTAGCAAGTGCTTCAAAATAATTAAATTAACTTATTTTCTTAGTTCCTATTTTCTAACATTAGGATGTTAGTGGAGTAAGTAGTCAAATTAACATGTGATATTTTGTTGGTTTTCTCTAGCTGTTAGTGGAGGATTATGTGGGATGAAGTTTACCCACATTCTTAGATGGTTGCTTATTCTTTTTTGAATTTAGTTTGTTTGTAAGCCTATTTAGTAGGCATAACCTTACTTTCATTTTGCAATAGAACATTACATGAGTTAAACTACTAAACTCCTTGCCTTCCTTCTCTTTTTGCCAACAAATTAGTATGAAAGCTCTAGTTATTCTTGAGCTTATGATGATTGAATATCAAAACCTTTTTAAAAAATTATAAATGTTCAACCATAACAATGACATCAAACAATTTCTCTATTCAAATTCCTATTTTCAATAAAGAAAATTACCACTCTTGGGCTATCAAAATGAAGTCTTATTTGCAAGCTATTAGTTTATGAGAGGCTATTAAAATTGAGTTTAAGCCTACACCTCTTCCGCAAAATCCAACCTTAATCCAAATCAAGAAGAGTGATGAAAAAAGGGCAAAGAAACCAAAAGCTCTATCTTGCCTCCATTTAGCCGTGAAGGAAGGAACTTTCACGAGTATAATGGCATATGAATCTCCTAAAGAAGCATGGGAGAAACTAAAAGAAGAATTTGAGGGCAACACTCAAACTAAGATGTAACAAATCTTTAATCTCAAAATAGAATTTGAGATGCCAAAAATAAAGAATTCTAAAGGTGTCAAAGAATATAGGAGCAAACTTATGTCCATTTTCAATCAAATCAAGTTACTTGGTGAAGAATTTCCTACTCAAAAGGTTATAGACAAGCTTTTTGTGATGCTTCCAGAAAGGTACAAATCAAAAATTTCATCACTTGAAATTACTAAAGATCTATCAAATATAACATTTGCAGAGCTACTAAATGCTAAACGCTCTTCAAGTTGTGGACTAAAAAAGAATAATGAGGGACGGAGAAAATGGTGATAAGGTTGAAGGAGCGTATATGGTCAAAAGTTCTTTTCAAAGGGTAAAGGTAAAATTCTCCAATGTACAAATTGTAAGAAGCTAGACCATAAAGAGAAGGATTGTTGGCAAAAAGGAAAATTGTAGTGCTTCAAATGCAAGAGGTTTGGGCATTTACAGAAAGACTACAGATTCTAAAATGAAGAAGAAACAAAGATGGCACAAGTGGCATAAGAAGAAACTCTTTTTTAAAGTTGTTGGTGAGAAGTGCACCATAGAGAGATGTGCTCCAATATCTATAAGTTGATGATAATGTGCATCAACAAATTTGAAGGCGATGATGAGAAGTGCATTACATTATGAGAGAAGTGCTTCATCCATGAAATTTTGAAGCGAGGGGGAGTGTTAGCAAGTGCTTTAAAATAATTAACTTAATTTATATTCTTAGTTCCTATTTTCTAGCGTTAGGATGTTAGTGAAGTAAGTGGTCAAATTAACATATGATATTTTGTTGGCATTCTTTAGCTGTTAGTGGAGGATTACGTGGGATGAAGTTTACCTACTTTCTTATATGGCTGCTTATTTTTTGCTGAGTTTAGTTTGTTTGTAAGACTATTTAAGTAGGCATAGCCTTGCTTTCATTTTGCAATGGAACATTACATGAGTTAGACTACCAAACTCCTTGCCTTCCTTCTCCATTTTTATTCTTTTTTTCCAACAATATGGTCTTTTTATTCCTCTTACTCATCCTTTGACAACTTCTCAAGTGGCTCAGGTTTACATTGATCATGTTCATAAGTTACATGGAATGCCTTTGCGTTTGGTGAGTGATAGGGATCCACTTTTTACTAGTCCATTTTGGGTGGAAATTTTTAAACTTCATGGGATTTCTTTGCATCATTATTTGATCTATCATCTCAATAAAGGCTTAAATAGAACCTTAATTAGAAAGCTATCTTTATAGCATGTTCGACGAATATCCTCACTAGTGGAAGAGAAGTTTATCTTTAGTTGGGTGGTGGTATAACACCACCCATCATTCGATGACTCGGTGTTCTCCCTTTCAGGCACTCTATGGGTATTCGCCTGCAATGCATCTACCATACTTGATAGGTGATTCCAAAGTGTTGGAAATTGATCAAACTTTAAAGGGTCGTAAGATCGCGTTGAAATTAATTCAGTTTCATATGCAACAAGCTCAAACCACATATAGCAGTTAGCAAATAAGCATTATTCTAAATGACAATTTACTATTGGTGATTCAATTTATGTCAAGTTACAGTCATATCATCAACAAAGTGTAGTTTTGTGTACTAATCAGAAGTTGTTTGCTCTGTACTTTAACGTTTTCTCAGATATCAGGCATATGGTGACCATTCTCAATAAACAATTAGTGCATCGATGAAATAGACATGCATTGCAAGTCTTAGTCTAGTGGTCCATGTTGGGAAACCTGGACAGAATCCAATCCCGACCGCAACAGAATAATTAAGAAACTTTTTCGTATTTTTGATTTCCCGAAAACCAAGATCTCTTTAATTCTATAAAATGATTAACATATAAACCATAACAAAAGCATGAATATTAATTCATATTTTATTCTGAAGCTTGATCATAATTTTTTCGTGTCTCTTGAACCATTTTCAAAACCTATCCGTTTCAACCACCATAGTCATACAAATGTTTGGCCTCTAACAGTATCCACATAATGAGTTGAGAGAATTATGTAACTCTTATAGAGAAGCTTAAGTAAGAAGTGATAGCTCTACTAGAGCTTAAGCCCATTTATAATAGGTTTTGGACGTTTTAGTAATTTAATTGAAATTAAATTCTAATTTTATTAAACTTTAATTAGAATTGCCAATTATGCCCAAATTAGATTCAATATCTCATATTAACCCTTATTTATTAAATATTTCATATTTAATCATAAAATTTCTTAAACTTTACGATCAAGTTCAACTTGATTAAAATAACTTTGCTCCCTTCAACTCATTCTATATGTGAGACCTATTTGGTTCCCAAATATATTGGCAATGATTATAAATTATAATTTATAATTTATACTCCTTTAATTTATCTTTAATTATTCAATTAAACAATTTATAGTCATAAATCAAGATTGGTGTCTAGCAACGCATCATGACCACCCAAATATTTAGGAATGTCAAAGTGATTTTGATTAACCTTTCCATGCATGATTTTTCTGTATAATTTAATCATTTCATCATATAATGTTCTAATCAAATATAGAGTATGGAATTAATGTTTACTCTATTTTGAGTCCAATCATATTAGTTCTCCACTATTAACTATTGATTCAATTAATGGCATTTGTAAACTATTTACAAATTGCTATTTCACTTTAGCTAAGGATTTTACAAATCAATACTAATCGAAAATAACGAAACATTCTCCCTAATTACTTTAAGTTGATTAACCATATCTTAATCACTCAACTACCTCTATATAGTTCAAGCTACATTCAATGATTACTGATTAAACGAACCATGATTAAATATATCATAAGTAATATCAAAACATAACAATCCATATACAAGATAACTTTGGTGACCTAAGTCAAAGATTACTTATACAATCATTATAATGAGAATTCCATAGATATACAAGTAATGTTTCAAATAGATTTCTCATGTCAGGTATGTTCAGTAAACTTATTCTTTAACAAGCACCCACACGTTTATTTAATCTCTATAATTTAGCCTATGAGATCGATTACTTCTTTAATAGGGAAAAACATAACGTATGTTAGTCTTTTGGCATTCTCTTAATGTTCAATCTGAATAGAACAATGACTCAGAACAATTTAGGGATAATACATAAATACAATATGAATCTCATTATAATTTCATTTGCAATGTACAATCATCATATGGACTTTATCATACACATCTAAATATTTTTTTTTGTGGAGAATATACATCTAAATATGTACAAGATAAATAATGTCTTTAAATAATTATTACTAAACTACAACGAAAGCGATTGATTGGAGGACATAAATCAATAATCCATTGATGACGCATTGGATGTGTCTTATGAATATTTATATGATCGCCATCCGTATTAACTTTGTAGATAAGATTCCCAGGGAGGAAGGTTATGTTAGGAGCGAGAAGTAAGGCAAGACAGGAATGGGATACGACAACATTTTGTGCACAGGAAGGCATAAAGAAGACGATGCCGCTGAGTTTAGCAATAATCTTAGCTGATGACAAATATAATAATGCTATTGGTTAAAGTTTAGGGAGCTAGTAAACAGATACTGTAACAGGTGTAAACTACCGACAAATAACTAATTAACAGACTCTTAACAGGTGTAAACTACCAAAGAATAACTAATTACTCTCATCTACCCTCTTCTCTCTTCCCTCTATTCTGTAAAAATACCCAATTATCTTGACATCTAGGATTTCGCCTTTACAACTGCAAAAAGAACCAAATAATTGATATTAATGGGCGACACATGACAAGGGCATCATCCATTAGTCTGTTTCAGTTAAGCACATACACTCCTTGCACCGGGGATACCGGTAAACACTCCTAGCCGTTGGTCTTTCAAACACATGTTTAGTTTGTCTAACAGCCTTCCTAATTCTCTGCTCAAAAACTTTCCACTCTATGGTGTTATTCTTCATGAAGATGGCAGCAAGCCTTCTTTTATTAGGCCGAATAGTTGGCATCCTTCCTCCACCATAGTATATTCGATAACCAGAAACCAAAGATGATAACTGACTTCCCGAGTCTGTCATGGCAAATGCATCAGCAGCAGTGCAGCCTATGAAGTCCAGCACAGCTAACTACACAAGTAAAAGCCCGTTTGAGAGTTACATATCAGTATTATAAAAATTAAAAAAAAAAAAAAAAACAGAGACTGCACAGTTCAACAACGGAATGGAAAAGGGACAAATTCCTTGTACTAAGTTTCTCGTATGATCATGGAATATATAATCATTTGAAGACCTATAACCTGCCTGTTACAAATAGCCTATACTAGGTTCTAGAAGCATACAGTAGGTTGGAGAATGGACAAAAGCCATCCCAACGCCTGTCTAAAGCATGTCCAGTAAGCATAAGATGTAATGTTTTGTCCAGATAAATAAGCCCTACAAGCGTCCAACAGGCAGTGGTCATTTATCTTTATCTCAGGGAATTTACTGCACCCAACTATATCACAGTTAATATCTATTCTCCGTAGAACTAAAAACTTCAGGTAGAGCAAGATGCAAATTCCACTGAAATACTTGTAAGATGTGCTAGCTTTCTTCCATACTTCACCTAATGCATTTTTCATGTTGTGTCATTCTTCTTTCCACAGTGCTAGAGTAGAAAGATTCGTTCCTTACAGATACTTAGAAATCATATGGCAGTCAAATTGGAGAACTCAAACCAGATCATGCAAGTGAAAATCCAAAACTGTATCCTCACTGTACATCGTTAATGCTTTGTTACCTGAGATGAGAAGTTCAGAAATGGCTGAAGTTCAGCTGAGGAAAGCAGTTTCTCTTTAGTAACTAGATTAGGATACAAGCCGGTCAAAGCATTTAGTCTTCGTACCCCACCATAGATGTTTGCACCAGCAACAAATATATGTGTCTTTCGATTGAATCCAAGAGCAGCAAGCATAAGTACTGCTTCTTCAGGTGTTAATGGGCATAGGCCTTCAGATCTGAGTGCAGCAGGTGAAGGCAAACTGCAGCAAGACAATCAATTTTCTGATAGAAAATCAAAGCTCTTGCACCATAGATCATTTGATTCCAATAATAACAAGGAACAAATGTCACAAAAGGAGAATATTTATCCTCAACTTAGTTACATATTATGTGAACTCAATAGTTACATATTATGTTAACTCAAATATACCAACAAGGCAATTGCTGATTCACTAGTTAGTAGAGACCACCTATTAGAAGTCGATGCCAATTGCAGTTTGACATCCTTCAATACAAGACTAATATTTAGGAAACTAATACTCCAACTCTGGCCACAACAACATAATATCACACCTTAGATTGAATAGTTAAAGATGAATTCCTTTTGAAATCCTGAGATTGAGCCTGCATAGAAAATGTGGAAGCCTTATCTATTTCAATAGTGGGAAAACGTAATATGCCCCCCCTAATATGCTGGAATCATCATCGCTTATTTCTTAGTCCATACACCATTAAGTGGAAACAAATGGAAGAAATCAAAACCCAAGGTCATCTGGGTTTTCACCCAACAAGTACAATCACATGCAGTCCAGCATATTTGGTTATGGCAAATGTTTATCAACAATATTGTAATAAATGGATAAAGTAGATACTTCCACGCAACAAGAACACATCATGAAAAAGGCAAAAAGCACTTACTTCTTTGTCTTCTTGAGATGTGTCAATGCAGGGAAATGGATTTCACGATACACTTCCAACTCTTTTCCCTCTTCTTCACCCCCACCATATTCACATAGAGAATGAGCTACCATGTCAATTTCAAATCTTAAATGTAAAGCTAGATATTTTGAAGCTTTCACAGCACCACCATGTTTCTCTTTTGTATTTGGTTCTGCATAAGAACCAACAAGATGATGATCTAATGGTCCAGGATGAACTGCATGTTTACGTAACCTTTGAAGGAGCAGAGCACCAGTTTGTTGTATTTTGGGAACAAATTGCAGTGCATGAAAATTACATCTGCATCGAAGTCTCTAGATGAAGTCCCCCATATCAGGACAAGCAAAATACGTATAAGGAGTAAGGATGAAAAAGAAATCCAATGCTAACACAAGTTACAATGAACTAAAGCATTGGAAGTCGGAGATTTACCTGCAAATCAAATGGTATTGGATCAAATGCTAGGCGATTTCCAAATCCAATGAAATGCACAACTCTATTTTTAAGTATAATAGGCAAGATATTTTTCATATAAAAGCTTGGCTTGGCCTCTTTCCTCACATCTGCATCTGTCACCTGCACAATATTTTATGTCATTATCACAATCATACTGCTGACTTTGGAACTCAAATACACTCTGGAATGCAAGAACTCACAATGCTACCAATTGCCTCCAGATCTAGTGACTGCAATTCCTTGGGAAGCTCCTTCACTATCTGAATATCAGGAGACAGCTGCTTTAAAAAATGCTCCTCCTGATAGATATCACCAAATTGACTACAAAAATATGAAATTGTATGGCGTTAATGCATTTAAACAAAGATATATTAAGTACGCAAACACGGCTTCTTTTGGTATATAGAAGTAATTAAAAGTTGTTCAAAGTAAGTGACCAATAATACACACTACAGGAAGTGGTAATCCTTAACCTCTAATGAAAGCATTACTTTTCCGTTTACCAAAAGAAAAATGCGGTTCTCATATCCTATGATGAAGTACAGCAAGTAGTTAGAAAAAGAAGTGTTGACAACTCTTTCAAAAAATATGACGCATAATATACACTATAAGAAGCAGCAAATCTCTACCTAAAACAAAGGTGCAGACAACATTAATTCTTCCTTCCCCATTAGGGAACAAAATGCTGTATACTAAAATGAGCCATAAGAATTTCCATGAAGGATTGAAAAGAGTAGGTTTTGACCATAGAGTACAATCCACCATTACCTATATAAGATATGAAATATCATTATTTATCTAGTTTAATTTGTCAAAAGACCATAACTTATCCTCTTATATTTGATGATAATGAATGATATAGAACTATGGAACATTAAGGTAGATAGAACTAACTTTCTCACACTGTCACACATATCTGGCTACCTTAATATTATCAAAATATAGATGTCTCATGTATAAGCCTACTTTAGAGAGAAATTAATCCAAAATTTCTCAATTCAAATAAAAAATAATAACTACAACAATAAACAAAGAACTTTTAACGAAAGCATCATATTTTATTTTGATCTTCTATTTGTCTTAGTACTTCAAAGAAAAATAAGATATCCAAAAAATCAGTTTTTATTGTATGTAACGTATGTCAGTTATGCCATAGCATACATTCGAACATATTCTATTCAACTTTTACAGGAAAACTCATACAATCAAGATTCATTTCAATTATATTGTGTTTGTTGTTATACTAAAAAGAATATGAATTTGGAAATTGAATAGAAATTCCTTTCTCAAGACTATAGAGCTAGCTCAATAGTCCCAATAACTTTATACTTCTTATAGTATAACTGTAAACAAAAATCAAATAAATACAGTCAATAAATCATTTAATCCAAAAGCTGAAATTGTTTGGTAAGAGACAAAATATGATGATATCTAAGACACCTCGCATGATCATAAAGCCTGTTTGGTTAGCCTGGAAGTGGAAATATTCACCATATAGACTACGATAACGTGATTCAAGCTTAAGACTTCCTATGTCCAAAACCACTGAGCTAAAGAACTTAGGCTATTGGCTTAGACACAAAATGATAATATATTAAGGCCAACAATACAAATAATTAGTGTAAGACAGACCTATTTGTGTAAGATAAATAGAGAGAATAATACATACTTGTATCATGTCTACTTTATAGTTCACAAGTACTAGACTTAACCAAAAAAAAACTTACGATCACATACATGACTAAATTCAAGTAAAATCAAATAGATGGATAAAGATCTACCTCACATCCTTCCAAACACTGCTATACATAAATGTGGGAATGACAAGAGTTGAGTTCAACAATCTCGCAACGACAACAGCATTACAGACCTGGTTCAAAAAGTGTAAAGAAGAAAATAATAATCAAAATAATGTCATGCAAACCATCATCAATTGGTCAGTCGAGACCAATCATGAACTTTAGAACTAATCACAAGCAATGCTTACAGCTACTCTCTGCTGGTTTATCCCACCATTTGCAGTGACCATAATGTAACCATTATTTCCCCCTATCAAGTTACGACAGAAACTGGTGCATTAGAACCACCAACAGACTATTGATAAGAGGCATGCTTGATTTAATTTTTAATACATTATATGATCATATCAACATGCAGTGAAGATAAAGATGGAAAGATAGAAATCAAGCAGAAAAGGAAAAGATTCACCATTAGGTGCCCAGTTGCGCAGATCAGCACAAGGTTTCCATGCAGAGGCAGGAACAAAAGGCTCTTCCCACAAGTCCTTTGGCGCAGGTTTATTCTGTCCCAAGCATGAAGAATCAGACACTAGGTTCATAAGATTGGAATTAAACAGTTTCACCACACGGGGAAATGACTTCAATAAGAAATGAAATTTAGATACCTCAGCTAGAGTATGTGCAGCCAGAGCAAGCATCCTTTCATAACCTTTTAACTGGCGTTTACCTTTTCCTATTTTTTCCCATTTTCTCTGCAAGCATATAGAAAAATGAGAAAGGAAAATAGAAAATCCTAGTAGAAACTGCACCCTTAGATCCAGAAATAGTTATCCTTTACAAATGACATCACATCATGTAAATGAATGAATATACATCTACGGACTCTGGTTTAGCATATAGTTCCAAGACTAAATTTTTTTTATTGCAAAAATAAGATAATCTCAATCCCTCCCCTAGTTGGAATACCGAGGATTGCAGGAAATTGTCAAATCTAAATATGGAATCAAGACAGAAGGATGGCACTTGAATGCAACTGAGGTTAAACTGCTTCAATGTCGCAATTTTCATCTCTTGAACCAATGTATTCATTGATGATTTTATAAATTAGAAAGAGTAAATACATTAGTCCCTTCCATCTCTATATCTAGCACGCATTCATGAAATTCTCTTGCGAATGAAGACCCATCAATAAAGCTTCTTCAAAAATAAATCCTCATTATACCTATAAATATAGAAATACCAGAATTCCGTTCAAAACAAATAACCTTTTTCTTGAATTGAGAAATCTCGCGTCAAAATGCATGTGTATTCATTATTGATGAGTTTACAATAGCCAGTGGACCAATAATCTAGCTGCTTGGCAACAGTCAGGTTAGAAACCATGCTTTCCTCTCCCCTCTCGAACAAAAACACTCGGTGTGTGTTCCGGAATAAGGGAAATTGTTGACATACCTTAACTGAAACCGTGACAGAAGATGAATTCTGCGAAGAATGATCTTGGAGGCTGACGACTTGATCATCTTGAAGCCGCAAAAGCATAAACCAATTAACCAAAAAGAACAAACCCACCAAAGCAATCACAACCACCACTCCTTTCACTCTCTTTCTTTGATACCATACCCTCACAGCACCTCCTTTTCTTTTTACCCCTCTCTTTACCTGACTCTGTTTCTGATCCAAAAACAAACCCACCAAACTAGACCAAGGAGATGACACGCCATTAGGAGTATCTGAACACCCATCTTCACTCGCAAAACGTGAAGAACCAAGTCGAGGAGATGGGCTCGGAGAGGATTGGCGGCCAATTGAAGCAGCTGAATTGGACCGAACGTGGAAAGAACTGGTGGTCTCAGACCGATCCAGGACCAAAATGTTTAGACTTTCAGGTTGATCTTGAACGTAGTCAGGAGGGGAGGCCATAAGTGAGTTTCTGGTTTTGTCGTGCCTGAAAAGGGTATTGGTCGGTTTTAGCCTTTTAGGACAAGACGAGCTAGAAAAGCGGGAGGCAACTTTGCTAAAAATGGAAGCTTTCGGTCTTGTCTGAAATGCCGTTGATTGTCCAGGCGTTGTTTCCGGTTGCTGACTTTAAAAAAATTAATTAAAAAGAAAAGAAGTAATCGGCTTGGAGTTGGATATTGGTTTGACCATGGTGAGAGTTTGAAAGCCACCTTTTGCTGCTTAGTATTCCGGACCCACCCACCATATCACAACAGTTCCTACTTCCAAGTTCCATCCATTTTGCCTTTTGCTTCCCGAGAGCAGAGATGACATTCAACGACTGTTGAAAAATGTTTCTTTGTTTTCTTCAATCTTTCTGCAATCGTAATGTGGAAATAGGAATTGGTAGAAGGAAAACTTAATGTGGGCTACTACTATGTGAATGCCTTTTGCTTGCTCCAAGATCTAAGTAGTTTTCTTGCTTTTAAAACAAACAACAATATAGTTTGAGTTGAGTTGCATCAATTGCTCATGCGCTTATTCCCCTTTGAGCTTAATTACCAACTTTTAAAAGACTTAGATTTTAAAAATTAATTATGAATTAGATTTGAATTTAAAATTTAAGATCAAAAAATTTAGAACCCAATTTGAAAATTCAATTCAATTCATAAATCAAATGGAATATAAACTTAAATCTTTTTAAAAAAAATTAAATTGATCTTTAATTTAACCCAACTTATACATAAGTTTAATGGAGACAAATATACCAATGCAATGCGACCTAAAACCATGTTTACTCAAACCCTCCTTTAACGTATTGTTATAGGATAAACAATTAAAGTTTAATTATTTAAACAATAAAATAATTAAGTGCTTATAGTTCAAATGAAAAACCTTTTATATATAATATAAAAAGAAATATGTGTCCTATACAAAGAAAAATAGTAGAAATATTTATTTTATAATATGGATTTTTTATTTCATAATTTAAAGCTCATTTATTTTAAATTAATCTTGCATTAATTAAAAAAATATTAACCTTTGGATTTTATCATAGACTACATTTTGACTTGAAATCAATTCGATTTAATCCGGTCTTATATGAAATTAACAAATTTAGCTCAAATTAATTAAGTTTCAGATTAAACTCAACTTTTTTTAAAATTTTGAACCAGATTTGAGTTTAGACAAAACGAGGTCCTTTTTAAATTTTAAATAAACAATAATCAGATTCATCTCGAAGCTCAGGTGATAAGAATCTTGGCCTCATCGAACTCAACATGCTTACAGCTGGGGTAAGTTGGCTAATGTACAAGCATCCGAGAGGGCATGTTGTTTCTTCTTTTCTTTATTTGTTTTCTTTTGCATGTGCAGCTATGTGGCTTGCACTATGATTTAACAAACGAATGGACAACAGGAGCACCCATCTTTCATCAAAAGGCCATGTGAAACAAACTGTTTCCATCAATCAACCTTTGTCGCATCTACTTTGATTCATGCCTCACATCACATGGCCTTCAATTTTCAAGAAATGATAAAAACGAGTTGCCTCACATCCTCTTTCGGGTTAAAGAGCAATGTCCCAAACCACATGGTCCAAATCCTTGGACAAGTGAACAAACTGGTAAGTGGGCACCGTAAAGTTGACAAAAAGAAAATTTTGTTAGGTAAGATTACCACAATCCATGAACATGAAGACGACACCTTTAAATAGAATAAGCAGAGCTGCTAAGCATAAAATCACGGGACGTATACTTCCGCCCAAGTTCGTCCAATATCCAAAAGTGGGGCTAAATTAACTGGAAAATCATCTAGAGCTGGATTTGCCCAAACCAAGAATAGAAGAGTTCCAAGTTCACATCAGTTTTCACCGCATAACTCAGCTGCAACTTCTTGTGTAAGTAACCTAAACAATTTTTCATTCTTCACTACATGCTACATCTTTGAATATAAAGTTCAAAACACAGAAACTTGCTCGTTATTGGAAATCTTATTGTGCCGCAGAACATCTTTAACGTACATTGTACAATCAGGAGAAAATTTTGAAATACAATATATTGGAACATTTACAGCTGAAGTATGCAAGTTACCATCTTTAGGGCATAATTACACAACTTTATCATCTGATTGTGGCAGCCACGCTGCTCTGTGCTCTTTCTCAACCTCTCTCTGGCTGTATACAAAGCTGGAAGCTTCACTTCCAAGTTTGAGAAGGTTGGGACTTGGGGATACTCAAAATGAAATATCAATAGCCTCATGCTCTGGGGTTCTGAATGAAAATCCCGATTCATCACTTGATCTCCTTTTGACCACACTGGCCCTTTGAACCAATCTCACCAATGCTTGCACAACTTCGGACATAGGGGGGCGAAACTCAGGTTCCGGCTACAGAGAAAGAAAAACAAAGTTCTTACTATTACCAAGTACTGATGATGGAAGTAAGCTCACAAACTTCAATATAGAGATCAAGCAACTAGGACCACATTCAGGCTGATATATCCACAATCAAGTTCAAATAGGTAAAAGCAAAAAGAACGTTAATAAGTAGAAGGGTTCAATGACATGCAAATAATCTCAAACTCAAAATGTTTACCTGCTTAACAAATTAATGTTATCAGTAATGACTGATTTGGCACTTCTCATCGTCTCTTTATTGAAATGGTCAACAGAGATACAGTAAAAATTATGCATTTATATTACTTTGACTTAGCACCACATGTTTATGTTCAATATAGCAGCTCACCTGAACACAGAGAGCAATAATGTCTGCAAAACGTGAAAGTGACTTTGCAGGATACATGCCATTTAAGGCAGGATCCACCATTTTTGCCAAGGCATCAATGTCATGCAGTTGGGGAGTAGCCCATCTCACCAATGATTGCTCTGATCTTGGCCTTGAACTAGGATAGACAAGATAGCATTCATGAAAAATAATACAAGATATAGCCCCATGGTGCAAGTATGTGTAGGATTCGAGGAAGGGTGTGGTAGGATATGTTTTCATAGGTCATAAAACTGAGCTCAACTCCATCCCAAAAGGCACCTTACGGGGAGGATTGCTCAAGTCTGATAAGCTTATTAGCTTCTTGCTCTCAATCGATGGGGGATATTAGCACACCTAGAACCCTTCATGATCTTTGTGTATGTGGACATAAGCTTTGCAGTCGAACAATATGGAATTAATGTATGCATCCTCTTCCTTTCTCTTTTATCTCGACTTTCACATTGTATAATAACAGCTATTTTAACATTACATTTACTGTATGAATCAAGGACTCAACCTACAATTTGATAAGCTATCAAAGGAGGTATTACCTGTCAAGTGGTTTCCGACCAGTCAACAATTCCAACATTACCACCCCAAAGCTGTACACGTCACTTTTTACTGTATAAACTCCTGATAAGGCAAATTCAGGAGCACTATAACCAAATGAGCCAACCATTTGGGTTGAAACCTATCAAAAAGAAATAAACAACACTTATTCAGTTCACAGAATCTACGATATATCTATAGTAGTTCACAAAATATGAAATTAATAAGAATCAATCATTGCCAACCTGAACAAACTATCAAATCGCTTTATGTTACCTGTCTCTCAGTGTTTGGTGTCAGAGCAGCTAAACCACAATCTGACAAGTGGGGATTGAGCTCTTCGTCGAGTAAAATATTTGCTGATTTGAAGTTTCTGTGTACAACAGATGGCAAGCAGACTTCATGCAAATACCTGATGAGCAGGCTACAGCTGAGAAAGGAGGCACAGCCAGAACATAATAGAAAGACACAGGACAATAATAATGCCGTACAAATGTGACATACTCTAAAGCCCGGGCAGTGCCAAGTGCTATCCTAACACGAGCATTCCAAGGTAATGTCATGCTGCCATCTTCAGCAAAGTGAAGCACATCATGAAGACTCCCATTTGTTACATATTCATACACCAAAAGACGCTGCCCATGCTCAGCACAGTATCCCATAAGTGAAACGATATTCGGATGCCTCAGGCGTGACATGTTTGAAACAGCTTCAAGAAAGTTATCCTCCTCCTGTAATGATAGTGCTGCATTGTCGATCTTCTTAACAGCCATTATCTGGATGAGCGTGACAGATAGTGATCATTTCATTATTCTGGAAAAGTAAAAGAACTGCCAACTAGAGCCCAGAGGGAGAAGAATTATCATATTCATATGAAAGCTACAAGACCATAGCTGATGACATGTTGCTGTTTAAGATCCATGCAACATCAAATGGTCATTTGTGGATTCAAGGGGCAACACTAAAGAACCAATTTTCATCAATCTGCCAGCTTTACATTAGTACATATCATAGGAACTTGTATCTTTTTAAACAAGAAAATTTCTCAAGAAAAAGAAGCAATTAAGGGGCCTAATCAGCAGAATACAACTCTAACCCAGCTGAGGGCACAGTGAAGACCAATCTAGAATTGTAATTAGGATCTAACCAGGATACTTTGCTGCTGGGAGGCTACACTAAAAGGCCTATGAATAACTACGGAAGTAACATCCCCACAGCATTTCAAAAGATAAAGAAAACCAAACTAAATTATTCAAAATATAAACATGGTCATATATGCAGTGGCTAAGCTACCTTTCCATTAAGAAACTCGGCTTTGTAAACACGACCTAGAGAACCTTCACCAATTAGAAACTCTTGACTAAAGCTATTTGTAGCGGTTTGCAAAGAAGCAACAGTATATGAAGTAGCCGTAATTGGTGACTTTATTCTCTTTCCGGATCCGGAATTTCCCTGTAATCTGTCACCCAGCAATTTCTCAGCAGGTGGGGGCTTCAGATCTGTAACGGCAGCCATATTCTTCACTCTCTGTTCTTGCACATCTATACTAGCTGCAAGGAAGTAGATGAAGCATCTTATAATTGGAAAATTCACATTAGTTAGCCCAATTTAAATTCTTAATCCCACAATGTTTCAGTCAGATATCCATGAGGTAGGATTCAGTATTTAATTCTACAAACAAGATATTTTGTCTAAGGTCTACGCTTACAATAGATTAATCTAAAGAAAGTAAGCCAGACTAAGTTAGATAAACATGCAAATGTGGTGTCATTTAGATATAAATTACGTGTTACTATGCATCATGTATTTTACAAATTACAAGTTAAAATCTACTTTACAACTTCACGTTGCCAGAAAAACCAAGAAATCTCAGAAAGGAAACCTACTGTTTATTGTGCTACCAGTATGATTTCTCCGGGAAGCTATAGAACTAGTGTCTTTTCTTTTATTTCTCCGTGCACAAAAAACAATAGCAAGTAGTGCAACAACAACCAGAAACACAAACCCCAGGGCTATGCCTACAATAGCTCCCGTTGTCAGTGTTTTATCTGACTGAGATTGTTGTCCACTAGAAGATGGGGGTGTATGTTCTCCTGGTCCTGAACGACTATGATTGCCACGAGATTTTCCAGGAGGAGATGGGGTAAAGGGTGGTGGAGGGGGAGCAGGACCATTGTCAAAGGAATTCCCAGCATATCTGTTTCATTTGCAAAAGTTTAAGATTTGCACAAAGCCAAGGTAAATTATGTAAATTTGGCACAAAAGAAACAGAACACTTCATAACATTACACAAAATTGGGGATTGAACTGAGCTCTCGAGGTATCCATCCACTGAAATTATTGTTGGCAACATTTCTGTTGAATGTATGAAGTGATATAAGAATAGATTAGTAGAAGATGTTTTTGCAATGACAATTTCAGAAAGTACTTACAGAGCTGTCAAAGGCAAAGCTGTGAGGACATTGAGAGAACCAGTCAGTTGATTGTTCTGAACATAGCTACCATATTTAAAAAGAAAAAAAAAAAGAGTTAACAATCAAACTATATAATGTCTTCTATTCATTTCTTTGATTTCATTATCTTCTGTTATTCACTCTTAACACCATCTTACTCACAGTGTTGAGAGGTTTGTCAATGAAACAAAGGAATCGGGAAGGTTTCCACTTAAATTATTGAAAGACAGATCCCTGCATCAACAAAAAAACTGACATAAGAAAACAGCCAGAAATGCTCCTTACGAGAACCTACAAAAGAACATTCATAAGACAAGGACAATGAAAAGGCTGACAAACATATATTGAATGCAAAATATATTGTTCATCACCATGCGAATATTATTGAGGTTAGCAAACCACTTGTACATAGTTATCTGTTGCCAATCGAATGAAGGAAAACATTCTTAAAAATTTTCTATGTCATTATAAAAGCTGACCCTGATAATGTTACCAAATGCAGATATGATCCTTGAAAAAGAAAGCAGCTTGGGATCATGTAAGGGATTCAAAAGCTACCAAACAACAATTCCAACTGCTAATTGCCTATGATCATCTGGCCATAATATACCATGACATGAGCTCACATGGCATAAGAAAAATACCCAAAAATTTGCACATATAAAAAGGCTAGTAAGAAAATAATGAACAAGATGGTGGGTAAGTGAGATGTCTTACATGGTGGAGAGTCTAGTAAGATTGGTGAATATATCCCCAATTGATTGAGAAAGTGAATTACCACTTAGATTCCTGAAATTTAATGAGGTCAGAATTGTATGGTAATGGAATCTGTAACATGGGAAAAAGAATGACGAGCACTAAAGATGCATCACTCACAAGTACGAAATTGAAATCATGCTTGATAAGGAATAAGGAAGATTCCCACTTAAGTTGTTTTTTGCAAGATTTCTGCATAATGGAAGATTGAAGATGATTGTAGTTTAAATAACTGAAATGCTAACACTGCAAAGCAATGGAAATGCTCAACAAGAAGGATCATTACAGGCTTGTAAGATTAGGCGGCAGCTGATATGGGATTGAATCGTGAATGTTGTTATTGCTCATATCACTGGAAAACACAACTTATAATTAGTCGCTCAACAAAAGATAAAAAGAAGATCGGATCTGATATTATGTTAAAGACAATAGATGAAACATAGAAGCAACATTCTCACAGTGTTCTCAATGACACGAGGTCTGAAAGCAAGTATCCCATTGTACCGCTGAGTCCTAGTCCAGAAATCTGACTGTAGAAGAACAACTAAAAGCAAGTTAGTTACTGAACATGTGCAGGATGGAAAAGAAGAAATTGAACTACATCAATTAGAGGATAAGTAGAGTTGGCAAATTATCGTACATGGAAACAACAGCTGATCCATCGCAACTGACCCCTTTCCATGATTCCCCACACGGATCACCTCCATTACTTTTCCAATTGGTTAGCTGTGAAGGACTGCCTAATGAAGTGTACATGATCTGGAGCCCTTGAACTAAAACAAAAGAATTCCACTTGGCTAAGAAATCATCCAATAGCTGAAGTTGAAGAAAAGCATCAACACCAGTCACAGCAAGAAGTTGCTCAAGATTAAAGAAAACAAAAAGAATTCTAGGTCAATCAGTATAGAAACCTTTTCAACGATTTGAGAACCAGTAATGCTTGGCCTAATATAAATATTTTTTCAATTTGAGCAGAACAGTATTTTTCTATCCCATTCAATGCGAAATCGAGACATTTATAACAAACAACATAAGATGTACTCGAATAATTCCCAACATTGTCCATGAACACAAACAGAACAGAAATGATCAGGTTTTCCTTTAGAAAATAATTAACCAAGTCAAAAGAGAAGTTCTCGACTCCCAGTTCAGTCCTCCAAAACCCAAAAAGGTGACAACTTTAAGCGGATCAAAGACCAACAGACGAGGCAAAAAGAAAAAAAATGAAAAAGAACCTCAAAACATTAACTTTGAAGGGATATTTAGAGAAAAAAAAAATTGCTACCATCAGAAGCATCAGTGGTGCATTGCACGATAAGCAGTAAGGAGCAAGTCGACGCAAGCAACACCAACTCCGAGAGTAAAGAAGAACACAGAGAAGAAAAGAAACAATGAGCAACGCGTTTCACAACCATTGCCGAAATGGTTCCTTGCGGCATTTAATTAGGGGTCGGTTTCAGGAAAGCTAGAGGAGGACATGGCAGGGGACCCTGAAAGCAAAAGCTAAAAACAAGAAGAGAAAGGGTTGTTCTAGTTACTAAGGACGAGATCAGAGACAGTAGTTAGAGGCATCACCATTAAAGAACGGGGACAGAGAGACGGAGAGATTCGAAACTTAGAGTAATGCGGAGAGAGAAAGGGGGAGTTTGTATGTATAGTTGTTAGTGTGAAATTGGGTGTCGGCGAAAAAGGGATGAGAGAAGAGTTGAAAGGGAAAAAAAAAAGGGAAAACAAATATGGAAGAAAGTAAACAGAGAAAAGGTTTGAAGCAGACAAGCAACGTATGAATACTGTTTTTTAAGGTACGCCTTTTACTGCTTGCTTCCGCCCATCACTTTCTGTATACCTTTCTTTTTACTCAGCTCTCCTCTTCACTACTATTCTGTCGACTTGGTTGGTTGACCATGTCAGCTAACAGTTCGTGGCACAATTTCTGGGTTAAGTTAAGGTTGTTGAAATTCTTAAGTAGAACATGAACTAACTAATCTCTTTGAAAACGATGTTTTATGCGTCATTTAAATTTAGAGCATCAAATCTGCAGATAGACAGCTTAGCCAAGTTGTTTTTGCTTATAGTAAGTGTCAGTAATTTACTTGTAATGCCAGCAAGCAAACGTCAGCCTCTCTCTTATCTCAACTTTTCTAATTAAGCTGTTTCGAACTAACAATTGAGATTATTAATTTTAATTTTCTAATGTTATTTTAAACGATTGAACTCTTTAATAATCTCAATTTTAAATTAAATCATGCTATATTTGTTTTTAAAACTTGATAGCTGCTCTAAGTAAATTCTATTAATATCTTAAACTCTTTTACATTTGAAATATACCCTCTTAATTTGCATACGTAAAAGTTTTAGCATAAGAATTTTTATAAAGTCATGTCAAATTTTGAAATTTAACAATCAAGTGAATTTAATTTATTTATGTGAAAATTAGTTATTTGAAGTTACAATGTCATTAAATCATTTATATTTTTTTTTGTTCTTAGCAAATTCAATTTTTGAGTAGGTACTTGATCGATGATTTTAAGAAGCGGTTAATAGGTAAGAAATAAAAAATGAGTAGTTCGTTGTTGATTATCATTATAAGAGCAATAGTTTGATATCTCACTTTTAGGAAATCCTCCATATCCTCTATTTAGTAGAGGAATGAAACTCATTTATCAGTAGTAGCTCTTTTAAAAAAATATTTTTAATACTAATTAATTAAATACATTTAATTAATTAATTAATTACATTTAATTAATTAATTACAATTAATTAATTAATGATAATTAATTAATTAATTAATTAATATATAATTCATTATAATAAAATTAATTAAAATATTATTATTAATTACATTACATTATAATTAATTAATTAATTACAATACAATTAATCAAAATATAATTCATTCATTAATTAAAATATTATAATTAATTAATTAATTAAATTATAATTAATTGAATTAATTAAATTATAATTAATTAATTAATTAATTATAAATATAATTCATTCATTAATTAAAATATTTAAATTAATTAATTAATTACAATATAATTCATTCATTAATTTAAATATTGTAATTAATTAATTAATTACAATATAATTAATTAAAATATAATTATTCATTAATTAAAATATTGTAATTAATTAAT
>JANZLC010000002.1:15990632-16001761 GCA_026413385.1 Erythroxylum gracilipes | reverse complement strand
CGTTTTCTCATAACGTCGTAACATATACTCACATTCACAGACGTCTTCTTCATATCACGTCGTAAAAGGCTTGTTTTTTACGACGTCCTAAATACGTCGTTAAAAGTGGTCAATCCGTGACGTCTACTTCAGACGTCGCAAAATGTGTGAACCTTTCCGGACGTCTTCCAAAACGTCGAAGAATATCTAGCCCTTCAACGACGTGTTCCAACAGACGTCGTAGATCACCAATGCCTATCCTACCTTTCACGACGTTGTTTGCGACGTTTGCATTGACGTCGAAGATAGTGTTCTACGACGACAATTTTCCTTTAGCGACGTTTAAAAAACGACACAAAAGGCCTCCTTTTCTTGTAGTGATTTTGAGAAAATAACAAGAAATTTAACATTCCTTACACTAAGAAGTTATCTATGAATTGTCCAACAAGATGGAATTTACATTAAAAATGCTTGATGTCTCCATTAATTATATGGAAGAGTTTATTAAGTTATGAAAACATGATTCACTACACTTATTTGCCTACCTATTTGCAATCAAAGTTGGAAATAGAAACTTTTCAGAAATCAGATATGTTCAACTTCATTACTAAGCTATTTTTTACGTAAAAAATATCCCACTACTTGTATTTTTTTAACATATGTGAGATCAAGTTAACATTACGTGTGTGGCCATTTCTTATAATGAGGAGATTCAAACGATGTTAAATAGATGATGAGAAAATTAAACACTTATTGTAGTATAATTGCTAATACTATGATAATTATTATCGTTTTGAATTTGAGATACAAGCTTGCTGCACTTGAGTATATTTCTGGAAGTTGTAGGCTGATAGAATTTCAATACATGTTCATATCATTAAATAATTGTGATATGATTTATTTTCTTATTACCAATACAAAAAGGGTAAAAAGTTAGATTATAACAGTTTAGTATTAGTTTCATAAGTATAGCAATTTTGGTTTGACTCAACCAACGCACATTATTAAAAATTTATTTTGAGAGGATGAATCAACGCTAATATTTAATATTTTTAAACCAATATGAATTTCTTACTGTGGTAAAAAGTGCTGGTCAGGTATGAAGAAAGTAAGACCCATTCTATCTAAAATTGAAAAGTAGGACGTCAGAAAAGAAGGAACTTGTTATAGTACCAAAAGTTCGTAGAGATAAGACTATGGCATCCTCAACATGAAGGGAAATGATAGACTGTTCCTAACTATATTCGTTTAGACATAATAATTTATTGCTAGCTAATCTATTCAACTTTTGTTGGGTGATTTTGTTGAATGGGATGTTACTTATTTCTTTATAATTAGTAGGCGACTTTGTCATCTGTCCAATAAGAATTATTTAGATGCTTATAGACAATTTGCGCAAATTTACTAAGAATCACTTTTAAATTTAAGATGGGGAACTAAATTGCAACCTGCAATCAATTTCAATTGAATTTCAATTTTGATACAATTATAATTTTCTCTTTTCTTAATAAGTAAGGTGTTGTTCTTTTTTTTCATTCAATATTAGAAGTAATATTTAAATATAGTGAAATTCTCAGCATAGGGAATTTGAACAAAAACAAGAGTAAAAATGGAATAGTCCGTGAAATATATTTCTAAAAGAATATAATATAAAAAAGAAAAAGAAATACAAAAAATCAAGATTGCACAAAACAAGTAAATATTCAAAACAGAAAAGGCAATTATTAGATGTTGACATAAACAATGCAAAATAAGTGAATATGACATTATTTATCAAAAACAGTATCATGTAACGTTATCTCAATGAATGCCTAATCTTGATGAAAATAACAATAATTGGTACTATTAAAAAGTATTTAAAAATTCTTGAAAGATCAACTAAAAAAGAATTAAAAAAGAAAAATAAATTCAAGATTATAAAAGAAAACAATAATATCTAATATCTTTTCATTCCCGATCTTGATCTTGTTGTACATATAAAACAAGCACGGTATGTTATTGGTACCTCGACCAGCAAGTTGGCTACTTAAAGTTTGGCTGGCTTTGGTGAGGCTTGGTATTAAACGAGGAGAAATACATTATTTTGAAAATGTACGCTGACTCTTTAATCCCTGATCTTGACCTATTAGTTTACTTGAGTTCAGGAGGATACGCTGATTCTTTAATCCCTGACCTTGACCCATTAGTTTACTTGAGTTCAGGAGGGTACTTACATACACAGGCGGTATACGATAATTGGCATCTGGACATAAGAATCAATCACTCAAAGCTTATACATAAAAAAAAAAACTTGACAATGCTAGTAGACCCCTTCTGTACTTAATAGCCACTTGCTAATGAAAGTAATTGATTATGGTATCTGAAGTTCCAATCTGTGGAGGAGAGGCACTAGCTTACTTCTCGTGAGTTTTATGGCTGTCTGCCAACCAACATTGGGACGGGCTAGGTGTCAAAGTATTTTGAACGTAGAACGCACTAAATAAAGAAATCTCAACCTTACTATTATTCAAAAAGTAAAGTTTGCATGCACTGCACATTCGACATCTCAACTTATGGGGACTTCACGCAATGATTACATGCTTTTTAACGCTTTATTGCCGACTGCATGTAAATGTGGAACAATTAAAAGTAACATAGAATGCTTCCAGTTGTCAAATACCACGTTTTCTTTTTCCTCTCGTTCTTGGGTGGGAGTGGGACAACGTGCTCTTTCTTGACTTGTCAAATATGATTGGATTAACATATAATTAGACGAGTATAGCCGGCCCCGCAAGACCATGTCGGCCACATAACATAATCGCCCCAAGTTTCACATGCCTCTCAAGTGTAAAGCCATGATCAAATCTTCCTATCAACCAACAGCCTCCATAAAACCATCTATAACACGACTAAGTACTTCGCCATTATTGGCACTAAAATTGTGTGGCATCAATTTTTCTGTCACTAATTTTTATGTAGTACTAAATCGGGTGAATAATTATATAATTAAATAAAATTAGATATACTATGAGCTCTAGGCATAAAATACTAGTAAACTCATAATATGTCTTATATGGTTTAAAGCTCAAATCCAAAACTTGTACTCCGATACTAATTTGATCTACCCTCAGACTGTAGCATCAAATTGCACTATACAATATCAATAAGTCATTCTATTGCTTACCAACACATCATTCGTGTATTTTCTTAATGTCTTGCCTGAAAGGGATTCAGTGGGCCAATCTTTCTGTAACACAGAAGTCATAACCCTTTTCTTTACTATAATTTACTCAACCACACCTAAAGATTTGAATTCAGAACCTCTTAATCTTGGTAAACGGAAAACAACTATGGGACTAATTTCAACTCTCGATCTCATCCTATTCTTACCTACTTTTGTGACCGTTGTGACGGTCAACCTAATGAGTCGTAGAATAAGCCCAACATTAAGCTAATAACCTTAAACGAGTCATATGGGTCTTGTTAGTCATAGTTTTCAATTATAATTCCACTCCTACTAAAAGAAATGCAATTAAATCCATTTGTTAAGGATTTTCATAAATGATCTATTTCAGTTATCAGTTTACTTGATGCATTTCTAAATTGTCTTTAATTTCTCTTGAGTTCACTTTCCAGTGGACTCCAACTAGTTGTAAAAGCAACACCAGTCATTTCAGTCTTGCTGCAATTGGGTATGCATGTCACATCACTTTTTGCGTTTGGTATACCAAATATCTACTCAAACAGTGAAGTTGTTTTAAGAATCAAAACAAAGCTCGGTGTCCTCGGGAGTGAGAAGAAGAATGACTACTTCAGGCTTGTTTTCTACTGAATAAAGAAAGGCAATGTCGGGCCCAATAAGAATGGATTCACCAGTGGCCATTTATCTGGATATACTTTTGGGAAATTACACTAAATTAATGAAATTAGAATTAATTTTAAGCGGTTTGACAATTCAATCAATGAGAAGTTTATCTTATTTATTATTTTAGAATTGTTTAGGTCGTTTATAGTATTCTCCTAAAATGTCGGAGCTTTGTCTCTACTTTTTCTAATATGGAGTTTTGATGATTTATTACAGTCTTTACAAGTTTTATTATTATAAGATACACTAAAATGTTGACAAAATGGCTCCAATTTTTTAATTTTAAAACATTTTATATGTTAACTAATTTTGTCTCATATCTTGACATAATTTTGAACCTTTTTAATATAATTAATTAATTCTTTATATGTTAATTTATTACAAGATATTTGTTCGGTACAATTTTTCTTAATTTTATTTCTAACCTTTTCTCTTAGAAGAATGAGAATTCTCATAAGGATCTTCTTCTTTCAAAAGGGTTTCTTTGAATCCTTTCTTAACATTATTTGTATTAGAAAATATCTTTGTACCATTTTAAATTTAAAGACTGTACTAATTAAATTTGATAATAATTATATATTCCTTTTCTTTAGGTGGGAAGGATATCCTATGAAATATACTGATATTGCTATTGTTAAAGGTAGGACAATATTTTGTAAAGATTTATTATTTTCATTTATTCTAACAACTTTTAATATGTCATATTTTTGTGACCCAATTAAGTGATAGTTCACTTAGTAATAATATCTATTACTAAAAGTGTATTAGTAATAAAGATGTAGAGAGTTAAAATTAGGAAAATGAAGCTAAATTATTAGGCAGAATTAGATTGACAATAAAATGAAAATAAATGATGGTTGAGAATTTAGGTCGATTAATTTAGAATGCACCGTAGTATAAGAACATGTAAGAAAGATTAGAAAGTATTGGGTTTTCTTGGCTAAATTAAGAACTAGATTAATTGACTCAAACTTTGATGAAAATATATGGATAAAACGTGTGACACTAATTCACCTTTAACTTTAAACTCTTTTAGTTAAAAGTTAGAGCTTTTAGGTTGCTTTGGGTTTGAATTTAAATATTTAGGTTAAATATTTTAATCCTTAAAGTTTTTACCAAAATTTAAAATCCAATGAAATCCTAAATTTCTTCAAGTTAGGAGTCCATACTAGTCACGCAAGTGACTGACCTGGACTCTAAAATCCATTAGGGTTAACTACCAAAAAAAGCCTAAACTTTTCTTAATTTTTTAATTATAGCCAAAACTTTAAAAAGTAGTAATAAAATGCTTAACCTTTTAATTTTTTTCAATTCTAGCTTGACATTAGTCTCACCGTTAACTTTGCTGACATGACACTGCCACGTGTCCACGACCCTCATTAATCATACATGTCAACATCATTAGGAAAAGCTTTTCGGATTAGCGAAACGACGTCATTCCTTGATGATAGTAAAACGATGTCATTTCAACTAAATTCATATCTCTATCTCTTCTCTGTCGATCATCTCTAAAATCCCTAATCTGTAACCTAAAATCCCCCAACGTTCATAAGAAAGTGATTTCATACGGGGTGCTTATGTTATCGCAAAGTTAATTGCTCTATCAAACTAACAAACGTTCTTTGTGATTTCATGTGTGGGTGCTTCATAAGAAAGTGATTTCGTCGTTAGGTCAAAATTGAAAAATTTTGACATTGTGACTTCTGTCACTGGACTTCCTATGGCGCCGACTAGGGTAGGATTCGTCCTCTCGCTCTCTATTGTTCTTTTTTCTTGATTCGCTTTTTTATTGAATATTTACGAAATGAAATGTTGTTGTACTAGGGTTTAAATTGGAATTTGATATTCGTTCATTTATGTAATGATCTGAAGATCTTCTATTTCCAAATCACATTATGCTTCCATAAAATTTTTTTCCCTTAATTTATGTGTCCTTTTTGTTTCTGACTTTTTTTCTTCATCCATAGTCTAGATAAACCGGGAAATTGAATAGTGGCGATCATTAGCTAAATTCGGAAAAGAAAAAGAAAAGGTGATTTGTTTATTGTTGAAAACGAGAATTGACTTGTATGTCTACATAACATCTTATAAAATTAGTGGCGAACTTATCAGTTGGTCAATTATGGAGTATATTTAATAGAGGAAGGGAAGGGAGGTTAGATGAAGAAAAAATGGGAGTTACTAAGAATCACCATATATTCAGGTGAAAAGTTGTCATCTTCTGCTTGCCCAAATTCTTTAATACTTCCATTAAACCCTGTAAACAATAGTTACATAAATTAATAAAATGTTAATCAAATAAAGAAATGAACATCAAATATATGGATATTTAAAGTTTACCTTCTGCTGATCACATACAAAAGCCCATGAATTTCTACTTATGTCGATATCTTCAACAAGAATGCTCAAAAACCAATTCTATAATTGGTGATATTTTTCCTCAACTACAATCCAACATATAGGAAACATCTGATTGTTTCCGTCACGACTAACAGTAGATAATAATGCACCACCAAGGAAAGTCTTCAGAAAACATCCATCTCACCCAATAATCTTCCTACATCCACCAAGAAAATCATTCTTCAAAGCGCTAAAACCCACATAAAATCTCTTGAACATTGGTTTCCCTGAATATTAATCAAAATCACATCAATAATAAACTTTTCATCTTTGTTAGCTCGTCTTAACTCATGTCCATAAAACCATAACTTCGCATAATGACCTTCCATTGATCCTCGAAGCATAGTAATTGCTTCCCACTTAGCCTTATAACATTGAATTTTAGTGACCTTTAGTGAATATTTTGATTAAATATCATCCACCATTTCACTAATAGGTCAATTCAGGTTCCTCATAAACTTGCGTATGAACTCATTCGCAATCCATTTCTGGTTAGCTTGCTTATTCCTCTACACTTTACCGCAGTTATGAGTGTTTTCGACTCTCTTCACAATAAATGTTTTCTCATTTCCTATCCAGCTAGCATACACTTGAAAAGGACAATGCGCATTATAAACTTCTTCCATTCGTACACCAGATCACGCCATTGAAACATTATACCCATTTGTAATTGCATACTTCCTTATAGCTTCCCTAAACTGATTCTTGTCCTTAAACTTCATTCCAATTTCAAACTTAAAATTTCATTTCAAATTTTGGATTAAAATTAACGTATTTCTTTTTTAGTAACGATGTTTCATTATCACTAGGAACTAGTCATTGAATTTCATCATTACTGTCATCATAATCACTATTTCCACAATGCGAACTTCCTTATGCTCTTCCAGTATCTTTCAAATGATCACCAACTTCATTGAAATTCTTTTCACTACCGCCAACACCATCGACAACATTGTCAATTGAAACCCACTTTACAAAGTCTTCCCACACCTCTTCTCATTTATTCTAGCAAAAACATATTCTTCATCATAAGTTTTAATGAACTCCTCACCAACTAAATCATCACCAGAATCACTATCTTGCATAACAGTGAAGGCCTCATCTTGCTCCAATTTAACTTGGAACAACCCCTCATCTTGCTCCAATTCAAAATTAGATTATGACTCCTCACCATCTGTCGCAAGATTCTCATAACTATAGTAAAACTTCGATAAATGAATATTTGATAAATTAATAATCTCGATTGATTTTCTCTAGTCCCGACTTGGGTCAATGGGATAAAATAATAACCTCACTAAATGCATAAGATAATAGTTTTTAAAAAAATTCCTTGAGGCCCACTGAAAATATAAAATAATAATTCATTAAATAAGTATGAAAATTACATATATAATTCATAAAATAAAGCACTTCCTAAACAATTTTTATTTCAAATTTTATGCTTTCCTAAAATATGTATCTATAGTCAATTGATTCTTCTTTTCATGCGAACTGAATTCAATTTCATCTTTAACTTTTTGGAGGGCATAAACTACACTCTATTTTAAATCACGCTAACCTAAGATTAATAAACTTATTTTTAACAAGATTAATAAACTTAGATACAATGCAGCATCATTAATTAATTGTTTATTTATTTTCTTTTCTTAGTTACGGAAAAAAATTAATTTTTTAATTTGACAAATATAATGTACAAAATAAAAATTATTCTATAAAGTAATCAATATTAATTTATCGATAAATTAATAAAATATTCATTTACTGATAAATTAATAACTCTGTATAAGATAATAATTTTTCAGGTTCCAAAAATATTCATTTATAGAGGTTTTACTATAACACTTAATTGAAAAAAATATTAATAGAGGTAAGGGTTTCATTAGTTAAGGCTTCAATTAAGATAATTTTGAAATATTAAAATTCTTTTTAAATGTTTTCAAATATTTGAGTCTGAGTTAAAATTTAATACAAACATTAAAGGATAAACTGTACCTTCAACCTTTAATATAAAAGTCATGTAAATAGTCTTAGACTATGTTTCTCATACAACAACCACTTTGCTACTTGTTAGAGTGAGTAAGATGAGATAATAAACCATATTGCATTGAGTTTGAAAAAAGTTACTTTCAATCCTATAAATTAGTTTACTGTTTAGAACTCTACCTTAGTTAAAGCTAAGATGTAACATCTTTGTATTTATGTGAAAAGATAAATACTTACGGGAAATTAAGTTTGACATACCTTTAAAAGAAGCTTTCCATTAATATATTAAGTATATTATATATGCTTAATTTAAACCATTAAAAAAGAGTTGATGATTGTATCTCTTCTTCATCAGTATGTAAGCCTCATTGAATATGAGATCCAATAATTATACCCTTTAACATTTAATACCTTATCAGAAAGTAGAAGGTTGTTGTTATTACTTTGACTAGTTATCTAAAGGTTTTCTTTCATCGTGTATAATGAAGTTTGTCTAGGAAAGTCATTAACATAAACTAATTTCAATGAAAGTTAAGAAAAATTGAATGAAAAACATACACCTATAGACTCATAAACTGATGATTATAATTAAAATTACATTTGATATAATCATAAGTGCAAATTCATATTGAGATAGGTCAAGGTATTGTTTTATATTAATATAGTGAGATATTACTATTCTTGTTTCATTTTTGTAGGAGTGTTATGTTAGTTTAGTGATGTGAATTTAAGTTTGATAAAACTAAGTTTGGGTGGGATGTGTAATTAGCTTTCATATTGTATAGTGATTAAAATCATTAAAATTACAAAGTTATATCTATTTATATTTTATTCGAGTTTATGATACGCATCTAATCAAATAAAATCTAAACCTATTTTTATCTTATTTGATTATAATAGAATTTAAATAAATTTGTTTGATTTGATTGTGATTGTGATTAATTTGAAATTTAAATATATTTTTAAAGGTTATAAGTAAGTGAGACATTAAGTAATTGAACGTACCTTAAACAAAAAGAGAATCTTTTTAGAATCTTTTTTTTCTTATTTAAAAATTCTTTTAAAGGGCTTTCATCGCATTGTTATACGTCTTTGGGTGTTTTTCCTGTTAGAAGACAAACCATTATAGAACTCTTATAGGTTCTTCTAGACACACGTCTCTTACCTTGAACTTTGTTAGTTGTCAAATTTATTTATTATAGCTAGCTATTTTGTAGTTGTTTATTAGTTGTCTAAGTATGTGAATAAATCGACTTTCACACCTATAAAAAGCCCTTGTATATGTAATGTTTGTAAAAGAGAAAAAAGTAGAGAAAAACAAAGGAAAATAGAGAGAAAAACAAAGAGTTGCAGCTCAAGAGTGTGTAACATTGTTTTATCAATATATATTGTTATTTGATTTTTAGTAGTTAATCTACTTTGTTTCCAATAAGTGGTATCATATCCAAGTTCGTGACTACGTTTCAAGGACGTGAAAATGGCCAATATGATTCAGCCTCAAATTCTAAAATTAATGAAGACAAATTAAGAAAACTGGAACATCCAAATGAAGGTACTACTTGGATCACAATATTTAGGGGAGATTATTGAAGAGGGCTACATGGAGCCTGAAGATGCGACCGTCGAAGTATCTTTATCAAAGGCACAAAGGACATCACTTAACGAATCACACAAGAAGGACAAAAAGGCTTTGTTTTTCATCTTTTAAGGAGTTCATGAATCAAAATTTGAAAAAATATATGATGCAAAAACATCAAAGGATGCATAGGAAACTCTACAGTTGAATTTGAAACATTCAAAGTGCATAATTCCAAAAAGATTAGTGACTATGTTACTCGTATGAAAACAATGGAAAACAAGATGTAAAAAAATGGAGAAGTTCTTGATGATGTTAGGTTGATGGAAAAACTCTTACGTTCACTAATAAGAAAATTTGATTATGTCGCCCCTACCATTAAAGAATTAAAGGATTTGTCACCAATCTCTATTAACGAGCTTATGGGCTCTCTTCAAGCTTAGGAGCTGAGAATGATCCAAAATGAAAGTATTGATGATTTGGAACAAGCTTTGCAAAGCAAGTTATCTATTGGTGGCAATCAAACTAGCAGTAGTTGCAAACAAGGCAGAGAAAATCAAGGTAGCTATAGAGGTCCTTGTAGAAGTGGACATGGTGGATGAGGACGTGGTAGGAAATCTTTTGAAACCAACAAATGAAGGCTATCAAATATATGGTTGTGATTGAGGATTCTAAAATTAAAAAAGAGATGGCTTTCAACAACGAGGTAATAAATCATAAGTGCAATGTTATAACTGTAACAAGTATGACGATTTTAGTTATAAGTGCAGATCAACCCCTAAGAGGGGGGGTTGCAAAACCCCAAACTCTTCCTTTTAATGAAGGTAAATTTTTATGTTCAGTGAATAGTATTTTTCTGCGTGAATAGTGATTTTTGAAGGCCTGACGCTGAAAAGAATTGAAATTATTCAAAATAAGTACTAGAGTCTAATGATAGTGAAATGGATTGAATATAATTTCGATCAGATGAATTTCAGGAATTTTGAAAGTTTATGACTTAAAATTCTCTTTTTGAAAAATAATGGATACATATGTTTTCTAACCCATTCAAATTTTTTAAAGCATCTAGTTAATAAGTATTGATCCGAATTAGAGTATTTCATGGTTAATTTGATGCAGAGATGTGGATTTCGTACCATTTCGGCCGGTACCTGCGGGAACGTTCCGTACCGGCCTGAAAACGGTACCGGAACGGGCATATAGGGTACCGGGAATGAATTCCGGTCGGTACCGGCCGGTACCGCCAATACCAGAATATTCCGAGGCCATTCCGTAAAAAGAAAACTTTGAGGGACTATTTTGCAAATAAAAAAATAAAACCTAATTTTATATACCCTCTCCCCCCCC
>JANZLC010000002.1:15932526-15948420 GCA_026413385.1 Erythroxylum gracilipes | reverse complement strand
CATTTGATTATCACTCGAATTTAGTTTGTTTCATAATTCCCAAAAATCCAAAAATATTCTTTTATACATCTTTCTTTCCTTTTAATTACTTTCCTCAATTTTTGATCAACTTGCAAAACCCCCAACTTTTTATCAGCTTTTGTTGCATTTGTTTGACTTAGGCTAGCTTTAAACCATTTTTCGTTGGTTCCAAGAAGTGAGATGACCTGAGGTTTAGCTTATACTACAATCTTGGAATTTATTGTTTTTGACCGGTTTCTAAGGATCGATCTTAGGATTGAACGATGAGCCGCGATCAATGATATCTTATCTACAGTTTATTACATTTTTTGCCAATTTTGTTTGTTATCACCTAATTTGCTCTTTACACCATAACTTTTGACTTTCATGTTGATACCGTTAGACAACAAATATTGGATTCTTGTGATTATATTGATGTGCAACAATTTTAGAATAATGATAACTTCGTTTTTCATTTATTATTATCGTGTTTTGTAAAATACAAAAATTTTTTAGTCGACTGATATTTTGAACTTTCAGTTGCAGTTTTGAACTTAGAGTTTTGAGGAAGATGAGTTAAGGATACATTCTTACGAATGTTTCATCTATTAATTATAATTACTTCATAAAAAATTTATTTAATTATTATATAAATAACTCATTTATAAATAACTGATTAATTTTTTATTGCATTTATATTTTTGTATTGTTTTAACTAGATATTTTAAAAGCAGCTTATATTATCGCGATAATACTGATGTTTAATATTATCAATCATCAATTATAGTTATTAAATTTGTTACTTATTATTAATTATAGTTATTAAATATTTTATTTTAATTGTTAATGATATATTATACTATTCTATAATTTTCGAATACAAAATATTTAAATGTTCAAAATGTAAAGTACAAATGGAAAAAATATAGAAAATAAATACAGATATAAAAATGTAACCAAAAAGTATCAAATTTAAACATCATTCAATTATTACTGTTATAGTTAATCAAATAATCTAGTTAGTTTTATTTTTATAAATATCATTCATTTTTGTAATTAGACTTTTCATTTTTCTGATATTGTTTTCCTGACCGCATTTTACCTTCGTTCTTTTTAGGTTTTCTTCTTATTGCCTGGTTGATTCTTGCACTATTCAGGTATGTTTAGTTATGTTACAAAAATATATTATATAATATTCTGCTATACTTGTATATCACATATTCCTTTTCATTGATATGATAATTAGTTTGTTATTTATTTTTCCATATTTCATGACTTACATATAAAATTTTAGTTCATTAGTATACTCAGTACATTATATTTCCATGAATTAACTTTTTAAATATATCTTCTGATGCTTTATTTATCTTGCGCTAGATTCAACCCATATTATTTTGCAGACTTTTCAAAAATTTTATTAATTCGTTAAATGCTTAGATAACCATATCTGTTAAGTACATAGTTTGTTACATTTTTGTTAAATGTATTGTTAACCTTATTTGTCAAATGTATGCTTGTTAGGTGTTTTTTTTATATTGACAAATGTTAGTACTTCATGATTAACTCTTTATTATATCTATGCTTTGCTACATGTATTGTCTTACATTTTTTATTATACCCAACATTTATAAATGTAATGTATACTTTTTTATACATGTCTCCTTTAATAATATTTATAATATATATTAAATTATATTAAATATATGTATAGTTATATATATATATATATATTTCGCGAATATTATTACCACAAATATTTTGATATTTTGAACAAACATTATCAATTGATACATCAAAAGCGTCAATGTTGTCTGCATCATTCAGGCATTCAAAAATAGATAGAAATGCCAAAAGGCATCAAAAGTATGCTAAAATGGCAAATGATAAAAAACAAGAATTGTTACAACGACATAAAGAAACTCGAGCTGCAAAAAATAGAAACGCTACTTTACCCACGCTTCATCAAATAATTACTGATCAACATGGCTATTCTTTCGCTAATAATGAACTTTCCAGCAGTCAACTTCTCATTCATCAATCCTCTAGTCAGCAAATACAAAATCAATCTGTCGATTTTGATGTAAATCATATTAATCAAGGTATGATTTTTTAACCTATATTTTACTATTTTTAATACGACTACTCCACAAAGTGTTCATGTTCTTTTTATATGTTTTAAGGGATAAGTCATCGTGCCTTGTCCTCAAAGTTAGCAGTTTTGCAGAATTTACCTGTTGAGCCTCAACAACTTCGTTTTGTTCCAAATTGTGAACATTGTCATGCAAAACGATTTTATCTTGAACCTCTATCATTTTGTTGGTCGTCGGGACAAATTTCTATTGCTACTCCTAAAATGCCTTATGGTTTGAAACGGTTATTTTTTGGCAATGACGAAGAATTAGAATGATCTCGAACTGACATACAATGTAGCTTTTACTTCCTAGGGAGCTAGATATGATCGCGAGCTGACAAAAAACAAGAAAGGGGTTTATACATTTCGTGTTCAAGGACAAGTTTATCATTTCCTTGACAGTTTAGCACCAACAACCAATAAGGTATCTGAAATCCAACTCTATTTCTTTAATACTGACAAAGAACTATAAAGAAGGACTGACAGTTGTGATAAACTTTGTGAGAGTACATTAAAACTGGTTATGACAGTTCTCCAAGATAACCCTTATGCCAAGTTCTTTTGAAGTCTTAGAGACATTCCATCACTTGAGAATCATGAAGTAGTTGTCATCCCGACCTTGATCAACGTATTTATAATCTTCCTACTGCATTACAAGTGGCTGCTATATGGACTGAAATTGATGATGAACAAATTGATAAATGTCCTCACATCCAAGTCTATACTCACGCGAGTACAAGTTATAGAATTCAGTCTTATTATGCATTCTATGACCTGCTTCAATATCCTCTTTTATTTCCTCGCGGTGAATCTGGATGGCATCATGGCATTAAGTGGTTGATTCCACAAAGAAACAGGAGCAGTGTTTTAGATGAAGGGAGTGATGTTCATTTTAACTCCTTTACTGATCCATCTGAATTAATCGCTCTGGAAAACACAGGCAAGTTTGTCTTTTTGTTTTGTCATTTTCCAAATATTATTTAATTATGCAATTTTATTTATCAATTTTATTTTTTTGATACTAGTTGCTAAACAAGGATATTGTGAAGATGGTTTGGTTTCTACTAGAGAATATTATTGCTATCGGCTCCAAATGAGAGAAAATGATGAATCCATGCTACTCCATAGCTTAAGGCTACTTCAACAATTTGTTGTTGGTACTTATACAAAGATTGAAACGTCCCGACTTGATTTCTATAGAAAAAACAATATGAGATACGGACAGAAATTTTGTAAGGTGTTTTGGATAACATTACCGTTGGTCAAACAGAAGGTTCTAATATTGGTCGTCAAGTAGCGCTCCCAACTTCATTTATCAGTGGTTCAAGGGACATGAAGCGACGTTATCTTGATGCAATGGCTCTAGTACAAAAATATGATAAACCAGATATTTTCCTTACTATGACTTATAACCCTATGTGGAGAGAAATACAAGACAATCTTAAATTTCATGAAAAGGCACAAGATAGACCAAATTTATTGGTTAGAGTATTCAGAGCTAAATATGAAATTCTAAAAGATGAGTTAATCAAAAAACAAATCTTTGGAGATGTGGCCGGATTTATTTATGTTATTGAATTTCAGAAGTGTGGATTCCCTCATGTTCATTTATTGCTAATTCTTAAGTTGCATTTTAAATTGCTAAATCCAGATTCTTACGATGAAATCATATCTGCTGAAATACCTAATCCTGATCAAAATTTTCCGTTATATTCTCTTGTCATTAAGCATATGATTCATGGTCCTTGTGATTTTATAAACAAAGATTCTCCTTACATAAGAAATGGTGTGTGCAAAACCATTATCCTAAGAATTTTGCTCCTTTTACTGTTCATGGTGAAGACAGTTATCCATGCTATAGACGAAGAGATAATGGAAGGAAAGAGAAAATTTGTAGACATGAGGTTGATAATAGGTGGGTGGTTCCTCATAATCCATACCTTTTGATGATATTTGATTGTCACATTAATGTTGAAATATGTTCAACTGTGAAGCTTGTTAAGTACTTAACAAATATGTCTTTAAGGGCCATGACCTTGTGAACTTTAGCATTCTCGATCAAGAGAGCACAACTAATATTGATGAAATCAATAATTTCCAAGAAGGTTGTTGGATTTCACCTCCTGAAGCTTTATGGCGCATATATGAATTTCGTCTAGCAGAGATTAATCCATCAATTTATATACTACAAGTTCACCTCCCAGATCAACAATTTATTTCCTTTGATAAAAATGTTGATTTGTTTTATTTGTTGAGAAATATTGACTTCTCGAAAACAATGCTAACCGAATTTTTCCAAATGAATTTGACAATAAAAAGGCAGAAGAGATGAAATGTTTGTATAAAGATTTTAAAGAACATTTTGTTTGGAATCGAAAAACAAAAACATGGTCGGAAAGAAGTCAAAGAAAAGTAATAAGAAGATTGGTTACTATTAACCCTAGAGAAGGAGAAAGGTATTACTTGAGGTTATTACTCACACATGTTGAAGGACTAACATCATTTGATAACTTGTTAACTGTTGATGGTGACAAGAGAAGCTGTTTTAGGGAGGCTGCACTACAATTAGGTTTGCTAGCATCTGACTCTTATATAGAACAAACACTTGAGGAAGCTGTTATGTTTCAAATGTCAGCATCCCTCAGACTTTTATTTACTACACTCTTGTTCTATTGTTCACCGACAGATCCTAAGTGGCTCTGGGAAACATTCAAGGACGACCTTTGTTCTGACTACCAGTATGCTTCTTCTTCTTATAATATGTATACATCTGCTGACATTACAAAAATGCCCCTTCATGATATTAATAAATCTCTAGAGCAAATGGGAAAAAGTTTGACTGATTATCGTTTTACTGATCATCAGTTTTATGTTGATTATCATCAACATCAAACTAAGGAAATACAAAGTGAGATGAATATACGATTGATCCAGAAGACCTATTGTTACGATCAAGGTTAAATAATGAGCAAAAGTACATATTTAATTTAATTATGAATTCAATTTTGGCTTCAAGTGGTGGAATTTTTTTATTGATCGTCCTGGCAAAACTGAAAAAACTTTCTTATATCGAGCTCTACTTGCAAATTTACCGTCACAAGGATATATTGCAATTATTGTTGCTACATCAGGCGTTGCAGTATCAATCCTTCTAGGTGGTAGGACAACTCACTCAAGATTTAAAATCCCACTTGATTTGTCAAAGAAAAAAGTTTGTCAATTAAGCAAACAAAGCAGCATTGCAAAATTGATATTTGAATCTAGTCTTATCTTATGGAACGAGGCTTCAATGGAAAAACGAGAAGCCATTGAAGCATTTCATGATCTGCTTCAAGATATCATAGACTCTAATCAACCTTTTGGAGGAAAATTTGTTGTATTTGGTGGTGACTTTGGTCAAACTTTGCCGGTTATTGACCAAGCTACAAAACAACAACTGATTGATTCGAGTCTTCTAAATTCACATCTCTAGCCACAAATGTGTAAATTCTCTTTTATGATAAATATGAGATAAAATCCAGCTTTTCGTGACTTTTAATTACGCGTTGGAGAAGGCACTGAGCCAGTAGATGAGCAAGATCAAATATGCCTGCCAAAAGAATTGGTTATTCCTTATGACAGCAAGGATTGGTCTCTTAACATGCTACTATTTTTTCCATTATATATTTTACTATCCTTTTTTTACAATTACAATTACATTTTTCTGATACATCGTTACCTTCACCAGGTTACTTGAAAACTTGTTCCCTGACCTAAACTTATATTCATCTGATCCGTATCAGATGATTAACAGATGCGTACTATGTCCAACGAACAATTGTGTTGACGAAATTAATGACATGATAATTAAAAAATTTTCAGGAAATATGCATTCATATATGAGTTTTGACAAGACGGTTGATCGAAGACATCAAGCTGATTATGAAGATTTTCTCAATTCTTTAAATCCTAAAGGCCTACCTCGACACAAACTCTTACTCAAAGAAGGCTGCCCAATTATGCTACTGAGAAATTTGAATCCAACTGAGGGACTGTGCAATGGGACAAGGTTGATACGCAGACAATTAAAAGATTATACAATTTCTGCATAAATTGTGTTTGGACCTCACAAAGAAAATTTGGTTTTTATACCTAAAATTCCCTTGCAATCTTTAGAAAATGAAAAAATGGAATTCTTTTCGTCAGAACACAGTTCCCTATTTGTTTGTGTTTTGCAATGACTATAAACAAATCCCAAGGTCAAACATTTGATCACGTAGGAATTTATCTCCATCAACCTATATTCTCACATGGACAACTATATATGGCTTTATCAAGAGCTAGAACTCCTGAATCAGCTAAAGTTCATAGTAGTCCAGGAACTTTTGAATCTTCAAAATTTGATCAAAAACCAAGAAATATTATGTTTCATGAAAATTTTCAATTAGTCAAATTATAAAAATAAAGTTGTCAGGAGGTATGTTAATTGTTTCTTTTCAACTCAATATAGTTTCATTTCATATAAAAAATTCTTTCTCCTAACTAATTCATTAAATGGATTGTTTCAGGATGGAAAATCGTTTATTGATTAAGGATATTTTATATATTCTTAAGTTTTCTGTAGTATTTTCATTTCATATTTTTACTAACTAAATTTACCTGTTTCGTTTTTATATTAAATTTATATATTTTTAATATAAATTAAAATTTTAGATATTCATAATCTTACAACAAAATTTTAAATTACATAGCATTTATTTATTTTAAGCTTATTATCTTTGAGTTTTTTTATTTAGTTTATATATTTTATACATTTATAACAGGCACATTACAATATACATTTACTTACTAATTTTACTTATTGATTTATTATATTCTAACTTATATATTTTCAGTATAACATATTTAAACCTTTTTAATAAAATATCTGTTAGAAATTTAAAATATTTATAATTTTATTACTAATTTTAACGAATAACAATTTTAAAATATTTATAGTTTAATTACAAATTTTTTATTTTCAGATAAGCATCAGTGAATGCTCATCAATCTTCCACACTGTTACATGTATTGCTTTATATTATCGTGTGCAAGGTGTTTCTCAATCAGGTGAACAGAATTCAGAAGCTCATCTCAAAAGTATGGTTTTCTCTCCAATCCCAAGTTAGCATTGGCAGTTCACAGGCCAGTGAAGAAAAAGATAGCCTACTTCCAAATTCATCCAGCAAGAACTATTGCTTTCACAATAACGAATATCCCAAAAGCTTGTGCCGAAAAGATATGAAGATGGTGACGAAACACTTGGGACTTTTTTACAACCCAGAAAGCGAGGGACTCGGAGAAAATGATAGGCTACGGTGAGCTTTCAGAGCTGTTTGATGAGACCAAACCAAGTATGGAGGAAGTCAAAGATGGTTTCTCGCAACGACAACGCCGAATCTCGAATTAAAATAGCCGCCTCCACTGTTTGCGATGATACCCAATCCTTAACTGTTGTAAGTACCTTTTCTCTTTTCTTAAACACAGAATAAGAGATACGTGTTGTAAGTTCCAGGTTTTAGGTCTTGAAACCTCCAAATCTGCTCTCTCCGTGCTCGAATCTTCACACACGAAGGGGTTTTTGTCGATGATGTTGACCAGACGGCATAAGTTTTTAGATAAAATTGGTAACTTGGTGGGCTGTTAGTATAGTTTTGTCCTTGCGGTTATTTGTTCCTTTTACATCGAAACTCCATTTCTTAACTTGAGCTAGGATTCTTTGAATATCCACTCACTCTGTGCTTCAACCTTAAAAGACGATTGATAACAACTAGCATACCTTGAAGCTAAGCTGTAGAGAAGATGATGAACTGAAGAAATGTGTCCGAAAGAGTACTACATAGGGGAGGACCAGAATTGGCAGACGGGTCAACCATCGTTTTGGAAATTAGTTTTTATATCCATCATACTTCCTTCCGCTTATAGATTTCCTTACCCTCTTTGTTAAGGTTTTTGTTTTATACTTTTCTTACCCTCTTTGGGAAGCCGATTGTAGGCTTGTCGGCGGCGGTATTGCAGTGCGCTGTCAAGCCGAAGTAGAGTTGATCTCAACAAAGGGTTGACAGTACAGAACAATAGCTAGAGATATAATTCTAAGAAGACAAGCTAAAGACGTGATACAAGGAAGTGAGCTCCATGAGAGATTAGCCGAAACATGGATCCAGTAGGGTGGATATGACAGTGGCTATCAGGTAATGTTTCCTTTATCGTTTTTTACAACTTCTTCGTTGATGATGGGTACGGCAAGCTGCATCTCTTTGACAGTCGAAGGGGATTCATCATTCTCAAGTATCTAAGTGTATTACTTCTACTTTGCCGCTTATCTAAGTTTTCGGTGCATAGTGTGTGTGTATGTTGACAGTGGTCATCGCCATGTGTGGCTCCCGTAAGTCGGTGGAGGTAAGGGATAGTTGTTCAAGCCATCCTTGGTAGTTTCATTTATTAGTTTTTAATAGCACAACCGACAGCTAACTTAGTTGACTCGGTATCTTTATTCTAATTGTAAATATTTATTTTGTTAATATCCGTTAGCTAATTCATAGGAGAATATCCTGGAGATTTGGTAGGATTTTGTAACTCCAATTAGTTTGATTTTGAATGTACAAAATGTAATCTCATGAGTTTAAATACTCGAAAGCAATAGAAGATTGACAAGCTTTTAAGGAATCAAAATCAGTCTTTGATTTTTCAGCAATGATTTTCCTGTATGTTGTGTGTTGTTGATCAATATCAGTCCCTTCTTGCTTATTACCACGTTCTCTATGTTCAACATCAACTATAGGTTGTTGGTTGGTATACTTTTTGCTTGTGGGAGTTTTTTAACTTTTAGGGAATGTATGTCAAGGTTGTCTAGCCTCTTCAAAATTTGTCGAATATGTTTTTTGATGAGAGTTGTTACATGTAAGTTAGTTTTTTTGGTACCTTGTGAACGAGGATCGTCAATGTCCATTTTTTCGCAATATTTAGAAGTGTTTCATCTTGCTCTAAGTCTCTAAATATTCTTCTATATGCCCTTCTGTTATGTGTAGTCGTTGTGAACCAAAGCTCTAATATCAAATTGATGTAAGACAAATAGAAGAAATATTAACTAGTAGCTAAAATCACAAAATTAAGAAATATGACTGATATTAGACTGCTAGAATATCAAGTTTTAGGTTTGTATTTTGGCTAGGAATGTTAAATTTTCAGATTTGCTATAGTTAGATTTTTAGGATTTGAATGCTGGAAATTTAGGCTTAGAATTTCAGTGTTTAATATGATTAAAATTTAGGATTAAGATAACTGAAATTTATGTTAGGTTTGCTGAAATTTAGCAAGGAACACAAACAAAAGAGGGTAAGAAACTAGGAAACACTGTTAGGGTCTAAGAATCACTCTTAGAAGAAAGCATCACTGTTTCTAATTGAAAGCTCAGTTTGTAGAGAATTTTTTAGAACCTTTACTGTCGAGATACTAAACAGCTGTAAATAGATTATATTGAGATATAGATAGGCTGTAAATAGATAAGATAGAATAAGTTTGAAATCAATCTCTTAAATTAAGGGTTTACATTAGATAGCTTTAGATAACTTTCCAGATTTAAATTCCTACTTGTAATGTCCTATATATGGCTATATACGTCCTTTTCAATGTATGAGAATATATGAAAATTCTTTCCCACATTTATTCTAGTAGAAAAAGGTTCCTAACAAATTTAAATCCTATTCTAATAAAAATTTTATGAGTCTCAAACAATTAAGATAACATATCTAAAATAAAATAATATATTGAATTTACTTTTTCCAAAAAAAAAGAAGAAGAATTTACTACTACTTGTTTATAAGGAATTCTAACATGATCTAAATTTTAGCTCTTATTTGTTATGTCTGCTCAATTCTTAATCCTCATCTCACCAAATTAAAGCTTGGGGTTGTCTTTTTTAATTATTTTTATAGACTTTAAATTCTTTTGCATCAGAAACAATAAACTTCACCTTGATAATTGATTAATTTGTGAACTGTGTATTATTGTTGCAGGCATGAAAGGAATATAATAAGACTGAAGGTTATGCTTGCAAGAGAAACACGTTAGGAACTGATTTTGCTTCCAGTTTTTCCAGGCATTGGCACAAGAATCAGTTAAGGCGCTTGTTAATTGATTCACGACTGGTAGAGGAATATAGGATAAGTGTAACGCTCTCTGCCTCAAGCAAATCCAACATTGAGCTTGTGCTGGGTGAATTTTCAACTTTTATTTAACTGACATTTCACATTCCTCAAATTTTCATAATTTTTAAGGGTATTTAGAAAGTAATTTTCTGTGAGTTTTTTTGTTTATTATTTTACAAAAACAGTACTTAGTCTCCTATATTAAAATCTAGATCTAGTGAATGATGATGTTTGAAAATTAGTCTTTTAGAGGTTACCTTCTGCCTCACCTAACTTCTACTACTTGTCTTTAACAAATTTATTTATGCCACTTCCAATAGATTTAGGAGTTTTTAGATAAATGCCAACTCGAAGAGGCTCTTCATTATGGAGGATGATTGATGGAGGTTATATGAAAATCGTGGAATATCTAGTAACTTGAACTAGTTTTATTGGCTTGTACTCACATAATGCCTTTGATAATCTTTTAGTAACACATCTTTTTACTTCGTCCATCTATTTAGAGATGACTCGTAATTAAAAATTTTAGTCCAAGATTCATTATATTGAATAGTAGGTCAAGATCATCAAGTAAATCATGCATCTTTGTCACTCATAATGATAATTAGAACATTGAGATATTTTATCACATTTCAACATAATAGTTCAATAGATGTTTTTGTCAATCATCCAAGGTTTTTCTAAAATAGGCATAAGCTGAAGTAGTCCAACTTTCTTTTAACTCTTAATTTTATTTTGTTAACACACAAAACATGTTTGATAATATGACACATGTAGCTATACATATGTTCTATACAAAAGTGTCAACATCTATTCCCATCTACAAAGTTTACATGGATCATAAGACTCTCATGAGTTATTTACAAAATTATGTGACTCTAAGAACATATAAACTACTACCATTGGTGATAGGAAGCTCATTTTTTATTCAATATTGTTTGGTAATACAATCTTGTACTTTCTGTACCAAATGATAATAATTAATATCAAACTTACCATATTGTCAAATTTTGTACATTAAATCTGTTGTGATTTTAGACAAGATTGTAATATATAGCGAATGCCTCTTTTAAACTTAAAGACATATATTATATAGTTGAACTTTCTCTATTTATGCTCCCATATGAATTGATATCCGTCTAAGAGCTATTGACATCGAACTTGTTAGTTTTCACAACTCTTTCAATAGTAGCGACGCTATTGACATCGAACTTGTTAGTTTTCACAACTCTTTCAATAGTAGCGACATACAATATGGGGCTGGAATTGGAGGAGACGAACTCGCTTCCAACTCAAATCCGTAATTAATTGCCTCTCCTATGAGGTAATGCCTTAGGCAATTTTGGTGACTTCAACCCCTTGTAAACATCAAGTACATGGACAACCTTATATGAAACCTCCATCACCATATTTTCCTTAACCTCGACCATGACAATGAGTGGGTTCACTTTGTTTGAGATGTTTCCCAATAACCATTGTAAAATGATTAAAGACTAGCATTTTCTATTGGTTTATTTGCTAAAGGGACAACATCATACAGAGTATAGTACTTGTTCCTCCATGAACATGATTCTACCTAACTGGGAATATACTACTACTTTATGCTAAAAACTAAAATTAATATCAAGATTACATATAAGTCATCTAATGGGATGACTATCTCGTGGAACAAGTGTCAACCATTGTTGCACCTTCGCATTATTTCTCTGGATTATCAAGAGCTTGATAGAGATATAAGCAACACCTACTTCACTCGAAAGAGTGTTGAGTAATTAGAGGGGGCTGACCAGTGTTGCCACTCCGTTTACCTCCTCTTTAGCCACCATCACATTAAGTTTTTCTTGCTTGGATCACTCACAAGCAAAATGTGGTTCATTACAAGTGCAACAACCTAAATTCTTATTGTTTTTTATCATTAAACTGAATATTATACATATTTACTTTTCTTTCCCCTTTTTCATCCTCCATTTGTTTGTCTTGTACTTTGGCTTGCCATTGCCACTTTTTTTTAGGGCTTATCCTTGTTCTCACTAGTTTGGGGTGCCAATAAATTCCTTGTCTTAGTTGAATGCAGGTCCACTAAGTCAATTAACAAATGCAATTGCATTAGGCGAATCTTGAGCACCTCATCTTCAATTTATGCTCAAGTTTGTAATCTATACAAGAAGTTCAACAATTTGTTCTCATTTAACATATCATGGATGTTTAACGTTAGTAAATTAAAGGTCTTAACATTGTTACAAACAGTTCCCTCTTATAGTAACTTCCACAATGCTTTATGAGCAAGCCATGATGTGTTATAAGAAAGAAGGACTCTTTCAATTCTTGAACTAAATCTTTTTATGTATTGGTGTTCAAATCATCATCCATTCAAGACCGTCATCAATTTTGCATCTCCATCAAGTATATGTTAGTTAGCATGACTTTATCTATTTTGGTGACCCTTACAACATCAAAATATTGCTGAATGTCTTATGATAAGCTTTTCAATGCTTTTGCATCATGAGTTTCATTGAAACATTTGAGTTCCAAAACTTTTAGTCATGTCTACTTTGTACCAAACTTGTGCTGAATGTTGTTGTAAAGGAGAATTAGTGCATCTTCAAACACTCAACTATCCTATTTGCCTCACCAGACATTATTCAATCTTTGTTGGAGGGATGCAACAACATTGTCCATTTGGTCTAGATGTGAAATCATAAGAAATGCATCATATTTTGGGATAAGTCCAAGAACATATTTTATATGATCAAATCTCTCCTTAATTACTTTTATATAGTGTTATCATCTGTTTTACAAATAAAATGTATTCCATCTACTCTTTGGTACTAGTTCTCACTAGTTTTAAGTTAAGACTATGTTTAAGCATTGAACAACTTAGTAAAATCAACTAAATTTTATTGAACAACTTTTATGCACTACATTTAGTAATATTTTTATTAGGTAACATGATATGTATAAAACAATAAGGAAGTTCTATTAATATTGGAAAGCCAATACAACATTTGGTGAGAGCTTATATAGATATATGTGTGTATATATATATATAGAGAGAGAGAGAAGTAAGAGCTTACATATATTGAGTAGTGCCCAACACCATATATGTATAAAATAAAGAGACAATTACAAGTTGGTTGAACTATCATACTTACATACCAGGTACCATAAGATTATACAGTTATATGTTTGAAATAATGCAGAAACAATGCAACAGTTAATCCTCTATCCACACAACGTGATTGTTGGAGGAACAATTTGGATAACATTGCAAACTGTTCTGTCATATAACCTTCACTGATTTAGTTCATAACATGAGTTAAGTAAAATCTGAGCTGTCCAGAATTGCTGCATAACATTGCCTTATGTCTGCAAAATTTGTCAAGGTCAAATGCTTGTTAATCTGTTAAGTGACACCTTTACCAAACAACAAATTATCGAATTAGTAATAGTATTCAAATTTCCCTACTGGCCATCCCACCATCATACCTTATGTTTTTGGTCAGTAAATAACAAGATCATTAGTTGTTACCAAATGCATCCAAAGCACTGAAGGGGCTAACAAAGAGCATATAAACTGTGTAAAGAAATAATGCACTCAAAGAACACCAGATAGGAAGGTTCTTACTGTAATTAGTCTAAAGTAATTCTCTATATTATGCAAGTGCATGGTAATACATGCCAATAGGGTCACATTTGTCCTAGTTTATGTCCTCAGACAACATGAAGCATTACCTCCATGACAAGACAAAACTATCATACACGTTTCAATGCTTGCACTTGATAGTCTCTGATCGAGAGCAGCTGATACGTTATAGTGCTTCCACAATCAAGTACCAAGTTTATACGCGGCATAGATGCAGAGCTTTGACCAGTCCGTGACGCTGAGGAGTTTAATGTGTTCCTTCTTTTATAGTATAATATTCATGAATTTTCCATGGCAATAGTATAGGACATAGCACAAAAAGGTGGTCCAAAGATTGATCACTTCTCAGTCTCTGCAGGACTAGTTTCTGAAACATAGTCTCTCATAATCTTCGTGTTAGACTCTCCAACCATCTAGAGAAGTAGCAAGAACACAGTATAACACCAATCAGAAAACATTCCCGTTGTTAGTCCAACATTAAAACAAAAACAAGGACAATCGGCAAAGAGTCTGCACCTTGGTTGCTAATCTTTTCAAGTTGTCCCACTCGAAATCATTCTTGCAGTATGCGGATCGAACCTAATATGAGATGCCACAACGTTAACTGAATTGATACACAACATACAAAGGAAGGAACCACAAGAAGCGGCACACTGACCTCCATGATGCGCAGAGCTGCAATTTCAATGAAGATTTTGTCACCATGTAAAAGAGAGTTTTCAGAATTTCTTGGATTAGTTCAGCCATTATATATTTTGTCAATCATATCAAGCATACTTCAGATGCATGGTTTCACATTGATGGATGAGGATTAGCTAAGCAATTACACTACACTGATTGTGAGTCTCGCCCTATAAAAAAATGCAATCTTTGGGGATTTATATATAATGGACAATTCACCAATATCCAGAGTTGTTGAATGTTAGTGATTGGAAAAAGAATTAAGAGGGATGTAGTACTAGAATATACCCAAACCCTTGTGCCTTGAAGACTCCCGCATTAGTTCAGCACAAAACTTGTCTCCATCGTTCAATGTGTGCCTACTCAAGAATTCCGTTAACTCTTCATATGCCTCACGGTTATAGCTCTGCTTTGGGGGGAAAAACTGTTAAAGTGAAGAAAATCTAAAGACATTGATATTATGCCAAGTGTAGAGTGGAGGAACCTGAATCTGTGAATTGACAATCTTAACGGCAATGTAAGTGAAGAAGTTGTGGAGATTCTTTGCAGCCTTGGCCTCTGGAGAAGCTTCTCCAAATCCTATTTGGAAAGAAAACCAATATTCAAAACTAAGAAAACACGAACTTTTGGAATGAAGGTGGAGGATACCCACCAGGGACATACATCTTTTGGCATTGCAAGGGAGTAACTTGAGAGGTTCTTGGCTTACAAGGGCAACAAGGATAAAATCGTGGTTTCTGAGGGAAGAAGGAGAGTTGCGTGAGTGAGAGAAATGCAGAGGATTCCATGTACCAAAGGAGGTAGTTTTGGACTGAGCAATTACTTGGTTTTGGCTGGAGTAACCCTTTTAGTTCTTTCAGCTAGAGCTACTCTAGAAGGTGTTTCCACAAAAAAATATCTTCATGTCCGTCTAGCTGCAGAAAGTATCTGGGCCACCACTTGGAAAGTTTTGGCTGGAGTAACTCTTTTAGTTCCTTGAGCTAGAGCTACTCCGGAAGGTGTTTCCACAAAAAAATATCTCATGTCCTTCTAGCTGCAGAAAATATCTGGGCCACCACTTGGAAAGTTAACAAATCTTTCTCAAGAGTTTCACTTTCATATCCAACTATAGAACCCCACACTTATGTTTACTTCAGTTTCACCCAACATGAACTGTTGAATCACTTGAGCAAAAATTCTATCTGTCAAGGGTATATCGGGTGCGTTTGGATACTCACCAATCAGCTGTTTTTTCAGCTGATTGGTGGTTGTTAGCTGTTTGACTTTTCAAACAG
>JANZLC010000002.1:15915698-15932426 GCA_026413385.1 Erythroxylum gracilipes | reverse complement strand
ATATTCATTGAAATACTAAAATATATAATATTCATATTCTTATATTTTTTAAAGACATGTCCTTATAAGTCATTTTATACTTAAACAGCTAATACTAAACATCTAATTTTACCAAACATCTTTAACAAACAGCTAATGCAATCCGCTGGTTAAACCAGCTGATATAATCAGCTATCAGCTAACAGCTGATAGAATCAGCTATCAGCTATCAGCTATCAGCTAATTGCCAAACAGGGCCATCGTGTGCTGCATATCAGCAATTTCAAGCTCTATCACATCCTTCCAATCGGTATTCGAGTAATTTCAGGATTAATTATCAGCAAGAACTTTTACTTCTTGTTTTCTCTCCCCTTCATCGGTCAGAAGATACATAACAACAGCTATATGATAATCCTAATCTTCATGTGCCTCGTTTTACTCGACTTAGTAAATCACAATTACTTAAGCAAGTTCTTTACGAAATCCACTGCTAAAGTAAAATCCAACTTATTTTGTATTAACCATGACATAGATTCACTTCCGTTGAAAACAATATCAGTCTCTGCGTTTGTGCTTAAAAAATTGTTGTTATTGAAGATGAATGAACCAGAATACGTAATATTACATAATATCTTAAAATAATTATTGTGCTGTAGTCAAGTTGACAATATGCTCAGTGCCTTTATGGGCTTGGGACCCTTACCCACCCGCAGTTAAGGTGCAACCAGTTGGTCAAGTTTAGTGACAGGAATGGCGTAAGAAGCTTCGCTCATGAACTGGTTGCATATTGGAGGAGCCACAGACACGACATGACGACAAAAAGATAAGCGAGCGAGTCAATCATGCCCGTATGTTCATAAACAGTCTAAAATCAACGCATCACGCAGACCCCTCCCTCCCTCTCTCTCTCTCTCTCTCTCTCTCTCTCTGAACATCACAACCAACAAATTCTCTCTGCTTCTCAATGAGCCACCGAGGGATCAAGTGAGAGAGCTCAGAATTATTGAGGCAGAGCAGAAGAGTTAAACAAGTTGCAGATCTAGCCAAAGACAAACAGAAAACAGGTAAATGCTTCAAACAACAATTCGTATCAAGTATTCATCAATTTCGTCGATTAGAAATGGAAAAAGCCCAAAACTTGGGAATCCGGGTCGGTCTTTTCCGTTGAATTGTTCATATCTTTGACTTTACCATCTTAACAAAGTTACACCTTTTTGGGTTCGGAACAGAGATAAGAGGCGATTAAGAGGAAGAAAAAACCTCTTAAAAAAATGATCCCGTTCTCCTCCAGAAGCCCTCCAATGAATCTCATTTTCTATGCACTTCTTCTTTGTGAAGTTCACAAAGGCCTAGCCAAGTGCAGCACAGGCTGCGGCCTTGCGTTGGCCTCTTACTACCTATGGGAAGGATCAAACCTGACGTACATCAGTAATATCTTCGGTCAAAGCTTTGATCAAATCCTTCTCTACAACCCAAGTGTCCCAAACAAGGACAGCATAATCAGTGGCAACAGAATCAACGTACCCTTCTCGTGCGACTGCTTGAACCGTGACTTCTTGGGCCACACCTTTTCCTACACGACTCAGGTCGGCGACACCTACTACAAAATCGCCAACAATTCTTTCTCTAACCTCACCACCGAGGATTGGGTGCGCAGGGTTAACACGTACGAAGATACTAGGATACCTGACCACGTCCCTATCAACGTCACCGTGAATTGCTCGTGTGGAGATAAAGACGTGTCCAAGGATTACGGGCTGTTTGAAACATACCCACTTCGCTCCGGCGAGAATTTGTCGACACTCGCGTCGCAATCCGGTGTTCCGGTTGATTTGCTGGAGAGGTATAACCGGGGATCCAATTACAGCACAGGCTCCGGTATTGTTTATGTTCCGGCTAAAGGTTAGTTACCACCTTAATCCTTAAGTTCATTCATTGAATAGCAAAGTTAAAAGAGGCAAATACAAGTTTTAAGTTTAATCAAGTTGAAATTGCAAATTGGAATTGCTGTCCAATAGATTAAGAAATTCCAATGTACGCGAAAAATTAGTTTCGATATGGTAAGTCTAAAAGTCAACTCTGATATTGAACGCCGCTTGACGTTGCCGGTCTTGTCAACAAGGCATTGGAGAGGGTTTGACACGTTCCATTCCACAGAAAATTAATTCTACCGTTTTAAATTGGTTGTCTGCTTAACTTTCAACAACCTTAAATAGCATTCTGAAGATCAATCATTCATCTATGTGGAAAAACTTACAAATAGATTATGTTTCAACACTAGCAAGCTTACGTCGAACTCGGCAGAAAGAACAAAGGAGGATAAATCATACGTTCGTGGACGTTTGTCGATTACGTATCATTCGATAACTAAAATTATGGATGCAAAATGTTTGTTAAATGCTTGTTGTTGTCTTTTTTGTTAGCGCCTCTGCACTTCCAGTGTTGGCGGTCCATATGCATAGTATTTTATATATAAAATACAATTTTGTTAGGTTCCCTTTAAAAAGCTTATCTACCAAACTGCGACTTCTATCACTAAAATAGAGCGTCAGGATCGGCTAAGAAACTGTAGGTTTACAATAACGTTTTCAGTAGGTAATTGGAGTTGAAAACGTAAGTGACTATAGAAAATCTCACCTGTGCTGTCTTGTTATTTGGCACTATTAGTTGACGTTGTCTGAAGCCCTGGACGTTTCACAATTGTGTTACTGACGGTTGTTGTGTCGCACCTTTCCGCTACCCCATTGAGAAGTATATCAATTCAATCATCAAGTTCAGGACTTTGGCCTATACCTAGGAAATGAAATTTGCAGCATGTTCTCCAACTCATTTTGGTGGTTAAACGACCGTTATTTAATCAACATGCTATATGCAATGTCCAGGATAGAGGAAGGGTTCAGTACAAATTACAAGGAACTATGGGGACCTCCCTAATCAATAATTTTGATGTTCTTTTCTCTTAACATTTTTCAGTGTGAGATTATGCCATTTACTCAACTGATTGAAATGGGAAACTTCATACAGCACATTGCAATGCTTTTAGTTTTTGTTCTAACTTGTTTCATGAATCTGCAGATGAAACTGGGAACTTCCCTCCACTAAAGACAAGGTATATAAAACCCACCTTAACCATCTCAAGTCTTGTTCTTTTTAAGTTGTCAAATTAATATGTTGGGTTATTGTTTCTTTGTCTTATTGTTGCAGTGCAGCAGGTAGGCTTATTCTTCCTACTTCCTCAACGCTTGCATCTCAATTTCCTAGTATGCAAGATCAACATGAATGTCAAGAAGAGCCTTGACATTGATTTGGGTTTATGTCTTTCTGGCTTTTCTAAACAGGAATTTCTGGCGGAGTCATTGCTGGCATATCAGTTGCAGCTGTTGTTGGCACTCTAATTTTGGCATTTTCACTATATTTTGGTCTACATAGGAGGAAGAAAGATCAGCATTTATTCCTCCCAGAAACATACGAAGACCAATATCTTCGAAATGAAAATGGTAACTGTTTACTTAATTGGTTCGTTCATTGTTCAGTAAGCATGTTTTATACATGATTCTTGCTTTCAATTATTCTGTTGGTGAATGCTCTTAAACTTGATGTGGGCTGTTTATCATGGTTGATGCTTCTATGTCCATGCATTTAGGTTCTGGAAGAAACTTGGAGAAGGAGGAAGCATCAGCACATGCCCCTTCTTCAGGACTAACTGGTATTACAGTGGATAAATCTGTGGAGTTCTCCTATGAAGAGCTTGCCAAGGCCACCGATGACTTCAGCATTGCCAATAAAATTGGTCAAGGTGGCTTTGGATCAGTTTATTTCGCTGAACTAAGAGGAGAGGTTGGCATCAGTACGCTTTCCGCTATCTTAAACCAATTAGAATTTGGAGAAAAAAGCACCCACTTAACTTTCATAATTAATATTCAGTTGCATGGTTTCCAATTAGACTATTGAATAATGCTGATCATGGTCTGTTAGATTCACGCTACCAGCCAAACTATTTCTATTTTATGGTGATTCTTCTACAGTTTATAAACTGATGTTTCTTTTGTGAATTTATGAGTTAGTTGATGTTGTCAAAATTAAACTGTCACTCAGAAGTCCTATTGTGTCGATAGACTGATATCTTTTCCTCTGATAATTTTGCAGAAAGCTGCAATCAAGAAGATGGATATGCAAGCAACAAAAGAATTTCTTGCTGAGTTGAAAGTTCTAACACACGTTCATCACTTGAACCTGGTATGATTTTTTCCTTTTGGTGGCTTTTTTTACACTGGATAAATGTGAAGTTACACGGTCAACTCGAAGTTGAGATATTACTTACTGCTAAGCCAACTTGTTTGAAAGAATCAACTTCCAAAGACTGTATTTCTAAAATGCACAATTTTTATCTTCTCGGATCCTCTAGCCAAATGAAGTAATTATGAGGATTTGGTAAACCTGGAAGGACTAATTTTGCTGAGGATGGGTGGATTTCACTTTCTCTATACCTGAAAGAGATAATTTGTAAGATATTCACTTTTAGGATGAATAGGTTTTTTAATTACTTATCCCAAGGTTAGACTGAGGAATCAAGTCATAAGTGGTGCTTCCAAGTCAGTTGGATAACATATTGTAATGGGCAACCCAGTAGAAGATGGATTTATTTTCCTTCTGCTTATATTTTTGACACTTGATTGTACGTGGAGCTTAGATGCCTGAACCGTTTTTTCTTTGGATTGTCCGTTACATCATAATCTTAGAGCTCTTATGGTTGTTTCTGTGTCATGTTCATTTTGCATCTCTAAGCTACATATAAAAATGTCCTGCTGATTAGCTATCTAATCAATTACTATTTACTTATGATCCTTAACATGCCTAAAAACTTGTGGCAGGTGCGTTTAATAGGTTATTGTGTTGAAGGTTCCTTATTCTTGGTCTACGAGTTCATTGAAAATGGGAACTTAAGTCAGCATTTACGTGGCTCAGGTAAGAATATACATTTGCTCAATGAAAATATTATCTTTTGTATTTGAATGTCTATCAAGTCTTATCTGTATACTTCTCCTTTGTTTCTAGAAAGAGATCCACTGCCATGGGCGACAAGAGTGCAAATTGCCTTAGACTCAGCCAGAGGACTCGAATATATCCATGAACATACCGTTCCTGTTTATATCCACCGTGATATAAAATCAGCAAACATTTTAATTGACAAAAACTTCCGTGGAAAGGTTGTGAATATCTCCACATTTTGTCAGACTCTGTATCTTCCAATTCATGTAGATTATCAACTAATTCTTTTTCATACAGGTTGCTGATTTTGGCTTGACAAAGCTGACTGAATATGGAAGTGCTTCATTGCAGACTCATCTTGTTGGTACATTTGGATACATGCCTCCGGAGTAAGTTTTGGGGCTATGATAGTATTATTTCTGATATGCATCATTAACCATTTCTCATTTTCGCATATTCCAGTTCCAATTTGGATGCTTCCTTCCACGCAAATTCAATATCAGAAACCTTGATGGATAAAGGACAAACTGATTCTGATTAGAGTTATTTCCCAGTCCATATTGTGATCAATTTATTTATTGAGGTTTTTGATTGCCATGTTGATTTTTTTTATTGGGAAAATGTGGGAAATTCTTCATGATTTTCAGTTGTGAAAAAAAAATGGTTATTAAAAGATCAGAAAATGTGGGAAATAATACTATCATTTTTCTTTCATGATAGCATGAATTGCCAGCAGATAAACGTCATGATTCAACTTGCAAAATCCGAATTAAGCTGTGTCAGGCCTTGTGAAATTTTAACTGTCTTTTGGCATTGTGGTTCAGGTATGCGCAGTTTGGTGATGTTTCACCAAAAGTAGATGTATATGCTTTTGGCGTTGTGCTATATGAACTTATATCTGCCAAGGAAGCTGTTGTCAAGACAAATGAAATAACCACTGAATCCAAGGGGCTCGTCGCTTTGGTTGTTATCCTTGCCGTTCTCTTTGTTTCTATACATAACCCCCTATATCATTTTTCTATTAGTCATGAACTATATTAACTGGTGTAATGCAGTTTGAGGATGTCCTTGGCCTGCCTGATTCAAGGGAAGATCTTCGAAAACTTGTCGACCCTAGGCTTGGAGAGAACTACCAACTTGACTCTGTTCACAAGGTGAATTTTGATCCCTGGAATGTTAACATGTGAATGAGAGGAGTAATACTGAGCATCATGGTTGTTTTCCTTGCAGATGGCCCAGCTTGCCAGAGCTTGCACACAAGAAAATCCTCAGCTGAGGCCATCCATGAGGTCAATTGTTGTTGCACTGATGACACTTTCCTCCTCTACTGAAGACTGGGATGTTGGCACATTGTACGAAAATCAAGCTCTTTTTAATCTAATGTCTGGAAGATAGCTTCCTGGAAGGGGAAGCATGTTCTAATCGTCTGAACAGTGCAAGCAGCCCTTGAACAGATCCTCCTCGACCTCAGCTCTCAACCTGTGAAAACAAAAACATTTGTATCTCCCTGGAACTTAATTGTTGTTGTTGTTTTTGTTAGGTTCATATGTCTGTTTCTGGGGGTTTATTATTCTGTTGTAAAGCTCTCTACTACCAACAGGAATGTTTTTGAGAAGGTTAGTTGTCTGCGCGAAAAGCTCATGCTGTACATACATAGTCGCAAATAATTCCAATTGGAACGACTTCATTTACGCCCAGGTCGAAATTTGATCCTATTTTAAGCACATTTTATGGGTTGTTTGTTATTCTTAACATCTAAACCAGCGACCAAGAGAGATAGTCATGGAGTTTCTTTCCCGCAAAGCAGATGAAATGAAGACTATACAAGCTAGAGTGCATAAATTTGCAGAAAAACCAAACGTACCGTGTTTTCCTTGGCGTCCAAGCTACCGATATGCTTTGGTTAGCCAAATTAACATCACCACAATTAACTAACTGTGGGTTTCACGTAGCCGATCATTCATAGTTGTAACAATTTGTCCTTTTGGACTCCCAACTCTCTTATCATGTTCATTTTTCTTCAAGCTGGTGTAAAGTGGATGTCAATGGGAACCATATCAAACCCTGCGTGGTATTTGATCATGTACCCACGAGTAAGCTCCTATCCCATTCCAGTCAGCAGCTACTCCAAGATAATCCTTGGGCGAGTGTAGTCTGCACGATCCAAATAACTTTTTTTAGAAGTTAAATACATATATATAAATAAGAGAAATATCAAAATTTACATAACAGTTCCCAGTTTAGCCCTTGAACAAGCTCGTAATGAGCTAGGTTTCAAGGTTCTGTACTAAGATAACTTATGTCAATCCATACAAGATTTGTAACACTCTCCCTCAAACTCAAGGTGTCATGGAAGATGAGAGCTTGAATTTGGAAACGAGATTGGCACCAAAATGAATGTGACTTTGTGAAGATAACTATAATTTGAGAATGAACAAGTTGTATGATGCCTTGGAGAATATGATGTCAAACAAAATAATAATCGATCTTGATGTGCTTGGTCCGTTTATGGAAGACATTGTTATGATAAATTTACATGGCAATATAGTTATTGCAATTGAGAGGAACTGCAGAAGAGAAATGTACACAAGATCATTGTAACTAGAGGAGTTTAGAGGTAGTATCAGCAAGAGCTTGATATTTAGCTTTTGTACTAGAACATGAGATAATTGTTTGTTTCTTGTTGCACCGTGAAATAAGAGATGTCCCCAGAAAGAAACAGTAACCAATTATGGATCGACAATCTGTTGGGTTCTCAGCCTAATCAGTATTAGAGTAGGCTTGTAGCTTTAATGGGATGAGTAGCAACAATGAAGGTCGCAAAACATAATACCTTTGATGTATCTTAATATCATCTGATGTATCTTAATATACAAAGAATAACAAAAAAGTGAGTGGTACAAAGTGTAGGCAAAAATTAGCTCACGATGTGAACAATATGAGCAATATCTTGAGTAAATCATTCAATAACAAAGTAGACTTTGTATCTTTCTACCGATCCATCTGCTCAAGTCTTTATTTTATAAATCCATTTCCATCCACCAATTGATTTATTTGGCATGAGTTAACTAAGTTACAAGTATCTGTGTGAGTAAGTGTCTATAGTTCTTCTGCCATTGCTTGCTATCATAAAAGATCAAAACTGACCTTGCGATAGGTATGAGGTTTATCTTTAGAGACCATGGTGGAGTAAACATGAAAATCACGAAGACGGATAGAAGGTTGGCTCACACAATTAGTACAACAAAGCATTGCTCGTAGGGGGATAGGTTCTAATGAGGGATGGTCATTTAGAGGATTTGGTGGATCCACAATTGAATAAGATGCAGTAAGATTAAGTGTAGGTGGAGTCAAACCGCATGGGCTACTAGAAAGACCTACAAGAGAAATTAAAAAAAAAGGAGATATGGCAGAATCAGAGAGATAGGGTAGCATCAAAGAAGAATTGATGTGGGGGTTCACTTAATCATAACTTTGAAAGAGTTGAAAACATCTTATTTTCTTATAAGGTTACATGACAAGAAATATGAAGCCTTTATGATAAGGGATCCTAACATCTATACCTTTTGTGTTCTATATTATACCCTAATAACCAACATAGTTGCGCTAGTTCTAGTTTGGTGTACTCATGGGGTTGTAAAAGAACAAAACAAGCATAACCAAAAACTTTAAGAGTTTGATAGTCAAAAGTACAATTAAATAGGCCTTTATATAGAGAGGTGTTACTTATGACCAGAGAAGGGATATCATTTACAGTGCATACAGTAGTAAGAGTTGTTTCTCTCTAAAAGGTTTCTAGAAAAAAAAAGATATAAGGAGGCCTTGAATAGTATCAATGATGTGTTTGTATTTTAGTTATGCTCGGTCATTGAGTTAAGAGGTACCTAGATAAGATCTTTGGATAATAATACCTTGTTAAACAAGAAATTGGATGAAATTTATATCTTTGTATTCCATGGAATTATAGTGTAAAATATTTTAATCTTGTAAGAAAACTGAGTCTAAATCATGTTGTCAAAACGAGAGTAGGAAATAATTAAGATCTATGACGTATGAGATAAATTCATATATAATTAAGGCTATAAAGTGCTTTACGAAGATGACAAACATGATCAGGGAGCTTAGGATCTTTGTATCCTAGTGGTTGAGACATATATATACATTCATTTAAATCCCCATGCAAGAAGGCATTATTTATGTCAAGTTGTCGAATGGACCAACCATTTGAAACAACAAGAGCCAAAATTAAATATACCGTAGTTGGCTTAACCACCGGACTGAAAGTATAAAAAAAAGTCAACACCAGGTTTCTGTTTGATTCCTTGAACAACCAAATGAGCTTTACAATACTTTGTAGTGCCATCCACACATCGCTTAACCCTTTAAACCCACTTACAATCAATAATGTTGGCATTGGGATGAGGAGGCATGAGATTCTAGGTTTTATTGGAGATAAGAGCTTGATATTCTTTATCTATAGCCTCTCGCCATTCAAGATAACGAGCTGCTTGTTTATAGGTGGTGGGCTCAAAGAATGCAAGGCTAGAATTTGGGAGAGGATGTTTGGTGATCGTGAAGGCCTTAGGTTTGAGGTTATTGGTGAGGTTATTGGTGTAGGCTCTTTTCACCGTAAAGTGAGTGAATGTAGCAATGGGTCGTAAATGACTCAAAGTTGATGGGTGTGGTGGAGCGAAAACATCCTGGACTAATGAGACGGTAGGTGCTGCCAGTTGGGTATCATGGGGGCTGCGAAGTCTCAAGAGAAGGAGTTGATGGTGTAGGAGATATTGAAGCTGCATTATGTAATAGTTGAAGGGTGATTTTTGTAGATGGAGATTCAATAGTAGAAGTGGTAGACGAACAAGCAAGAGAGGGATAAGGAAACTTTGTTTCATCAAAGACTACATGACAAGTTATGTATAGCCTATTTGTCTCAACATAAAGACACATGTAGCCTTTGTGTTTGGAATTATAGCCTAGAAAAACACACAGTTTGGAACGATATTCCAATTTATTCTTATTATATGGCCAAAGGAAAGGATAGCATAGATAACCAAAAGTCTTAAGAAGTGTGTATTCAGGACTACGATGATAGAGACATTCATAAGGTGACTTATATGCCAAAATTGGTGTGAGTGTTTGGTTAATAAGTTTACAGTTGTAGGAAAGGCATATTCCTAATATTTACTAGGAAGAGAATCATAGGAGAGAAGAGCTAAACCCTTTGCCACAATGTCTTTATGTCTATGTTCAGGAGCCCCATTATGTTCTTAAGTATATGGACAAGATTGTCAATGATGAACAAAAAACCTAAAGAGGAAAGCTGATAGAAGTGATAAGAGCTGGCCCCCAAACATCACTGTAAACTAATTCAAAAGGACTTTCAGAAGGAATATGAGTATAAGACAAGTGCAATCTATGATTTTTGCCTATTTGACAAGGACCACACACGGAGTTCTCTTTATTCCCATATATGGTAACTGAAATTTGAAAATTGTTTTCCTAACAATCTTGTCATTAGGATGTCCTAGGCGATTATGCCAGTCAGAGATAGTGGTACGTTCACCAATAAAGACAGAAGGAAAGGTAGTGGAACTATGGATAGCCTGTGGTGATGATCTAGAGGCGATTGGCGGCATGTAGAGTTCAAGATCAAGGCTCCCCTGCAAAAGTGTTTTTCCCTGCATATCCTTCATAAGACAAATGTCAGGAAAGAATTCCATAGAGACATTATTGTCACGAGTGAACTGAGATACGCTTAAAAGATTCTTGGTTACAGAAGGAACATGGAGAACATTATGGAGGACAAATTTATGGTGAGAAGTGGAAATGGAACTGGTGCCAATATTATTAATTCTAAGTAGCTTAACATTGCCTATTTGAACTTGATCATTACCCTGATACTCGGAGTGAATGCTCATGTTATTAAGATCAGCAGTGAGGTAAGTGGATGCACCAGAATCAACGAAGTAGTTTGGTTTGGAAGGAGCGTTAGTGGGAGATGTGATCATAGCAGCGACCCTTCAGGGATTCTTAGTGGAAAAAGAGTGATCAAACCTATGGTAGCACTCACTGGCAGTGTGCCCTTTCTTATTGCAGATCTGACATTGTTCCAGGACTTTGCCTTTATTCTGATAATTGCTATTAGTCTTATTTCCATTACCTCTAAACTTATGATTCTCGTAATTCTTTCGTTGCCCTTGATTGTTACTGTATCCAAAATTTCGATTAGAATTACCATAGTTAGGAGCAAAAGACTTACTATGTAGCTTCCACTGTGTTGGAGATTAGCGGCATACACATCATGAACAACTTGTTCTTCCTCATCATTCAAACGCTCTTCCTCATCAAGAAGCAAACCCAACAAAGAGTGCATAGAGATTGGGTCATCTATAGAATGAATACTAAATGTTGATTTAAAGGTCTTTTACCTTTTATCGAGTCCGTTCATGAGGTTTTGAACCAACTCCTACTCTAAGACCAAGGTGCCAATTGCGGCCAAACCATCTGCACAAGTTATTTTCTTTTGGATAGTCCATCAAGTTTAATTTGCCTTGGGGCATGGTAGTAAGAATTTTGCGAAGTCGCATTCCTCTTACTCGATTATGAGATTGAAAAGTAGTTTCAAGCTTAACCCACACTTGACGAGAGGTCTCCATCCTTGCCACCAAAGGGAGTACAGATTCTGTTATAGTTCCCTTCAACCAAACACATGTTAAACTGTCATTTTTTTTTCCAAACAATATAGGCAGGATTAACAGTTTTCCACTATTAGACCCTTAAGTTTGTATAGTCTCAATAACTAGATATTTGGGAGGAGCTACTGCATCTTCGTCGATGACTATTCTCAGATCATAGGCCATGAGTGTTTGTTTTGTAATAAGTGGCCATGTATCATAGTTCTCCTTTGAAAGTTTAATCAAGATTGCAGGGATTGTGTTTTGAGCATTTTGTGAATTTGACATAGTGGTGGGTTTTTTAAATGATACCAGGAAGGATGTTTAGTGTAGCTCTGATACCATAAAAAAGTCAAAAGAATTTGTAAGACTCGATAATCCATGACTTTCTATTTATTTATAGTCACTGTCGTATTGAGTATATAAGATATTCTAGGAGTTGTTACAATAGAGTGATATAGAAGAGTGATATAGCGTATCCTAGATATAACAAACTAATAGATAAAAATACAATATATCATATATGAAGATATCTATGAAATCTCAAGCTTTAAATCACCAACTGCTTGGATTGAGTCAACTTGTGAACTATGGGACTTGATTTCCTTAAGAGGTGCTAACACTCTTTGTCTAACCCTCTCTATAATAGTTAGAGTTCTCTTAACATATTAAGTGAATACTATTAGAGGTCAGATACTTATGCAGTTATGGTAGTTGAGATAAGTTGATACATACGACAAGAAAATGATGAAGCTTTGGAATAAGGTACGAATTAAGATTCATATTTTATTATGGTTTATATGTTAATTTAAGTGATCTTGACTTTTGAAAAATTATACAAAAAACTTTCATAATTATTCTATTGCATGCAGGATCAAGTCCCGCCCTAATTTTCCAACAATTGATAGCTATAAATTTGTAATTTTTGATGACGTAAGCTACAATTTTCTTCTTTGTATCTTTATTTTCTGTTTTCACGGATTCTGCAACTGAATATAATCTATAAACTCCACTAAACTATTATAGGATTGTAAAACAATTCACATCCTTTACTTTATATAATGAATATTATGAAAAACATAAATTTTAAGATATAAAATCAAAATTGATATTCATAATTTTAAGATTTTGAACAATTAATGTCACAATCAATTAGGCTATAATATTGTATACTTGATGCAAAAGACGTCAGTGTCGTAGACAGATCAAGAAACTCCACTGCTTTCTTTGTTAAAATTTGTTTGTTTCTCTTAACCGATTTTCTACCATAGAAAACTTGATGGATTAAATTTTTTGTAACCCTAATAAGTAAAGAGTGGATGAGTTTATACATCTATAACTTTTATCTTATATGTCCATCAAGTAAGCAAATCTACAATTGAGATTTGTTCCACTGTTAAGTAGAAAATATAGTTTAATTAGGTCTCCTTAATTATATTAATATTGTTATTAGTATATATAGAATATAGCCACAAATCGGCCACATTCTAACGTTCTCCCACTTATCTTAATACTTTAAACATTATTTTAATAATATAAATATTAAGCATACATAGACAAATCTCTTAATATCTTCATAATTTATGTTAATATAATAAATCACATAATGTGAGTTATGATGATCATACACTTCAACATCTCGTACTTCCTTTCATATACTATAACATTAGTAATTTATCAAGTTAGGTACTATAAGTGATATATAAATATCACAAGGGTCCATATTAATTCTTATAGACACTTCTATTTCTTGTTTAATAACAATTAGGTGTACACAATCATAATAAACAAAAAAATTGTCAATAAAATTTTTTATTGAGCTCAAAAGTGTTAAAGCATCAATAAAACAAAGATTACTTTAAACATGTTCCTCAAATGACTTTGGTTGTAGGGTTTTAGTTAAAAGATCTACAATTATAAGATTCATCTTAATATATTTAATACAACTCTTTCTTTATGATTTCCTCTTTTATAGTAAAATATTTCAACTTCATATATTTAGCACCTCTAAAGTACTTGTCATTCTTAAAGAAGAAATTGCTCCAAAATTATCATAATAAGTTTTCAACATTTTAGTAATGGTGTTGAACAACCTTAAGCCTTAAAATAAAGATCCAAAACCATAAGTCATAAATTATAGCCTCAAAATAAGCTACAAATTTCGCTTCTATAATAGATGAAACAATGATAGACTTTTTAGCAAATTTACATAAAATTGTTCCTTTTACTAGTAGAAATAAAGAGCCAAATGTTAACTTTCCACTGCCAATGTATCTAACAAAATCTGAATCCGAATATCTAATCATTTCTGATGATTAGATCTTCTATGTATGAACATATAGTCCTTAAAGATACATTAAGATTTTCTTTACAACTTTTTAACGGTCTATATTAGGATTACTTTCATATATTCCTAGCATTCCAATCGCAAAGCAGATATTAGGTCTCACACATGCTTACAAATATATCAAACTATTAACAATATAAGCATATGGAATATATTATATTTCTTTATGTTCCACGTAATTCTTTAGACATTGTATGAGATTCAATTTATCCCCTTTATTTTTTTGATATAGTTTTTCTAAAAAAATCTTACTAGTCTTTGTAATTTATTTCAGAATATTTAAATTCTTATCACATAGGATGCTTCTCCTATATCTTTTATTTCAAAATTCTTAAAGAGAAAATGTTTAGTCTTATACAATATATCCAAATTAATAGTAGTAAGAAAAATATCATCAATATATAGAACTACAAATATAAATTTAGTCCCACTAATATTTTGGTAGATACACTAATCAATGGTGTTTTCTTAAAAATTAAAAGATGTTATGGTATCATTAAACTTATTATACCATTATCAAGAAGCTTGTTTAAGTCTATATATATTGATTTTTTAAGTTTATACACCATGTGACCTTTTCCTTCTATGACAAAGTCTTAAAGTTGATCTATATAAACTTCCTCTTCAAGATCTTCCACTTTAAAAGATAGTTTTCACATTTATTTATTGTAGTTTTAAATCAAAATGTGCCACTAATGTTGTAATTATTTTGAATAAGTAGGTGAAAAGTCTCTTTATGATCAATGTTATCTTTTTTAGTATAGACTTTAGCAACAAGTCTAACTTTATATCATTCAGTATTGATATTCGAGTCATATTTGGTCTTAAAGACCTATTTATATAAGACTCGTTGAAAACCTTATAGCAAATTAACAAGGTCCCAAATACTCCCTCCTACCTAAAATAAAAGTCATTTTAGAGGGATTTTAATTATTCAAAATAAGTGTCATTCGTGACTTTTCATGCATTTTTATAATTTTACTTCTAAAATTACCCTTTAATTTCTCTCACATCTTAATTACACAGATTACATTTTCAAGACAGTTCAACATGCAATTTGTTGGAACCCCACCTTGGTGAGATACATGTCCGACGTCCTACGTGACACCTGGACGCCAACCCACGAGGGAGGGATTCCTCATCACAGAAGAAACTCAAATCAAACTTAGTTCACTTACTCCCGAACGGATCTTGATAAAGTCACCCTAATCTTCCTCAATAAAATTGATCTATTTAGGGCCCACAATTAAATCCGATTTCTAAGCTAAAATGAAATTTCATGTCTCTAGATTTATTAGAATCAAAAATCTCCTCAATTGGATCTCTATAGATTGAGAAATCGCCCAAATACGAAAATATATGCAATATCTCCACACAATTGACTCTCTTTGATCTAATCCGTAATTTTCAACTCAAACCTAAAAATTATAAATTTGCATAAAAGGGGTAGAAAACCAATGCTTCAAAAACCGAATAAATTGGAGGTCAAACGAAAAAGTTATGAGCGAAAAAGTGGGAGGTTTAATTTTGAAAAAAAGAAAAATAAAACAGAAAAAATAAAACTCAAACATTGAAAACGGCGTCAGCTAGCGCGCGAGCACTCGCGATCGCGAGGACGCTCGCTTGGCGAGGAGCTCGCCCTCGCGAGGGTGCCTGCTGATCCGATTTTTTTTTAAAACACAGAAATTCAAAATTTCATAACTTTTTACCTAGAACTCTAAATTTTACAAACTTGGTATCAATAGAAAGCTAAAAGAAAACCCTACAACTTTCATGAAGGATTTAAAAGCTAATTTGTTCATTAAGAGGGTCAAAAGTCACTTCAAATTTACTGCCCAAAATGAAATTTTCCTACACAAAACCAGAAGTTTGAAAAATCATATCTCTTAACACAAGAGCCTAAAAATGTCACATTTTACCTCAATGGAAAGATGAAAAGATGATTTACAAATTTCATGAAGGGTGGAAAAATCAATTCAGTCATTAAAGGAGGTAAAAACACACTCAAATGTACTGCTCATATAACAACCAATGAAACAGTAAAATTGACCAAATGAACAGTAACTGCAAATTTCCCAACCTCATAACTTTTTACTCCTAACCCCAATAATTTCATATTATACATCAATAGAAAGGGTAAAAGACAATCTACATCTTTTATGAAGAATACAAAAATCAATGAAGGCTCTAAAGGGGGTGAAAAATCCCTCCAAAGATTCTGCCCATAAAATGCACGTGAACAGTAACTGAAATCTTCCAACCTTATAACTTCTTCATCCTAAGTCCAAAAGTGACAAATTCTATACCATTGGAAAGCTCTAAACATGTTCTACAATCTTCAAGAAGACCTACCAATCTAATTCAAACATTAAAAGGGTCAAAAATACAAGCAAAGTTTCTGTCAAATTTTTACAAAAATTTGACAGCACCCCCCCTAAAAATCAACTAGCCAAAACTACTTCAAGCCACAACCCGAACTCCAATACCTGCATAAAAACTCAATCTCCACAATCCTTAATCATCCAACTACCAAACCAATCCAAATAATGCCAAAAACTAACTCAAATGGCAGCAACTTCAACTTACTCTTTTTATTAATACAAACCATACAATATTACATGTTTATGAAACATATGCAAATTACACATATTACATTAACATCCAACACTCTTGCATTTACATGAAAGTTAAAAGTTATTACAAAGCTTTAGAGGGCATTTTAGCCCGAATACATCG
>JANZLC010000002.1:15854232-15870402 GCA_026413385.1 Erythroxylum gracilipes | reverse complement strand
AATAATAATAATAATAATAATAATAATAATAATAATAATAATAATAATAATAATAATAATAATAATAATAATAACAAAAACAAAAGCATCATTATTGAGTAGTACCATTAATAAGGGTATATCAGACATTTCATTAGCTTTCTTAATAAGTGTGCATCCCTCTAAAACGATTTTTATTTTGGATAGAAGGGAGTATTATTTTATGTCATTAAATTTAACTCACATTTTATGGTATTAATCTATTTATTAGACTTACCACTTTCTATGGCTTTTGAAAATGAAACCAGACCTTATTAATGTCATAATCATATTATGACTCTTACAAACAAACCATCAGGAATAACTAATCTCATTATTCTTGTAGGTTTATTTACAGTTATTCCGCGTAAGGTTATATTACTCCTTAAACATTTAAATTTGATTTGGTGTTACAAAAGTCTGAGTACTTAAGTAACCGATTCTTCTATCCCTCATACATGAAAAAGAAAAGGAGGAATATATATTATTTTGATGCACAGAACTCGATTTTTTGATACATAGATTATCTTAAATTGATTGACATATATGGTATTTATGCCAAATAATATTGTAGTAAATTGATTATTAAATAATTAATTATTTTGTAATATTATCATACGCTTCCATGTAAATTTATATTTATTACAAAACTCTTGGAGAATTTTTCTACCATCCTTAGCCATGTAATAAGTTTTGTCTTTGCTCTCATTCCCATCCCGAAGGTTTTCATCCTTATAATTTTTTTTGCTTAAACACGAGCTGGTTAACATGTACACGGTGTAAGATTCCAAAAGCAATTTTAGTTTGACTTCCAATCTTCCTTTGATAAGGAAATTTCTACAAGGTTATTCTTTTTTTTTTTAATTCCAAATATAAAATTGACTCCTTCCAAAATTGCCGGTAGTCGGGCGATCCAATTTTCTTGCAGCAGGTAAACTAATCTTGTTTTTTTTTGGGTCGCATTGTAATCACATAAATTTTAGATTTTATTTTTGTGTTGTTGTTGTTGTTTTTTATTTTTATTTTTATTTTTAGTTTCTATTTTTTAATAAAAATAAAAATATGTTTAGATATTAATGTCAATTAATATATAATTATATAATATATAAAATTTAAAAATAAATCATTTTTAATTAATTAAATTTATTTTAACCTCTTATATAATACTCCCTCTGATTCATAGTAAGTGTCGTTTTAAATACATTTTAATTATTCAAAATAAATGTCATTCTTGACTTTGTATGCATGTTTATAATTTTACTTCCAAAATTAACCTTTAATTTCTATCACATTTTAATTACACAAATTACACATATTATATTTTCAAGGCACTTTAACATGTAATTAATAAGGTTATATAAGACATTTTATTAAATTTCTTAATAAGTATGCATTTCTTTAAAACGATACTTATTATAAATCGGAGCGAGTATTTATTAACAAAAATTATGTGTAAGAGCACTTAGAGTTAGAAGGGTCCCTTTCTAAGAGACAGCGTGCTCATGCAATAATATTTAAAATGAACCCCTCAAAGATTGAGGGAGTGCTTGTTAGCTGATATAAGAAGAAATAATCAGAAACTTATGAAAAAAATAGTAATATGTTACGATCGAATGAATCGTATTTTTATATTTCAGTTCTTCAACTTTCAAAGAAATGAGAAGAATCGAAACTATACTTATTTACTTTCCTTGCTATATTTAGTATAATTCTTATTATCATTCTACGTACCAAACTCATATAAACACACGCATACATACTTTAATGATATCCCGTAAAGCTAATGATTTGGTGAGCTTGAATTGGTTTTGAATGTTGTTACTGGTTTACTTAATATATATATTTAATAAGTTATTATGTGCATTTAAAAGTTAGTTATATTAAAAAAAAAACAATGGAAATGGAGAATTAATTGTGAGAGAATGGTCCTACTCCTGCAATCCCCGAAGCGATGCTTTTTATATGTTTTACCATATCTTGCCGTGCTGAAAGGCGAGTATCAAAGGTGAACTTAATCAATAAAGGCAAGAAGGCGACTGCAACCCTACAAGCCATAATAATTAATACAGTATGCCTTCAACTTCAACTAAGATCTGTTTTATAGTTTTTTTTTAAAAAAATAAAAGAGTTAACAACTAGCTAGAGCTAATAACAGAATAAATGTGCCGAGTACGATTAACACCCATGCGATCAGAGAGTTTGCATTCCTATTATTATTATTATTATTATTATTATATATGGGGCTTGCCTAAAACGACAAGCAAAATTGGACTTTCAAACGTCAGCCTTTTTGGGCTTTACTTTATCGAGTAATGCTTTACTAAGCATGCTTTTCTGTACCGCATTATTGGTGTAGTCTATTCTTTCTTTCTTTCCGATTACAAAAGTAAAAAGAAATCATAAGTGCAGATTTTATAAATGCATTCAATAAAATTTAAATTTTAAGTAATATCTTGTAATAGGAAAATCATTTTTATAAATAGAGATTTTATATATGCATTCAAAAAAATTTAAGTAATACTTTTTAATACAAAAAAATCCTTTTTATAAATAAAATACATTACATTTCAAAAAATGTCTAGATATAAGTAATATCTTATTACTTATATATTTTAAATAAATTAATAATTTAAATTAATTAATGATCTCAATTTATGTAGTAATTAAAGGAACAAATCTAATTATTGACAATTGAGAATGTTTTAAAAAAAAACTTATGAGATTTAAGATTAGAAGAATTTCCATAAAAGAGGGGGACAAAAAGAAGAAGAAGCCATATTACATTTGGAGGAGGACTGCTTTAGCACGCGGATTAGACCCGTAATCCCTAAACACATCATTTACTCGCTTCACAGCCGCGGGGAAGGGAAGGGAAGGGAACGGTAAACAGTGTTCAAACGCCAAACCGAACACAGCAAAATCCAACTAACGCCTGCTTTCCCACTCTCCATCAACCACTCTTGTCAATTTAATCCCCACCGTCAGATGCCCCAACCCTCGTCAGCTCGTGACACCAGTCCCCAAATGCCCATACACGAAGTAGCCGTTGTAACTCCACGTGGCAACTTGCCGACATTACGGCATTTATGTTTTTTTTTCTTCGCACATGTACTGTGTTAGTGTTCATTCTTCATGACCCGGCACACCGTTGGGTAAACTAGTTTGACTGTTTTGGGTTCTTTAGAAAATATTAAATTTTGCATGAAAAGAACAGTAAAAAAGAATTCGATTTCTACTTCTTATATTCCACCCAGAAACAACATATCTCTGCTTCCTTATACACCACAGACCCTATACTTTTTCTATGTTTATCTTCTCTCGATTCTTCACTTTTTGTTCATCTCAAGGGGAAAGGGAGAGAGTGTCTGTGGTGGCGTGCTTCCTACTTATCCTCTAAAAGAAGGAGAATAATGAGTTTACTTTGATTGAGCTAGAAAGTAATCCAAATTCAACTTCGAGATTTGCAACTTCTTCTGTTCCTTCCACGCTAATCTGGGGTTTTGTGGAGGGTAAAACTACCGTTGCACGTTTTTTCTCTTGGGATTGTACACATATCAACGGTAAGCTTAAAGTTTGAAGCTTTTCTTGCTCTTTTTTTTTGTTCTTTTTTTTTTAAAAAAAATTTCTATGGGTATGAATTGCTAATTTTAATTTTGTGTTCTTGTATATGATGCTTGGAGTAATTGTGTGCTTTCAGAGTATTCTCCTGAAAAGTTGGTATTTTTATTGTAAAGCTGTTCTTTTTTTCTTTTAATTTTCTCTTATTTCTCGGTTGAAGTTGTGACCTTGGAAAGTAATTGAATTCCACTTGAAATCAGCTTAATAACAAGATACTCATATTTCTCTCTCTGTTTATGATTGCTCTGTCATGTATTTGTGATTTACCTGGGTTTTCATTGTGGTTAGTATTCTAAATTTGTTTTGCAGACCCTTTTAGGGTGGCTAATCTTTTGATTACTAAACCATTCCTTCCTTTTATAGGTCAAGATCAAAATACATAAATGGCTACACTTGGTGATATTGGGGTTTCAGCTGGAATAAATCTTCTTAGCGCCTTCATTTTCCTACTAGCATTTGCAATCTTGAGGCTTCAACCTTTCAATGATAGGGTTTACTTCTCGAAATGGTATCTTAAGGGCATAAGGAGCAGCCCAACGCGCACGGGAGCCTTTATCGGTAGGTTTGTTAATTTAGACTTCAGATCGTATTTGAGATTTTTGAACTGGATGCCAGAAGCTCTGAAAATGCCAGAGCCTGAGCTTATTGATCATGCGGGATTGGACTCTGCAGTTTACTTGCGAATTTATTTGTTAGGGTAAGTGACAGTCTATTTTTATGCGTTTGCTTTATATGTAGCAGGTTTCTATATAGTCGTGACCATCCTTTTCTTGTTGGCTATATTTATACCTACTACTTAAGCTGTAGACCTCTCGATTGATATGATGCAAAATACAAGTTGTGCCTTCTTTTTCAAATAATTGCAGTTCAGTTAACTTAGATGGAGGTTTTTGTACCACGAACAATAAGGTATTAAGTTGCATTTGAATTCGCTGATATGTTATATCCTTAGGTCTCATTTGATATACAATAATGAAGGAATCGGAATAAAAAAGGAATGAAAATGGAAAGTGAGAATTAGAATAGGAATGAAATTATTGATTATGCGTGTTTGGTATCATAGTTATGTTAATATTTGGTATTAAATATTAAAAATGGTAATGAAATTTTTTTACTAATATTTAGTTATTAAATAATTTATTTGCACATAATTAAAATATTTTATATTTTGTAAATAATAAATCAAACAATTGAATGATTATAATATTATTAATTTTAAAATAATTATGAATGATTTTTATGATAAGAATAAAAGTATCAATAAAACTAAATAAAATAATTATTAAAGAAATTAATATAAAATATTGTAATATGTGATTGTGATGATAATATGCTGATAAGGATCAATATTTTGATAATTTTATAATATTTTGATAATAACTTGATAACATTCTAATATTATCTTTTATCTCTAATTCTCGATTTTGGATGCCAACTTATATCCACACTCTCCTTAGGAATAAAAGTCCAGGATTATTTAGGATTTATTTCAGTTCCTTATTTTATCTATTACCAGTAACCAAATAACTAAAAGGTAGGGAATAAAGGTTGCATTCTTATTTCTACCTCTTTATTACTGGTCATCAAACAAGACCTCATTGTTTTGGTGATACCTTCTATACACCTTAAACTGAATTGTCATTGTAATTCATCAATACTATTTCCTTCTTGAATAAGCTGTTTTTGGTGTTGAAGTTGCTTGGTTCACTGAATAGTTGTGTACATGTATAATGATATGCTGAGATCCTTACCATAACTATTGCAGACTCAAGATATTCGTTCCAATAGCATTGCTTGCATGGGCTGTCCTAGTACCAGTTAATTTTACAAATCATACTTTAGAGCTAGCCAAGCTGAAAAATGTGACTTCTAGTGATATTGACAAGCTTTCAATTTCAAATATCCCACTTCACTCTCAAAGGTACGGACCATGCTTGCCTGTTAACTTGTACCTTTGTAATGTCTAGCATCTGCTGAACTTCACATATTCAGATGCATTGGATCAAATAATTTACCATGCAGTGCAACTTAACAACTATTGCTTAATAGTCAGCCATATTCTCTAAGTCACATCCTTTGTATAATCTTTGGTTATTAAAAGTATCTTATTCATCATTTTAATTCTTGCATTGCAGGTTTTGGACGCACATTGTGATGGCTTATGCCTTTACCTTTTGGACGCTTTATGTGCTACTAAAGGAATATGAGAAAGTTGCTTCAATGAGATTACAGTTTCTTGCATCAGAGAAACGTCGCCCCGATCAGTTTACTGTAAGATAGAAATGTTCTTATTTGATAATTCTAGAACTGTTTTGTCCTTGATAAAATGTATGTAAACCATGCTATGGGAGTTTGATCGTTTATATCAGTTACAGATGATACTTTACTCTATTGCTGGAATTTGTTTCACTTCTAATCTCAAAATGCTCCAGTTTCATCACTTCAAAATTTCAGATACATATGCGGGAACAGTTTTCTGATGTCTTTACTCTTATAAGGCATTTTGTGCCTTGGAATTTAATCTTGCAGGTTCTTGTTAGGAATGTACCTCCAGATCCAGATGAATCTGTCAGTGAGCTTGTGGAGCACTTTTTTCTGGTCAATCATCCAGATCATTATCTTACACATCAGGTATCGTCACATTTAAACCAATATTTGTTGGAAATCCATTGTTCATTTATAAGTTCGTGAGAGTATGTCACACAGTTGTAGATTTGAATATGTGGGAATGAACACTTGAAACCTTTGATGTATCATTTTGTGCGGGTAGCAGTTTCTATCTGCAACACATTTTGCTAGATTCTCAACCATTATGACCCATACAGGTGCTTATTCTTGTGGATAATTTGCTTCCTATACATCCTTGGTTTATTTCAAGAGGCTTATTTTTGCTATTTTCAATTTGAGAATCATATTTATTTGTGGAGTGTGTGAGGCATTACTAAGAACATATGTAAATGGAAAGGGGGTTTATATGTTCTTAGATGTCATACTGATGTGGCATTGCCTTAATTTCCTTGCTTCTAATTTGTGGTTACATCAATTTCTTCTGAGATCTTCTCCAAAATTGTGCAAATTTTTTCTCATTTTGGAATAAAGAATTTATTCCTCTTGGAGTTTCTATTATTTCAAGTAATGGGGAAAAGGAAGGATAGATCTTTAGCAAATTTAAAAAGTGCACTTAGGTTGTCTAGTACGACTATGTTGGCATGATGAGGTGAGTACTTTTGTGCTGTTACCTTTCTCCATCTTTGTTACTCGGGGCTCTCTTAAATTTTCAGGTGGTTTATGATGCAAACAAATTGGCCAAAATGGTCAAGAAGAAGAAAAGTCTGCAGAATTGGCTGGACTACTATCAACTCAAGTATGATAGGAATCAATCACAGAGGCCTATTATGAAGGTAATCATGTGTCTGGAATATCTTTTGAAAAATGCTGATGCATCTGGAAGTACCTGTGTTAAGTTCTTTCATCTCAACTACTAGCAATGTATTTACCTTCCCTATTCTTTCAGACTGGTTTTCTTGGACTTAGGGGAGAAAAAGTAGATGCAATAGACCATCACATATCAGAGATTGACAAGATATCAAAAGAAGTAAGTTCCTCTTGAAGATTTCCTCTTTTGCATTCCCTTGACTTGGTATTTTTGAACCAACGTTACCATTTTGTTATTAAATGGGAAGCTTCGAGTGATGCTGTTGGAATATCTTTTTGATTGTACTCTACTCACATACCTGGACCTGTTTCAATAACAGTGACTTCTACACATACCTAAACTCTTCCTGACATATGTGTGCAACTGGCACCATAAGGATTGGACACAGAGACAGAGTCTCTGTTTCCTCTAGGATACAGTGATGAGTTTTGTGTAGCACTGTTCAATTTATGTGACACCAAAATTCTCATTTTATTGTGCTCAGATAAGCACATGTTGAAGTTAGTCAAGTCAAGACATGTTATTACCAATGAAGAAAGTTTGTTTTGGTTACTTCGTGTTGCGCGCTCATCTCTCAATAACAAGTTGATGCATTTATTGCCTTCTTCTTTTCTGATTGACTATGTGCACTCGAGATCTAATCTTAGTGATGGATGGTCTGCTATTTGTTCAGATTGCAGCAGAGAGGGAAAGGGTTGAGAAGGATCCGAGTTCCATTATGCCAGCGGCATTTGTGTCATTTAAAACACGATGGGGTTCTGCAGTCTGCGCACAAACCCAGCAATCAAGAGATCCAACTTTGTGGTTAACAGAGTGGGCTCCAGAACCACGTGATGTGTATTGGCAAAACTTGGCCATTCCATATGTGTCACTCTCAGTTAGGAGACTGATAATGTCAGTGACATTTTTTTTCCTGACCTTCTTTTTCATGATCCCAATTGCGTTTGTTCAGTCTCTTGCAACTATTGAGGGAATTGAGAAAGCCGCCTCCTTTCTAAAGCCCATTATTGAAAAGTTAGTGCTCTTTCATTTTCTGGCGTCTATTGTTAGTCATATTATTATATATTTGTAAGTTACTAATTGCTTTCATTTTCCCCTTTTCCTATTTGTTATATAGGAAATTTATCAAATCGGTCATCCAAGGTTTTCTTCCAGGGATTGCACTCAAGCTTTTTCTTATCTTCCTGCCAACAATTTTGATGATCATGGCTAAATTTGAAGGCTTCACATCCCTTTCAGCTCTAGAAAGGAGAGCAGCAACAAAATATTACATTTTCAACATAGTAAATGTATTCTTTGGGAGCATAATCGCTGGAAGCGCATTTGAGCAGCTTAATTATTTCATAAAGCAATCTGCCAATGAGTACGTCAATCAAACTAATGGGCTATGCAATCTCGTTCTATGACAATCCTTCTTGCTGTCACTTAAGGGAATTTGGCGGGCATTGGGTTTAGCAGTATATGAAAGCTTAGTTTTATATTTCTTGCGCTCATCTGTTTGTGACTTTACATGTTATAATGTTCTGTTCATAGTTGGAACAATTTGATATGATCAACCTTGTGTGTTTGCATGTGGTATCTCTACATATTGTGCTGAGTGGCCTTACGTGTATGTGCAGTTGAGTTGTTATTCTGTATTTGTACATGTTGCAGTATTCCGAAGATGATTGGCGTAGCTATTCCTATGAAAGCAACTTTCTTCGTAACCTATATAATGGTTGATGGATGGGCTGGAATAGCTGCAGAAATTTTAATGTTGAAACCTCTGATAATCTACCACTTAAAGAATTTCTTTTTGGTGAAGACTGAAAAAGATAGGGAGGAAGCCATGGATCCTGGGAGTATTGGTTTCAACACTGGAGAACCTCAAATACAGTTCTATTTTCTTTTAGGGCTTGTATATGCGACAGTGACACCTGCCCTCCTGCCCTTCATATTAATATTCTTTGGCTTTGCCTTCTTGGTGTACCGCCATCAGGTAAAACATTCATTTATTTTTTTTGGAAATATTCAATCGTGCAGATGCTTTAGTGTTGATTGATGCAGAGTAAAAGACAATTGATGAAGATTTAGGATTTCTTTAAATTAGCTTATTTTTCTGGTTTAAGACTTATTTGGTTTGTTTCTCAAGTTCTTTTTCCTGATTAAGTTTTTTGGCTACTTTTTCTATGTAGTGTATCTTTTCCGTATAAATACTTGATGTAGCTATTGATACAGAGTTTGGAGTATCTGACTAATCAGAGATTCCTGTTGCCTTTTCTTTTCGTTTCTCGCCCTTTCCCCTGCCCTCCTCTATTCTGTTCACTTCCCCTATTTCTCTTTAGTGGTGGAAATTTAAATCATTAAGAACCTGCAATTTGAGTCTAACTTGGTAGATATGCTAGGGAAAATTCAGCTCGTGGAAGTATCTGGCAGCAATGAGTCTTTCTTAGTTGTTTGTTTTGGCCCTTCATAGAATTATGACATTTCAGTAGTCTTGCCTTTTCCTAGTAATGAATAAAACAGCAATATGAATAAAACAGCAATACCACGCATTGATTTTAAATGCTTTGAGGTGCATAGCAACGTTGCAACTGGAGAAATTGCTACACTAGATATATGTCATTAGCAGCTGAATATGGTGTCTCAGGAGAGCCCTTGTATTTAGTTCATTCGGCTACTCTTTTCAGGGATTTTATTTAATGTAGATGGAATTAGAAGTTTTTTAAAAAAACCTGATCATAAGGATATTACTTTTAGACGGCATTTGGAAAACAAGATTTGTAGTCCTTGTATACAAAACGTAAATTCAGATGCCACATTGCATTAAGAAGGGCTATGAAGAAGTCAAGAGTTTTCTTTCCATGTATCCTGCATGTCAATGTGAATAAGATTTGTTTGATTTTTATTGGACTACTTTTTGTTATTTTCTTTCTGCAAGTTGATGCTTTTTTCTTCTTAATTGCAGATCATCAACGTTTATAACCAAGAATATGAAAGTGCTGCAGCTTTCTGGCCTTCTGTCCATTTCCGTGTTATTATAGCATTGCTAATTTCTCAGGTGGTTATGATAGGACTATTGAGTACCAAACAAGCTGCTCAGTCAACACCATTTCTACTTGTTCTGCCCATAATCACTATATGGTTTCATCTGTTCTGTAAGGGCCGTTATGAACCTGCATTTGTTAGATATCCATTGCAGGTAAAAATTGAACCATGCTTGGATTGTTTTGGCTGGTGGTTTTTCTTATCATCATTTCTTATTTGTCGTGTACCTATTTACCAATAACACAGCCAAAGTTGGTGGTTGTGGTTCTGCTTGATTATTTACAATCTGATATATTCTGGTCATTTCAGGAAGCAATGATGAAAGATACTCTAGAACGTGCGAAGGAGCCACGTTTTAATCTCAAATCCTACCTTCAATATGCATATGCGCACCCAGTTTTCAGGAGTTGTGATGATGATGATGATGATGATGGTAGTGGTGAGTATATATATCGGAAGTTAGAAACTGAGAGTGTACTAGTGCCCACTAAGCGCCAATCAAGAAAGAATACTCCAGTTCCCAGCAAGATCAGTGGTGCATCCAATCCATCTTTGCTGGAAGATGATGTCAAAGAACAGGAGCATTGACCTCTCAATGCAGCATCAGTTCCATGTCAATGTAAATTTGGCACTGGGTAGTGCTGGGTGTTGTAATTATAGACAGGTGAAAGTTGTTCAATGTATAGTTAAGGGTCAAAAACCAGTAATTTGGAAACAGTTTTAGTTGTAACTTGGAAACATTTTATCATCAAATGAATTGGTTTTGCATCAGCTCAAAGACCAGCTGGTAAAGAACTTTTATTATTTGATAATATATACCCAGTGTGTTACTTTTAATTAAAGGCAACCAAATCCACAGGAATCATTGGCAGTTATAAAGCCTTGAGTACAAGCAAGTTCTTTTTTTTTTTTTTTTGCATAAAAGGAAAATTACAACAAATTACATAATAAGTCGGGGATGCGGTCCCCAATAGATCCTCTTCTAGGAGGATACAAGCAGGTTCTTTAATCCTTTCTAACGGAAGGCTTATTCATTTGAAGTTAATTACTCAACAAACCTCTACTTTCTATATTCATTTGCTTCGAAAGAAGCTACTCTACTCGAAACATCAAAGCCTCTCATAATATAGGGCATTTTGATTGTTGTCTTGTTAGGTCCTTGCAAAATGCAATTCCGTGAGAGAAAAAAAGAGGAATAGAGTTCTCAAAATTGGATATATTGAAACAGCTCAGCATTATGGGTGAGGCTTTAAAAGGTAATAATAACATCTCATTGCTGCCCTAAATTAGGGGAGATTTAATAGTATGCAACTTTATCATTAAATATTTAACAATATTCATGGGTGAGGCTTTAAATGGTAATAACAATTGTAACGCCCAACAAATCTCAATTTCATGAATATTTTGGAGTCGTAAATAGTACATTCCAAGTGAATAGTGACACTTAGGATCTAAACTGCACTTTATTTTATTTGGCATTAGATAGTAGTATTCAAGGACAGCCCGATGATCAAATTTAGGTCAAAACGAGTTCATTTTGAGTTTTGACCAAGAGTTGACCAGTGGTCAAAATTTGACTCAAAAAATTTGTGAAAGTCAAACTCCAAATAAATGTATTATGGATGCATTTGTTGGACGAACTATCAAAGAAAGGGCTAGGCAGGGAAAAGATTAGTTGCAACAGCAGATTCGGTGAAGGAGACATATTGGGAAGCAAATCAAGTTTGAATGGGAGATCTTAATTAGTTAGGATTCTTTTAAGTTTGAATAAGAGTTATAGGAGTTCTTACTTGGTTAGCATTCTTGCGTTTAAATAAGTCTAAATAAGCTTCCTTAGTCAAAAGGGAACCTTATCTTCGGCTACGTTATTTAGTTGTAGTCTTCCTTCTTTATAAAGATGTTTTGCTTTAACAAAGGATCATTAGCAATATTTCAGTCAAAAAAAGTTTACGAGATCTGGGGTTCTCTCAGATGAGCCCTAACATACACAAGCAACCATAGGTTCAGTAAATAAAGGCAGAAATAGTAACAATGAGAAATCTATCAATCCAGTGGCACGAGATCCTCAATACAGGCACATACCAAATTGGTATTAGAGCAAGCCGTTATGGGTGAATCTGGAGGACTTGAAGGAAGACGCATTCCTACAACGGTCCGAGCAGAGGCAGTACGCTTGGGAAGAAAGACAGCAAGCCTCGAATGATAGAATGGAGGATTAGGCTTGACAAATGAGGGAACTAACTCATAAGGTAGGAAAGGAACCATTTCGAGAGGAACCAGAAGGTGGAGGGAGCAGCTCCAACCGAGTAGGGGATCGCCAAGGTAGTCAGGTGGTCCTCTGCTATGCGAAGCTCGATTTCCCAACCTTTGATGGAGCTAACGACCTTTTAGGATGGTTACACCGCTATGAACAGTTCTTCTACAATTAGAAGACAGAGATGGAGATAAGGTAAGCTTGCACGCTTTTCATATGACTGGTGAAGTTCAATTGTGATTTTATAAGATGGAGCAAGAGGAGCCTAGAATGTCTTGGGAAACCTTTAAAACCTATTGTCACCTTCATTTTCGACCACCAATAAGTAGCAATCCATTGGGAGAATTGGTAAATCTCATGCAGACAAGGACGGTGGAGGAGTATCAAAAAAATTTCCAAGCCCTATTGGTGAGAGCCATTTCAATTCGAGCAGAGCAGCAAGTGAATCTTTTCACCACCAGATTGGAGGAAACTTTGAAGATGGATGTGGAGATGTAAAATCCATCAAACTTGATAATCGCAATGAACTGGGCACATGCATTTGAGAAGAAACAACTGTTGAATCGAGGGGAAGGGCATAGACGAACAACCTCCACTTGGCTAGCCTTGAGACCTACGACAACTGTACTAGCCAGCATAGCTAGTCATGGTTTCAAAGATACTACTCTAGCAAGTAGCAGTGAGGGAAGTGTAGTTACACCTATTAAACGCTTATCGCGAGTTAAATTAGCAGAAAGGAGGCTTAAGGGCCTTTGTTTCAATTGTGATGAGTTATTCTCTCCAAAACACTGTTGCAAGCATCTTTTTTAGTTAGAGGGTGAAGAGTTAGATTTGGATGGGGAACCTGATGAAGCAGTTGAACCAGAAATCTCCTTAAATGCTATTACAGGAATAAGAAACTCACAGATGATGCAACTTCAGGCATTAGTAGATGGTTGTGTCAACTTCATTAGTGCAGTTCAATGTTTAGGGCTATCAATTCAGCAGCAAAGAAGGATAAAGGTGGCAGTAGCCAACGGGGAAAAAATTCCTAGTATTGGGCTTTATGAAGCGGTAAATTTAATGATTAATTATAATTTATATGCTGCAGACTTTTTTTTTGTGCTACTCTTGGATGGTTTTGACATTGTTTTAGGAGTGATATGATTACGGACCTTGGGGCCAATTGTATGGTACTTTTTAGCCCTTACTATGAGCTTTGGATTAAAGGGAAGGAAATTGGTATGGCACCGACAACAGTAGGAGAAACAACCAAGTTTTCAATTGATTCAAGGACCAACACCGCAGGAAATCATGTTAGATAATTTGCTTGCTGACTTTTTTGACTTATTAGAAGAACCAAAAGGGCTACCACCAAGGAGAGAGTGTGACCACCGGATTCATTTGCTTCCCGAAACAACCCCAATTGCAATAAAACCTTAGAGGTACTTGTATCTGCAGAAAGAGGAAATTGAGAAACAATGTGCCACCATGATGAAACAAGGAATCATAAGGCCTAGACATTCTCCAATTTCCTCTCTTGTTTTGCTAGTGAAGAAGTAGGATCGAACAAGGCTGTTTTGCATTGACTACAGGGAATTAAATCGTAAAGCGGTCAAGGATAAATTCCCAATCCCTGTGGTAGAGGAGTTGTTGGATGAGCTTTATGGTACTCAATACTTTACTAAACTAGACCTAACCTAAGAGGATATTGAGAAGATAACTTTGAGAACTCACCACGGGTACTTCGAATTTTTGGTTATACCTTTTGGCTTAACCAATGCCCTGTTAACATTTCAAGCACTTATGAATGAGGTATTCCAACCCTACCTACATAAGTTTGTCTTGGTTTTCTTTAACAACATATTAATCTACAATAAAATATGGGTGGAACATGATCAACATATTCGACTTATGTCTCATTTACTACGTTTTTACCGGAGACCCAAATAGCATATCTGGGTAATATGATCAATGGTGGTGACGTATCGGTTGATGTTAGCAAGATAGAAGCAGTGAAAGAATAGGCCCAATCGCAATCAGCTAAAGAAGTAAAGGCTTTTTTGGGGTTAACGGGTTATTACAGGAAATTTATCTAGGACTATGGAGTCATAGTTGCACCCCTCACCAATCTTCTTCAGAAAAACTCCTTCCAATGGAGTGAGGCAGCCATACGATCCTTTACTCAGCTAAAGGAGGCCTTGGCAATAGCTCTGGTATTACAATTATCGAATTTTGAAGTAGAATTTGTAATGGGGTGTGATGCTTTTGGGGAAGGAATGGGGGCGATTCTACAACAAAGGGATCATTTAGTGGCTTTCTTTAGCAAAAAACTTGCGGATAGACACATGAAACTACCAACATATGAACGAGAACTTATTGGCCTAGCTAAGGCAGTGCAACATTGGAGACCCTATTTATGGGGATGGTCTTTTCTTATTAAAACAGATCATTTCAGCTTTAAGTACTTGCTTGAGCAACAACTTACAACTTCACCTTAGCAATATTGACTAAGCAAATTGATAGGTTCGACTTTTGGGTAGAATATTGGTCTGGTCAGCTTAATAAAGTGGCAAATGTACTCTCATGGAGGGACGACGAAGAGGGCCTGATTTGTGCAATTTCACAACCTGCAGTGTTGTTTTTTGATGAAATAAGACTTGAAATTGCAAGTTCAAATGAGTTGAAAGAGCTTTGTTCAAGGGCTAAACAAGGAGAAGCAGGGATGAATACGTAGTACAGAATGGCTTAATTCTACATAAGGGACGTGTATTTTTGCTTTCCACTTCACCTTTAATTTATTTTATTGTGGCAGGAGTACATAACCAAACTCATGAAGGGGTGCAAAAAATGTTGCAACGCCTCCAAGCTGATTTTTTCTAGAAGGGAATGAAGGGCGCTATTAAGGAATTCATGGCTGATTGCACCACCTGTCAATGCCATAAGAGTGAGCATTTACACCTAAGAGGGCTCCTTTAACTCCTCCCCATTCCTACACAAATATGGGCTGACATCTCCATTGATTTTGTGGAAGGATTACCAAAAGTCTATGGCAAATCAGTTTTATTTGTTGTAGTTGACATATTTCAAAATCTGCACATTTTATCCCAATTGCTCACCCCTAGATTGCTATGAATGTTGCCTTTGTATTTTTTGAGTAGCTTTTTTGACTACACGGTCTCCTAGAATCTATTGTGAGTGATAGGGATATGGTTTTTACAAGCAAGTTTTGGAAAGAGCTCTTTCGTTTGTGCGGCATAAAGTTGGCATTCTCCCCCGCTTACCACCCACAATCCGATGGATAAACAGAAGTTGCCAACTGCACGGTGGAGATGTACCTACGGTGTTTGGTGGGGGGTCATCCCAGGAAGTGGGTGGAATGGATTCTGTGGGCAGAGTACTAAAACCCCATTCAAAGTTGTGTACGGCTGTGACCCCCTTGCTTACTTTTCTATGTTCCAGGGACTGTCAAGGCGGATACAGTGGACTAAACCTTGCTGGAGCGCGACAAAGTACTACTAGACATCCGATTTTGGCTTCAACAAGCATAACAATAGATGAAGACAATTTATGATAAAGGCCATAGGGATGTTTCATTTGAACCAGGAGCTTTAGTTTGGTTAAGGTTGCAGCCCTACCAACGGTCCTCCCTAGCTAAGTAGCGTAATTCCAAGTTAGCTCCTAAATTTTATGGTCCCTACAAGGTCTTCCGATACATTGGATTTGTTACTTACCGCTTGGAGCTCCCTGAAAATGGTCACCTACATAATGTTTTCCATGTATCTCTACTCAAGCCTTTTGTTGGAGAACACACCCCCCCCCCAGCCCCACCTTCCTT
>JANZLC010000002.1:15795818-15854132 GCA_026413385.1 Erythroxylum gracilipes | reverse complement strand
TTGTCTTTCACTTCTAACTATCACTACTTATAGTTCATTCAACCAAACAAGATGGAATAAGGCTTATACTTACTTGAGTTTGCTTCAAATTCTTCAAACTCTTCAAGATCTCCCAAAAACCCTAGTTTTCTCTTCTTCTCCTCTCTTCCACGATTTCTTCTTTAATTTCAAACAAGACAAACATTTCTTCTTCTTTTTATTCCCTTAATGATTGTAAGATGACCCTTATGCCCTTCTATTTATGCCTTATAACCTTTAGACTTAAGTGATCTACCAAGATTGCCTCTCATGCATTCTTACTACATTTATACTTTAATTCCATCAATTTAAGCAATAAATCCTCCTAACATTGGCATGCTAATTGCTCCAAAATAATTAATCTATTAAGACCTCAAAATAATTTTAATCATTCTTAATAAAATAAATAAAATTTTTGGGGTCCAACAAAACTCATTCCTCCCTTCCTCATACTTAATGTTATATATTGTCCTTAATGTACACAATATAAGCATATATAATGAATGAGAAGGTTGAGTTGGTACTTTCCTAAATATAACACTTTTCTAATTTCTGTTCCATTCAATACCATACTACATCCTTGAAAAACATAAAAAAGGATAAAAACATAAAAAGAAATAACAAATAACACGAATAAAAATAAATGCAAAATATAATTATTGGGTTTCCTCCCAAGCAGCGCTTGGTTAATGTCGTCAGCTTAACGTACCCTACACTTTTACCCTTATCCTGGGTTAATAATTAGTGGCTTACTTCCACCTATTTCTTCACATAGGAATTTTTGTGGTCTGTAAGTAAGTCACCTATTGCAAGATAATCAAAAGGATATAATTTTATAAAATTAATAAATCTAATCACATGCATTAATTCCCTTTTTAATCACAAGCTGTTAATAAAAGAGGAATAACAAAACTCCCTAAATCGTTGATTGATGCAAGCAGTTTGTCTTTGAGGAATTGGAAACCCTCTATACTTAAGGTGACTACTAATGCCTTACCATTAGTTTCCTTATTTGGTTCCTTTGTCAGTTTTTCCTCAACCACCTTTGTCCATTCTTCTTCTCTCTTTTTTTTTTCCTTTTGGACAAAGGTTTTTAGCTCATGTTCTTTAATTACCTCCTGCCACTTCTCTAGTTCCTCTTCTTGGATGGAGACTTTCCCTTCTTCTACGTCTGCTGCTTTTGCCATATCTTCGTCCTCCTTTATAATAATAACAGTTACCTCCTCATCTTCTTGGAATGCCACTTCATTTATGAAGCCAACATTCGTCTTTTATTCATTCTACTACATTAATAAGCTCAAATAGTATTTTGTGTTATGCTTAAGATATTCAGGTGAAGAAGCTCTTTCTTTGAATTTGTGTTGGCTAGCTTTAAGTTCAGCAGGGTACTCCATTATTTTATTTGTAATGCTTCCTTTTTCTTTTTATTCTTCTTCTTCTAGGAGCTCATTTCCACACCTAAGTGTGATTGACATTCTATGTTCTTTAGGAACTATTTCAGTAGGACTAGGCAAACTCCCCTGCATCTTATCAGATAATATCTTCACCAGTTGATTGATCCAATTCATCATATTTTGTATACAAGTCTCTGTTTTCTAATGCCTTATGTTCTACTCTTAAATAAAATTGGCCATCATATCTTCTAGAGTTAGTTCCTTAATTTAAGTTTCTTGGTATTATAAATATTTAATTAAAGCAAAATCATCCCATTCATAAGTGTAAGAGTTTCTTCAATCTAAATTGTAACTATTCTCGTATGATGCATCTTGAGGTTGATTGTACATGCTCGGTTACTCCCACATATATGTTAGTGTCTGACATTCATTATTGTAATTTTTACTCCCACTAATGACATAACATGGTATCATTATTGTAATATGTAAGGAAACCTCTCTCTCCTACATGATAAAGCAAACACAAGCAAGAAGGGGTGAATTATGTGTGACTTAAAAAAATTACAAGTTACTTTCAATTAGTATAAAGACATGAGCCTATTAAAAATTAAAACAATAGGAGCGTATCAGACGATAGTAGACTGTTAAACGATAGGAGCCTGCTAAAGTATAAGTCCTGTTGAAAACAATAAAAAAAGGAAGATGTTTATTAAAATGAAAATAACCGTCAGTAGGTCGAAAACACAAGGGACCTATTATAAAAGTGAAGGAGCCTTTTGCTAAAATGAACACACACACAATATAATACAGAAATATAAAAGATAAGGAGAGAGAGAGAGAAAAAGGATGCAGTCGATTTGTACTAGTTCAGCTTACAACTCAAGCCTACGGCCAATCCCCAATTATCCAACTTAAGTGATTCACTATAAAATCAAGTAGTAATTTGGAGAGCCTCTTCAAGCTCACGAGTATATATTTTTCAAGGTTCTCCAACCTTCTACACTCAAAGTGTATAACAAGTTTCTAAAAGCTTATAGAAAAATAAAATGTAGAATCAAAAACAATTTCTCTCTTGATAGAGTGATTTCACTTTCTAAGACACAATAAGAACGATATGACTCTTAAGAATATAGATGCTGCTCAAACGTTTCGAAAGTTTTTGTAAGCTCGTTGCTTCACAAGTATTATTGCTCTTTCTTAAATAGTCAATTTTTTCAACTAGTCGTTGCTTCACTTACATCCTTAGTCAACCAGATGGATTTAAATTTGAAGACCTTCGATGTCATCTTTGCCAAAAATCTTCCAATAATCACAAGGCTAATATACGACCTTCATAATTAGTAGGATCCTTTCGGATAAACCATTTCAAATAAGGTAAGTTTAAAAAGAAGGTTCCTACAAGAAAGGAAGCATATTTCTTATGATTTTATTTCCTTTTGAAAGTAAGTTGGCAATAGAAGGAAATAAGTCCAATTTGAATTTTGAAATATTATGTAGCTATCATCAAAATCATTAATAATAAACCTTGAGCTAACACTACATAGTGACGCTATATATTGCGAAGACATATTGTAGCTCCTATAAGAGTAATGTCTGCTTTATCCTTCCATTGTGAGTTGTGGTGATGACGTTAAATTTCAATCCCTAAAATAAACCACAAATACACTGTTAATGTCGATAAATTCAAAAGATAATTAACAACGATTGACCTTTATATAGTCAACTAATGAGGTAAATTATATTCTTTAATATTGTTATCACTTATTTATTGATTATGTTACAATTGATATTTGCCATTGTATTTAAATGTAGGTTTATTTATGTGTCGATGATGCATACAAGTGAAATTTTGACAACCGTAATTATGGAGTGCTTAGTGGATAAGAATATCAACACCAAGCTCTCAAATATAACTCTGGAGAAATGTAACGCAAATGATGCAATGGTAGAAAATTTGAAGAATAAGTTACAGGTTAGGAGCTTGTTAATTAGTGGAAGGTTATTCGATATGTGTGGTTTCACACATATCGTGAATTTTATTGTGAATGATACATTCGAGGTGATAAAGGAAGTAGTATAAATAATATGAAGCAACATAGTAGTATATTAGAGTGTGATACTAAAAAAAAGTGAAAATTTTGAATAATTTTCATGGTAACTATTCATTTTGTGCACCAAGAAGTTAATTATGGATTGTCCAACTAGAAGGAATTCAACTTTTAAGATATTGGAGTCGATAACCAAGTATATTGACGTGTCCAATAGGTTAAGACAAAGAGATTCTTAATATACTTACATATCGTCGAAAAAGCAATGGGAGTTGACCAAAGCATTTTGTACGAAGTTGGAGATATTTTATAATACTATTGAGTTGTTTTCAAGAACAAAATAACCAAATTTGCATTTTTTTTAACCGCATGTATAAGATCAAATGAGCTTTATCGACTAGGAGTTCAAAGAGTATATCGAGCCCTGAGGTTGTTTAAATATACGAATCAGAATTGACTTCTTACCATGGGTTTTTGTAAAGCTTTGCTAGAACAAGTGGACCACCTTTCTCTGCAGAAATTGAAGAATGGCCAGACACATGCAGATAACTGCTCTATGTGGCTAAAAGTAAGCAAAAAAGGAAGAAGCTTAAACTCCTTAGTGCAAGCACTATGTAAGTAAACTACCATTTTTTACTTCCACTAAAAGACTTAAGTCTTATATAATATATAATATATTATAATCTAAATGCCACTCTACTTATTTGAATTTTTTATTCTAATGAGTTAATCTAATTCAAACATGGTAAATGATGATAAAACTCAATTCTTATTGGTTTACAACATCACAAACTATGGAAGACATTTTTATGTTTATGCCATAATATAAGATGTGGGGCAATATTTTTATTATTAAAAGTTGTATAGTCATCAAGGATAAGCATATATTGATATTATTAGACAATTTTAGTATGATTTATTTAATAATTATCAACTAAGGTTGGACAAAATCAAGATTGCAGTAGTTTAATATCATCTTCAACTTCATCTTCTCCTATCATTGATATAAATAATGTAAGACTCGAATTTGAATAATTCATCAAGTAAAAAAAGGCTAGGACTTTTTATAGTAGGATAGATTTGGACAACTATTTAGAGGCAGGTATTGTAACCTCGAATGAAAAGGTGCAATTCAATGTATTATCATGGTGGAAGACACATGGCGGTACTTATTTGATCATAGACCTCTAAGCAACTTTAGTATCTATTATTACTTTGGAGTCTGCTGTTAGTACTAGTGCTCAAATAATTAGTCCTCTCATGCTCGACTTCATCTTAATACTGTGGGAGCCTTTATAATGAACGAGAAAGGACCAAGTTTTAAAAATTTTGTAATATATATATATATATATATATTAAAAAAGACTATTTTAAGTGAAGAGTGACAATGAAAAAAATAATAGTCTAAAGCAACATTAATTTTAAAGAAATTAAGCAAACAAAATTTAGTTATTTTTTGTCAAAAGTAAAAAATTGGACTTAGCAATATTAATTCAATAAAAAATGGAACGAATGTGGATTTTTTTATATCAAAGTTGAGATAATTTGACAAAAATCAGGACTTTAGAAGATTCAATACTATATTTAGAAATTGAACTAAAAGTCTATAATATTAGAAAAATGAATGAGTTAATTTATTTAATATATAAAATAACATAGAAAATAAATTTTAAGATAATATTTTTAAACAATCTTTTTTCTTTTAGTAAACATATTTAGTAATCGATACAATATATTTTATTGTATATTTTAAATTTACATGGATCTAAAATAACTGGTGAAAGTCATTTAAAAATAAGTAATATTCACGCTGTTCATTATCCATAATTTCAAATTTGGATAAAATCTTTTATTAAAAATTATGCATTTTTAAAATGAAATTTAAAAAAATTTATGCCTAGCCATAACCTTGCCTCATTGCAATTGGAGTTTTTACCATATATTTAATTTAGAGCACCTAAACGCACAAGAAGATTCTGTTTTCTATAGTCCTCTTTCGTTAGGTTTTGATTTCTCTATTAAAATTATCTGGCTCGCATTTTTCCTTTACGCATACCTATTTTCACCTCGCGTCCAATCTCTGTTTTTCTCTAATCAATTTCAGCTCACAAGGTTCGTTCTCTGTTTAGGTCTTAATTTCTTTGAACATTGAACAAATCTTAATCTCATTCTTTGTTAGGTTTATTAGATGCTGGTTGAATTTGATTTCTGTTTGTATCAATCGAAACTTCATTGCCTTTTCTTTTGCGTTTTATTGCAATGATTTTGCTTTATGTGGTATTTGATTGAGATGGGGATATCCATCCGACTTGACTTGAGTCAACGCAGCTATTTATCGGAACCCTTCACAATATACTTGAATTTGTTTGGTTAATGCTTATTAGCTCCAATGCTTCTTTTGAAGATTCATATCTGTAATTAGTGCTCTTTGTGCTTTTATAAGACTCAAGTCTGTACACACATACGGAATCATTTGATTTCAATTATAGAGAACGTGAGGCAAAGCCTAAAGAAGGAAAATTTTGTATCTTAATAGTGAGATACAGGAAGAATCTTAGACAATAAAAAGTTTTTGTAGCCTGTAACTTTGTTTACTCTGCTTTGCAGTGAGAATGGCTGCTATGATTGCTGGGCAGGGGACAGAACTCAAAAGGGATAGTAGTAATAAAATAGGGAGAATGAGAGGGCCCTCAAATGCTTCTTGGCTTGTAACTAAGAAAAGAGTTCACAGATGGAGACTCCGTGAGGAGAAAGCAGATATGAATGATCAGTGGTTTCCGCAGTCCAGTGGAAATAAATTATCTAAGAAAATGAATTTGACTTCAGAAGCTCAATGTTCAAGAGGCAATGAAGTTGCATTGTCTGATGAAGAGTGGTCACCGCAAACAAGAGCCAAAAGCTTTTCTAAGAAAATCAAGTTTAATAAAAAGGGTGGAATTTCAGACGGTAATGCAACTTCAAGACGGAATGGGTTACAGAAAAGACGTAGATTTATAGATCTATACTCTGACGATGATGCAGAAGATTTATTTTTGGAAGAATTGTGTCTAATGAAGATGAGAGACCGCAAAAGAGGTAGAATAGTAGATAATAAAGTAAGCCAAGAAAGTCCAACATATGTGAATGAGAAAGATGTCGATTCTCCCAGTGAAAATTTTGGTTGCAGGGTCTACCAAAGAAGTTCAAACAATTTGAGGAGAAAAACATTGGATTCTGCATGTGAACATTTAGGTGGTGAGGCCGACCAATGTATTTCAAACACTCAGATAGAGAAGGATTGCAATTCCCCTAGTGCTTCTTTCCATGCTTCATCTTTCTTGTCTTCGTCATCTTCCACTTCTTCATTTTCAGTAACAAAAGGTTATGGCAAGAGCAATGATGGATTTGCAACTAGACAAGCCAAGGCAATGTCACTTCCCTATTTTTATTGGATGCTAGCTCATGATATATCTTCTCACTACTTATGTAATGAGCATGTAATTACTCCATAAGTTACCTTTGGAAGTGATGGATGTTAGTTATTTTCATTCAGCAAGCAAAAGGAGAATTCCAAAAATGTCATCAGTGCTTGAAAAATGAAAGAAGGACCTTTGTTCTTTGCCAAAACTGTAAAATGAAGTTGTATTGCGTCCAATGTATCAAGCAATGGTAAGTTCTCTTGCTAATATCCTCCTGTTATCTAAATCTGTGTCTCCTTTCACAAACTTTGTGTGGTTAATTTCCTTTCTTGTCTGTATGTACAGGTATCCTGAGATGACAGAGACAGAAATTTCAGAACTATGCCCCTTTTGTCGTAGAAATTGCAATTGCAATGCATGTTTGCACTTACCTGGATTGATTAAGGTTTGTTTTCATATCTTTGTTGTGGAGTATTTCTATGATGAAGTGAAAGACTGTTAGTGAAGTTTTCCTTTTTTTTCTCGTTAACAGAATCTAACTACTCAACTTCATTGTGCCTTTAAAGTCTAAACAAGTTCACAGTTATTTTTCAGTAGTTTTCCTTCCTTTTCGTGGTTAGGATATCATAATGTACAATTGTGTTAACATTACAAACAAAGAATTTATTGAAATGATCGTATGTAACTGGGTCTGTTATAGAGAATTACTGAAACTAATTTGTGTTTTGGAGTTTGAAATCTTTATTTCCAGCTAGCTTAGCTTGCTGGACTTTTCTTCCTAGAATTCGCTAAAGGCTACTGTACTGTAGCTCCCCCAGTTAGGTTTAGGAATAGCAATGGATTGGGCCCGAACTTTTTTTAAATTCTGGGTTCAGGCCAGGCCACCTGAGCCCAAAGCTTTTAAAATTAAGGCTCCAGCGCGGCCTGAAGTCCAATTAATTCTGGCTTTGCCTATTGACTTCTATCCGGGCCGGATCCAGACCCTTTTGCCACCCTTAGTTAGGTTCATTATTAGATTCAGAGATAAAGAACTGTTTAATTATGTTTGTTGGGGAGCTTTATCTTTTAACCAATGCATGACACATGTCACTTTTAGACATCACTGAAGAATATCACCAAGAGAGAAAAGTTTCTTCATCTGAGATATTTAATCAAGTCGTTGCTTCCGTATCTGGAACAAATACGTGAAGAACAAACTCAAGAGATGCTAATTGAGGCTAACTTTCTTGGTACTACTTTTCATCTTTTCTATAATCGAGCAACATTCTTCTTTCCAAAATTGGTTTTGGTGATATTACTGTCATCTGTTTCAGAATCAGGTTCCCAATTTGAGGTAGCAGAGGACTTCTGTAACAATGATGAGCGTGTTTATTGGTAAGCATTCTCAACTGGACATGCAATTAGCAAAAGATTTTGTTTACTAAACATAAAGTTTAACTACTGCTGTATTCTGGGCCTTTGGGCAGTAATCAATGTGCCACTTCAATAGTTGACTTTCATCGATGCTGCCCAAAGTGCAATTATGAATTGTGCCTCCACTGTTGTCAAGAAATTCGTAAGACAAGCCTATCTATTCGTTCAGAATTGAAGTTTCAATGTAAAAATAGAGGCTATGATTATATGCATGGTGGAGAGGCATTGCCCTGTGAATCTGAAGAAACTGAGAAGTGTGATTTACCATTGGCTTTTCAGTGGAAGGCCAACAATGATGGGAGCATTTCTTGTGCTCCAAAAGAACTGGGTGGTTGTGGTGATTGTGAATTGGAACTGAAGCGACTACTTCCAATGGGATGGGTTTCTGAATTGATAAATAAGATTGAAAGATCACTGCAGACTTGTTGCCCTTATGAGAAAAGTTTGCCATGTAATTGTGGTAAAGCTGGGAGAGACTCATTAAGAGCAGCTAGTACACAAGGACTCGAGGATAATTACTTGTATTGTCCCACTTTGAGGAAGACTCTTGATGATGAAGAACTCTTCCACTTTCAAAAGCATTGGGTTAAAGGTGAACCAGTTATAGTTCGTGATGTTCTTGAAGCAACAAATCACTTGAGTTGGGAGCCAATGGTCATGTGGCGTGCATTATGTGAAAGCGTGGATTCAGAAGTCAGCTCTAGGATGTCAGAAGTGAAAGCTATTGACTGCCTGGCTTGTTGTGAGGTTTATGATCACATCCTTGCAATTTTTGAACGAAAGATGAATATTATAAACTCTGTATTTATAATGTGGCAAAAAGAAATTTTATTTTGCTTTTAATGTCCAGAAAGAAATTTGTATGGTTTCTATTCTGTTCGGATATTCATTCACTTACAACTCAATCATGTTCTTGTTCATAGTGATTCTGGTTATGATGGTTTTGCAGGTGGAAATAAATACCCGTCAGTTTTTCGAAGGCTATTCCAATGGCAGATCATATGATAACTTTTGGCCTGAGATGCTGAAGCTGAAGGACTGGCCCCCATCAGATAAGTTTGAAAACCTCCTACCACGACACTGTGATGAGTTTATAAGTGCATTGCCATTTCAAGAGTACAGCGATCCAAAAGCTGGAATTCTTAATCTAGCTGCGAAGTTACCGACTGATATCCTGAAACCAGACTTGGGTCCAAAAACTTATATTGCTTATGGCACAAGAGAAGAGCTCGGAAGAGGGGACTCTGTGACCAAACTTCATTGTGATATGTCAGATGCGGTACGTCTAAACTTCTGACATGTTTATATATCTTTTACTTATTTCTGTCTTTTATGGCTAATTATAAAGGAAAAAGTCATCTTTTGCTCTTTATATTGGTCAATAGTAGTTTTCACGCACTCTTAGAAGTCTTTTAGGAATATTTTCTTCTGAACACACTTTAGATTGCTCTCTAGCTATCTTGCATCTGGCAATTTAAAATCTCTCTTTCTGGTGAGGGGACCATAGCAAAGGGTCAAGTTCATATGCAAAATGGAACACCTTCCTGGATGATGTGGCATGATATGCTAGTGGAGATGGACTTAAACTGAAGTCCCGAAAGGGTCTTTGGCACAGAGGTTCTCTTTCAAAAAAAGCTCTCACTGGAGAGGTTGAACAAAGCTACTGAAGATGTTAAAACTATTGCTCCTTGTGAGAATAGGATAAATTTTAGGTAAGAGTTCTAGGACGATGATCTTTGAATGGGGAGTCTTCAGAGTCAGTAGAATGGCCAAGAATTTAGCTTTCCAGCAGCACAACTTCCTGTATTTGGTGAACTATGGAGATACTCCTTAGCTACAATGTTTGTCTGGCATATTAAGTGGGATATTTTCTTCTTTAAAAGAGTTAACACTGGAAACTTTAAGTAAATTGATGACGTGGATCTCAATAAGGGGGATGTTCTGTGGAGATTCACTTGCTATCACATGAGGTCTGTGAAGAATGATGTAGAATAGTAATTGATTTGAAGCTAGTTCCCTTGTTTAACCCTAAATGATTGGATCAAATTGCTTTGTTTATCTCAAGAAGTTCATGTTTAGGAGATTCTTACTAACTTTAGTAACAAAATAGGTTGATTTATTAGAACCCTTATTCACATCCAATTGCTCAAGTGGATGGTGGCTCGAATTTGTTCACTCTGGGTGTCACAAGAACTATAGTTCCTCAAGGAAAAATTGTGCAAAATGCAGAACATGAGTGTTTCAGCAATTTGGTTTTTGTGTTAGTCTCGGTCCATTACCAAATTGACTGCCCTCGTCCGAAGCCACAAAGGATATGGTAGACTTAGGAGAAGATCAAAACCCTAAGTTGTTGAGGTGTGAGCAAATCCGGCCCCATTTTTTAAATCTCGGAATGATATTATGGCAGATCTTAAGATTTTCAAACTATACATGGCAGGGCAATTTTGGGTTGGCAGCTATGGCGGTTTTAAACTAAAAGCCCTTACAAAGTGATTATCTAGGGAAAAAAACATAAGGAGATAATAAAGAACTATAAGACTTAATTACTTAGATGCTGTCTAAAAAATTAGGAGCCATCAATTAATGGCAATGGAACTCTGCAAAGTTTCTTGACATGAGTTATCTTCCATTAATTACTTATACTATCCCAAATGTTTTGACTATATATTTCAACCGAAATGGATTGTTACTATCAAAATGGAATTGTCCCTCTTAGAACTCTTAAAAGAAGTATCAATATCCTTACTTTAATTGTAAATGCATTAATGTAATGTACCAAAAATAAACTATTCTTAATAGAATAAGTAACAAGGCAATCTTGCGGTTCATGGACACTAAACTGGTTCTTGCTATTACATTAGGAGACATTGTAAGAGCATGATGGTTTTGTATCAAATAATGGTAAAAATTAGGATCAGTAAAAGCACTCGTAAAGTTTATCACTAGAGTACCTTTGAATGGGATAGGTCTAAGCATAGTATGCTTTTCGATAAAACGTTATATGCAAGATTTGTGAATAAGTGATTGTCTAATAATTGTCGAGGAATATCATCTTGTTTAGCATGTGTTGCACTGATAATTTAGTAGATCAATATTTTATATGAATGTCAACTAAGTATTTTAAGTATATTGTTTCTAAATTTTTAATCAATTGATAATTGTTAACGAATTATCGCAAGGAGTTAGACCCAGAATAATTTAATCAATTTATTATTGATAAATTTTAGTGTATGGAGTTGTCATGGTTATCTAAGATGAGTGCTAGCTCTCTCTCTTAAAAATGTGGCAAGAAGTGTAATTTAAGGTTTAAGGTTTTAATCATAATACAATTTGAACTTAAAACGATCAAGTTCAATTCTAACGGTTTCAATGGATGAAATGTGTCATGTTATTACTGGTGTGATATTTCTTTTTTTATTTTTAAAAATATATTGATAAGACTTTATTGTCACGCGTTGATTACGTTATGCTATGTGGGTCTTACTAATAGGTTTAAAAAATAAATTATTATTTGTTAAATTTGTTGGTGGCTTTCATCATGTTATGTGGCTTGCACGTGACAATGAAGCTCACACTAATAGATTTTTAAGAATTTAAAAAATGTCACTGTTAATGATGACATGATATTTTTAATTCCATTAAAATTTTCATTGGTTGAAATTCTATCGAAGAACTTTTTGGCTTTAAAAATGTCAATGAATGTTTTCCATATATATCAATTTATTATATTTATACATTATACTTATATTTTTAATATAATTTATTAACTTAATATGATAATACATTAATTTTATTAAAATTTTATATAATATTAAATTTTATTTTTATTAAATCTTTATGTCATTCGTTAAGTGTTAACATTGATAATCTATCAAATTAATTATTAATTATTTATAAAATATGAATTACAAATAAAATAGAGAGATGAATCATCTTTTTTATTAATATTATTATATAATAAATAAAAATTTAATGTTGTATTTAATTTATTTTAATATATATTAAATGTTATTATATTTGAATATATATGAATAATGATATTTAAATATAATAAAACAATAAATCGTTATTTTAGATACATTTATGTCGTTAATTACAGATTCTTGTTATGACTATTTGAAATAATAATGGGGCGAAACGACATGAAACGTATTAGGAACGTTGAATGATGTTTTATGTTGATCTTTTTGGATGAATACCTGTCTGGACTTGCAAAAAGTCTGTCATGTGTACTTTTTCAATATCTGTAATGGCAAGATTTAACTCAAGAATTATGAGTACGCAGGGCGACTTCTACAAGATTTTAAAGCATAGAAAATTTTAGTGAAATTAGTGATTACAGGAAAGATTGTCTTTTTCTCTTTTTTTATCATTATAAAATGAAAAGGAGCCCAATTTTTCATTATAATAAATAAATAACTTATTTAGTTCAAATATTTTCCTAAGCATTTAATTTGAAATTTAATAAGACTCAATTGTGTTTAATGATAGTTTTTTCTTGGAAAATCAAATATAATGAATAATAATAACCAAAAATCTTGAGTCACAATTAAAAATCTTTTTAATGTAACACTTCAATGTTTCAAGTTGTATAAAAAGTTATCAAAAAAACTCAATTTTGTAATAATTATAAATAACTTAATATTAATTTAACCTACAACTTTGTTCCAGCAAGTTAATACAACTATGAAAAAAGAAACTGTTTAGTAGCAATAGATGACTTGAGAGTTCTGTTTTATGTTTTTGTTAGCTATTTAGTTGCAATAGATGACTTAAGAGTTCTGGAAAGTAAGAGTCTTATATGTATTTTGTTAGTTTTCCCATAACACTCGTATAAATGTTTAGATCTTATTACGATTAAAATTTTCATATTTATTTATACTTTTTTTTTTTTTTGTTTGCGAACTACATACATGATTGTACCCATCTCTAGTTATGATTGATGTGAGATACGCACAAAAGCTCCTTTGGTTAGATTGTTCATGCATTAAAAATCATAAAATAGATCATCTCCTGCAATGAAGCGGGGTCTGATAGTACGCAGCCTTACTCTTACATAGTAGAAAGGTTGTTTCCGGTAGACCCACATGCAAATGAGACAATATAAGAATGATGCAAGTTGGAGAGAGAAAAGGCAAAACCAGCACGAAATAAATACGTAAAAAGACCAAAAAGGTCTTATTCTGGTTAAACCTTAAAAATAATAATAAGGAACTAAAAATAATCAGAAAATTAATAAACAATAAAATAGCAATAAAATAAAACTACGATAAATAATAAATAATTCGCCAACTAATGAAGCCTTAGTTAGATAGAATGCGTAGGATAGTAACGGTAAGCAGAAAAGGCTGAGGCGAGAAGTCCAATCCTTATTAAAACACGTAGGGGAAGGAGTGGGTGGCGCAATGTTGGTGGTATCCCTAAGCGTAGATTTAGCAAATTTTCATTATCAGAAAGGCGTTTTCTGCAAAGGGGTAATAAATGCATTGCTTCCGAAACACACAATGCCCTCTCCCTCTCCCTCTCTCTCTCTCCATCTATAACAACAACCTATTGTTGTCTACAGAAGGAAGACAACTGCCACTAACACTTCCATCTACGAAAACAACCCCCATTTTGCATATCTGAAGCCAAAGGAAGAACATGGGTGCAGAGGGAGATTCACGTATAGAATTTGATGCTAAACTAATAGACATAAGCTTAGACCTCCATACAATTAATAAATCAAAGAACGAAACTCCCTATAATCAGCATAGACACTAGATACTATTAACACATAAAGAAACGCATTCATATCCAAAGAGTCCAGAATCACGAAACCTAGATAAGGAAATCTCACGACTAAACCCAAAAAGCACAAGATGGGGACACACGGGAAAACACAGAAGGAATGGATTATCTGGAGATAGTAAGTAGAGAGACAGAAGAAAACTTACTTGTTCCATGACAACACGACAATGAGTATTTGCTCACAATACCTTTGATTGTTCGTCAATATCCTCGCTGACCTCGTGGTTTGCAACAACTTTGGCAGCCACAGCCTTACTCATCACAGCGATGATTGATTGATTTTCGTCTTCCGTTGCTCACTACTTTCCGCTTCCACTCCTCATCACTCTTTCAACCAAATCTACAAAAAGCTCCAAATTTTTCCAAAAAACATAAAAAGAGAAGAGAAGAACAAAGATAAAAATATGCCGATAAAGTATTGGGCGATATTAGGGAAATTGTTAAGCGCAGCCCATTGAAGAGCGTAGTAACCATTGCCGTCCGGAACAGAGACCGAAGCGTCGTCTTCTTCAACAAATTTCCTTAACTACTCTAAATCTCCATAAGCAGAAGCAGAGTAAACGTCGATGACGTTGAGGGCAAGATCTTGGGTTAAAGACAAAGCACGAGATCATGTTGTACGTTATAGATGCTTTGCTTACAAACCAAACCAACCGCCGCGTGGGCGTACATAGCTCAACTAAAGGGAGAAATTTGTCTTGCAAGTAAGCAGATGTCTCAGTGACACAACAAAAGGGTTAGTACTGAAAAAGAACTGGACAGAAATCGAACAATCATGTGTACTTCTGATCAGCACCCAAACACAAAACATAATCCTCCATAATCACCAACTACAGCAAGAAAATCGGTTGAGAAGTGAGATTTAAGAAAGATTAAAGCCTTAAAAAGTTACCTTTGTGAGCTTATTGGCATACAGCTCTCCAGCCAAAACCTTCTCGCCGAACAACATAACAGCAATTTTTCCGTTGATTTAGCCGAACAACGTAACAGCAGCCTTCTGGTTTGCGTTTTGTAAATAAGTGAAATCCAGAAAAACCCAGATCAGGAAAATAAGAAGGTAAAACCCAAATCTGGAAGCAGGAGCAAAACCCAGATCTGAAACATCCTCATCTTCCAGCTCCTCCACCGCCAACACACCACACAACACAACTGTTATAAAATAGATATCAAACTTAAATGATCCTCTTTAGTATCTTGTTCAATGTGGCTAGTACAATTTTGTTAACCAACTAGAAGTCGTTGTATATTTGGGGCAAAAAGTTTTCTGGTAGACTATTCGTTTGAAAACTGAAAAGGAGACTACAAAGCAATTTCTCACTTTATGTCAGCTAAGATTCACAGATCTCATATTTATTTTCAACCGATTATACTAATTTATATGCATTACTAAGATGAACTCGACTTTGTGCTCACTCGGCAGAATGTAGACAGTGAATGAGGATCAAGAATTTTTCTCTATAAGCTTTAAACTCTGATGGATGCAAAAGTCCAGACCTATAATTTGAATCTTGTACTTATTCCACAAGTCGATAACTTCAATAACCTTGTTTAATGCAGGTGAACATTTTGACACATATAGCAGAGGTGCCATTGAGTGAAGAAGCGCAATCTGCAATTGCATCATTGAAAAGAAAACACAGGGTTCAGGATGAGAAAGAGCAACTGCATCAAGATAAGGTAGACAAACATCTTGAACCGCCAGAAAGGATGCAAAAACTTGAGATTTCTGGTAATGAATTGAGAAAGGATGAAACAGATGGCACAGGAGGTGCTTTGTGGGATATTTTCAGGAGAGAGGATGTTCCCAAATTAGAGGCATATCTTCGAAAGCATTCCAAAGAGTTTAGGCACACGTACTGCTCTGCGGTAGAACAGGTAGCGTATAGGATCACCTAAGTGCTTTCGATTTGACCTTGTTATTTATCATGTAACAGCTAATCTTGGTTTCCTGTAGGTTATGCACCCAATTCATGACCAATGCTTTTACCTAAGCGAGGAGCATAAAGGGAAGTTGAAGGAGGAATTTGGTTAGTGTTTCGCATTGCTAGTTCTCGTTCCCTTTTCAGAAGTTACTCACTGTTATTCTTTTATTTTCTTAGGAGTTGAAGCCTGGACGTTTGAACAAAGACTTGGAGAGGCTGTTTTCATTCCTGCTGGATGCCCACATCAAGTTAGAAATCTCAAGGTAAAAATTCATCAAAAAAATGTATGCATCTTCTGGCAAACATGCAAAAGTGATTCAAATTCTGGCGCTGCGCTGACCTGTTTGTTTTCACTGATCAGTCATGTACCAAAGTTGCTGTTGATTTTGTCTCCCCTGAAAATGTGCACCAATGCCTGCGCTTAACAGAGGAATTCCGGCAACTTCCAAAGAATCATAAGGCTAGAGAAGACAAACTTGAGGTAAGCCGTTTCCATGGTAACATTTGTGTTGGCATCGTAGACATTTACCCAGATTTTTTCTAGGCGTAATTTCCTGTCATGATATCGAACAGATAAGGAAAATGATAATCTATGCTGCTGCACAAGCTCTGAAAGATATAGAAGAGTTGACGCTCGTGGAAGCCATTCCAAGTGGTCGTCAGAGGACTTAGAATCCGTTCCTGTCCTTGTGGTTGCCAATTTTTGTGGATGGCTGCTGAAAATCAATTAAGTGTAAAAGTGTAGCTTATGAACTCACACAGCAACATTAGTAGGCAACTGTGGTGGCGATATCCACCCTTTGTCTACGTTCTCATTACTTCTCTTTAAGATTATAAATGAAAATAATATTTTATAAATAAAAGTTCCCAAGTTTATCGATATTAAATGAGTAGGCTTGACCATAGTGAATGGAATACCTGTCTTTGACTAATAGGAGGTTGATTCGTCGAAACAGGAGGTTAACATGGCTTTGCAACATCGTACCTTTGACGTCAAAACTGAAAACTGTTAAACTTAAGCCATGAGCAACACTGGGCGTAACCAATAGATGAACATCTACACTTGATCTAATTCAAGATTGTAGACAGTTGAGCATTTTTATAACCAATATGGATCTTTGTTGTAATTTTGAGTACTTTTGATAATTATGTCACATCATCTGCAATTGTTACAGTAACTCATTGTTGCAGTATAATTTGTAGTTTACAATTATAACTCATAATAGTAGTGTATTTTGTGTTCTTTTTAACCCTAATTGTTGTATAAGCTATAAAATTTATGAGGCTAACCCTAGTTACATGGCTCGACAAATACCAGATCTAATGCTTAAGAATAGATCATCCATTGGAGATCAGAAAAAACAAAGCAAAGTCGGAGTGTAAGTGTTAGGTATGTTGGTCAAGATACACACGTCATTTTTCTCCAAAATTTTAAGGCTTGCCTTTTAGAAATCTTACACCTCCAATGTCTCCTCGTTTTAATGACCTCAAACAGGATCTATGGTCTACGAGTTTCTGATACACAAGATCTTTATGAAGAAGTAAGTGTAGAGCATACTTGTCTTCTGTATGACTAAAACTATATTATTAAAAAATCAAGCTTTCAAGAGAGGGAGAACTTAGAGAAAAGCCATGTGATAAAAAATACTCAAACTTTCATTCATGAAAACAAGTTCTTAATACAAGATACTCTGCATATAACGAAAGAGAAACCTTACTTTTATAGACTAAGCAAAGGAATAAAACAAACAACTATAGGGAAAAGATTCCTCAAGTACAAATATTCACACAACTTAAAAAAATCAAATAGTAAAAAGTGGGAAACACATAGGTCTCAAATATTCCTAAAGGATAACAAAGAATCTTTAAAGAGGATGTGTACTCCGAAGATTCTTTCACAAAGATAATGACACTTTAGAAAAGACACATAATTATGAAGACAACGAATACAAGGGTCCCATAGTCAGAAGTGGAATTTTAGTCATCAGTAAATTTGAATTGATTCTTGCCACAAATGGAGGTTTGAAGGAGACACTGACAGCTCAAGTGAAGGAGAAGCTCTTTCACTTGAGCTGTCAGTGTCAGAATGAGCTCTATATGTCTTTTGTCTTTTTCCAGGGGCTGGCATCATCTGTGTAGAATCTTTTTGGGAATTGATCAAGCTCTTCTTCATTAGGGATGAAAAATATCATCATTACTTTTGCTCTTTCACTTGAGCTGTCAGTGTCAGAATGAGCTCTATATCTCTTTTGTCTTTTGTTGGGGGCTGGCATCATCTGTGTAGAATCTTTTTGGGAATTGATCAAGTTCTTTTTCATTAAGGATGAAAAATATCATCATTACTTGTGCATTTTGGAAGAAGGAGGCCTGAGGCTGTGAAGGTCTTGCAGTATCAGAGGAAATTTCCAATGGTGTTATATCATCATATTCATAATATATTAGCCTGTTTGATCCTAGTATGTCTACTTCTTATGCTTCAGGTTCACCGGGAATTAATTTTCCTAGGTAGGGTCCAAAAAAGGTAGGGATGACATGTATATGCTGAGGAAAATGGTTGATATCCTTAAAAAAACTTCTAACAGATTTAAGGACATTTTCCTTATACCTTGGCCAATAGAGTGAAATGTGATGAAAACAGACTCTATTGTCATAATAGATTATACGAGTACGTGCTGTGAGATATAGACAATGGAGAATAAAGAAACATTGTGCATATTATTTCTTTAAAGGCCCTTCCCATAATTGATATTGTTCAATATCAATGGAAAGTTGTGTTCTCCATTCTTTGAGTGGTTGGTACCACTCAAGGAAAGTCCATAATAGAGAACTTTCATTATATTAGTAACAGATATATTAGTAGGCCTGTAGAGGAGGTAAGGTGACAACATAGGCATAAAAGGCAGAGAGAGCCCAGGGATATCATAACACATTCTAGGAGAGTGGACCATTAAGAAAGAATACATTAAGGTGTGGTGCTCTGAGGTTAAACAGAGAGGGTTAGCAAGGTGAATTGTTCTGGCTGAGGAAAATTTGTAGGTAATAAAACAGGTTCAATCGGGCAAGAGATGCAACTTTTGCAATAGTAGTGGGTGCACTAGTAATCAGAGAAAAGAACTTCTTTTTTTTGGCAGTAGTAGGTAGGTCAACCATGGAAAGGAGGAGAGGGATATATGGTTCAAGGTAGTGATCACACTGAAAGGAAGAGATAAGAGATCAGCTAGGATGTTACCTTTGGTATGGTGAATGGTAAATTTATAGCATGAAATTATTTTGGTGGGATTAGCTTTCCAATGTTGGAGAATGTGCTGGCCTTTGTCAAAAATCTTCAAAGCTGGTGGATGTTGATAAGCTTACTTTAGATGTTGTATGGCTCTAGTTTTCTCTTTTTTCCTATGATGGTGGATTCTTTTGTAGCAGCTTTGACAGGGACGATGTATAATCACCCATTTGAGAGATGAAATCTCTGATATAATTAACAATTCAAAGGAATTGTTGTATCTGTTTGGTTATGTAGGAATGCCAATTTTGGCCCGGTCCAATTTTAGCTCTGGTTGACTCAGCTATGGGCATGCCACAGGCCAAAATTTTTCAACCCGACTAGGCCAGGGGCTAAGCGCGTGCCGACTCAACCCGTGGCCTGACCAGAACGTCAAAAATGAAGGGTCGACCAGTCCCAACTTATTGATATCCCTATGGTTATGAGATTGTCATCAGGAAAATGCAGTAGTTCACTGATAATATATGGTCCAGGCTAATAAAATCCATTATGGAAGTGTATACCTAAAAAGTCTATCTTGGTTATTCTGATTTAGCTCTTCTTTGCTGAGAGCATAATGCCATGTGACTTCGTGAGATCTAAGAAAGATTGTAGTAAAGCCTGATGTTCTTCATAAGTTTTAAAGTACAACAAGATGTCATCAATATAGATCAAAGCACTGTAGAGAATGGGCTCAAAGATCTTCATCATAGCCTGTTGAAATAATGAAGGGGCAACTTTGAGTCCAAACGACATAACAGTTAATTGATATTGGGCATTCAAAATGCAAAAGGTTGTTTTGTATCTATCTTGAGGATCAATTCCAAGTTGCCAAAATCCTGCTTTGAGATCAAACTTGGAGAAGATGATAACTTCCTTTAGAAATAATACCTGCGTACTAATCTTCGACAGTAAGAATTTGTCATCCTATAGGAAAGCATTTAAAGGTTTATAGTCAATGACTAACCTCTTTTTTCCTCTTTTCTGTTTAGACCTTTTTTTGAAATAAAAAGTCTGACAAGCCTAATCATATTTAGTGGGCTCAATGAGTCCTTACTGAAGGAGGATAACACACTCTTCTTGTGCCAGTTTCAAATGATCAGTATTTATACCTAGATGAGTAGCTTTGGTAGAGGATTGATATCTATGTTCTTCTTGAGAGGAGGACGAATGAAGAAATCAACATTCTTCTATAGAGGAATGAAATGAGAGAATTGTGCATGAGACTCAAGACAATAGTTCAAAAATTGGTCTCTCAGGGTTTCATATGGTGGTGGCACTTGAGTAAGCTCAAATACATTCCTGATGTCAATGTAAAAACTAAAGTTGGCACAACTTCTAATTCCTGTGGGTAGAATCTATAGTGGAGATGCCTGAATATAGACATCCATTATAATAAGAATATCAAGACCAGGTAGATTACTTCCAAAAACCTTGGTCCATACCACACAATCAGGGAAGAAACGAATCTCTTTTTTTCTTTTAGTTATAAGCCTGAACTTGAATGTATTCTTATCAGCAACAATGAAATACTCATATGGGAACTCCATGTTTTAGGAGGTAAAATGTTGGGCTTCATAATGGCTCTACTAGATCTAGTATCTATGTACCCAATAGCTTTAATGGGACGATCATACTTATCTTAGAACAGTAACTGCATTTGCACATAAGAACGAGGAATAGGCTTGGGGACAAGCTTGAGGCACGGTTGTTATCGTTGTAACATGTAAAGCATGTCATCTTCAAAACTGGAGATATCATCTTCAAAAATGGAGATATTAGAGGAGTCATCTTCCTCATCAGAGGAATCAATGGGAACAACAAACTTTATGTCTTTATCCTCAATGGATTGTTCTTCTATGAGATCTTCAATGTTTCCTTTATCGTCATGGATGAACATGATAGCTTTAATGGAATCCAGAAGTTTAATATCCCTTTTTGTCTTATGAGGACATTGATGAGCAAAATGTCCTGATTTGCTACAGAGAAAACAATGATTTGGTGGTTTTTCTTGAGGATATCTCCTTTTGAAGAAGCGGACAAAATGTCGATGTTTCTTTCTTATGAAGGGCATGTAGCCTTCTTTAGGAGACATGTGGGATTTGTGGAATGTCTTATAGGAGAACTTCTTGTGATAGTGTTTCTTCTTCATATGGCACTCACAGTCTTTTTTCTCCTTACATTTGATTATCATATATGACTTTTTGCACGCTTTCTTTAACTGATGACCACCTTTAATCATGATCTTGAAGAACATCTGTTGATCACATAGCTTATTAAAGGAAGCTAAGGCGAGCTGATAGATCTCTCGAAGAGATATATCTTTCATATCTCTTTGAAATACAGCCATGGTCCTTTGTAACTCAGGTTGTAATTCTTCTGGAAGAGAGGAAATGAATGTATAATGAAGAATAACATTGTTGAAACCATTAAGTAGATAATAACATTCTATCATATGTTGGAAATGTTTATGTAAATCTCTTCTGTCTAAAGAACAACACTTCATCTCAAAGTATTCTTGTCTAACCTATTTGTCGGTAAGTTGAAAGTCACTAATGAACTCTTTATAATTACTCAAAGAACTAATCCAGCAAATGTGACTTGTACAAACTGAAGTCTGCGATATTCATTAAGAATTTGCCACTATTCTTGTAATGTATCAGTAAAACAAGGAGTAAACTCAGACAAAATATCTCGTAAAGGATGATTTGATTTAGTCATTTACAAATCAATTCAAGCACCGAATTCATAGAGACACTCTCTCCATTTTCTTAGTGGAAGATCATCGAATGTAAACCAGGGACTTGAAATAGGTTTGGTTAGCGGTGTTGGTGTAGTGAAGGTCTACAAGGTTCAGTTTTTGTGGACTTAGCTTCACTGATCTCTAGCTTAACCTCCGTAGGTTGAGGCATGGTCATCATGACTTGAGCTAGATCTGTCAAGTCAGCAAATTGTGCGGATTCATCTAAAGATGGTTTAGCCACTTCATATGGTTTAGCTACTACAGATGATGGCTCAAAGATGCTAAATGTTTAGAGATGCATTCTTCATCAGACATCTTAGGAATAGAGGATGGTGCAAGAGTTGATAAGTTAGAATGCTCAGAGGGGCATTCATTATTAGAGATGGTAGGAACAGACACTGGTGCAAGAGTTGCTATGAAATCTGTCTGAGGAGCTTTATCTTTTCCTGTAGATTGGGAAGGTTGTGGTTTTGGTGAAGAAGAAGGTGGAGTATGGATCTGTAAGGGTTTATTCCACAGATCATCTAGCTTAGGGTGTGGATCAACAAGTTTTGGGCCCTATTTGGAAATCAGTGGATTGCATTAGCTGTTAGCTAATAACGAATTAATATAGCTGATTTAACCAGCGGATAACATCAATTATTTTTTTAAAGTTGTTTAGTAAAATTAGTTATTTAGTATTAGCTGTTTATGTGTAAAATGACTTATGAAGGCTTGAATTCAAAATATTTATAAGGACTTGAGTATTATATCTTAGTACTTCTTTGAATATTTTCATAAGAATTTAGATAGAGCAAAAGAAGTTAACACCATCATTTAAAGCAAAGGTTTATAATAATCTAAGTACGACATCTAATTGCTAATAAACTAGAAACAATATTATCATGAATAGTTGTCATCTCCCGAGTTCTTAGTTCTTCAACACCTTCTTATGTGGAGTTAACTTCAATATCTTCAAATATCTGGTGATATAAATTCAAGATCTTGATCGATGATATTAAAAGCTAGATCAGTAATTGTGCTTCTTCTTATATAGTTATGCACTGCAAAAGTTGCACAAATTATTCTTTTTGATCCATCAATGAAGACTTAGGCATTTTCTCCAATATCTTCCATGGAGCTTTAAGAACTCCAAAAGCCCTCTCAATACAACTTCTCAATGATGAATGAGCTCGAATAAAACTTCTTGAGATCCTTTTGGATTTGTACCATGAAACTCTAATTGATGATACCTTATCTCTGGGTAAGGTGTCAAAAATCCTTCTCTTTTCAGATAGCCTTTGTTAACTAAGTAATATTTACCTGAGTGTTCATAGAAGCAATAAATTAGTATGAATAATATCATAAAAAGTCTAAATCATGAATAACAAATCTTAAAATTGATTGTCGATGGTTTTGAAAATTTAAGTCTCAGATTATAGATTGTATCAAGGGAAATAGGAGAATTGTGTGTTGGTCTATCCCAACCTACTAAAACATACATTAATAGTAAGTCAAAGTCACATACTACCAGTACATTTGTAGTTGTTATTCTTTTTCGTCTTTTAATTATACTGCATTTGATCCTCCTCTGTAACAACCATCACTATATGTGTACCGTCAATAGCTCCAATGCAACCCTAATATAAAACAATAATTATAAGATGATGAAACAACCATGTTCAACAAAAAATATAATGAAGGGGGAGGGGAAACATATTCAATTACCTTAAAATGTGACATATATCTAGCATCATTGGCAATTTGTAGTGGGATCTCTTTGAATTTGGGATCTTTTGGTACGAGTATATCCCTTAAATATTCATCTATGACACTCAAAACTTCTTTAAAAACTTTACTCACAGTTTCACCAGAATGTTAAAAGCACCCTTGAGTATCTCTACTAGTGGCACCTTTATTTAGGATATATACGAATAAACCTACTTTCTCCAAAATTGACATCATATGTGAAGGCCTTAAACTATAATTGTTTTCCAAAACCATGCATAATTGACGAAATGTATTTGGATTCATCTTAAATGTATTAAAACACAATTTTTCTTGACCATTCAATAATTCATTCATTCATTCATAGTTCTCCTGTTATATAAGAAGTCATGCATGGTTTCTAGTATATATGGTTCAAAAAATACTCACCTATATAACCCGCTAAACAAACCATCAAATCCTAAAACAAATTCTCATTTTCCAAAAATTGCTTAATTTGTGGAAGTTGTATAATTTGCATAACATTATCATCCATCCCTACATATCAACAAGTAAAATTATATTCTAAATAAACAAGACACTTATATGTCTAAATATTAATAAATAAATAATATAACACATAATGAAATTATATATTACTAACAAGATAATATAATATAATATGATAAGATAACCAAGTTCATAATGTCTTAAAACACACCGTGTCAATATAAGTGCAAAAATCATAAGAATAATAAACTAAACATAGTAATGCAAAGAAACTATGTTTGATGTTTCTTATGCTTCTCCTGCTCATACATAAACTTAATGTATTCAACTCTCTTTGTATCATCTGATAAACTGAAAAAAATGAACCTTCTTTGTGGATATTTAATCAACGTGCAAGCAAGAAAAATTCAGGGGTGCTAGCCTCTAAACCTGGCAAAGCATATAGTTTTCCCATAGCATCTGTAACATCATGATGTGATGCACCAACACCAATACTCTATGATGCACTAATAGTCATCGTGTTCAACATTTTCATAATGAAAGTATTTATCTCCATTGTTGCACTCTGTCTCTCTTAAATAAATTACATCGTATTGTCAAGTCTCACATACATTGTTGCAGATCCTCCTACCCTTTTAATGGAATCAGTTTTTGCACTTTTGTTACTTTGTGACCTATCACTCTCCAAAACCCTTTTGCATCTTCTTCTGTCACTCACTTGGATGGGTTAGTAATAGGAGTAGATGTAGGGGTTGGGGTAGGTTTGCTTATAACTCTTCACAATCACCATTCATATAGTAATTGTTTAGACCATTACTCTCATCCATATTGTCATGATCATGATAGCCTGATGGTTGATGATGAACATTATAACTATAAGGTGGAGAAGGAACATACACTTCCTCAACTTCTCCTTGTCCTTATGGAGAGTCAGCCATAACACAAAATGTAATCTCCCCTAGGGCCAAACATCTAAAAAGTTGATCAAATTTACATTCAAGCTTAAGTTCAAGCCCTTCCTCTTTAAATGTTTTAAAATTGATATTCTCCTATAAAAATATAAATAACTTAAATATAAATTATTAACTAACTATTTAGCATTAAAGTAAAGGAAAATAACTTAAAATTAGGGCAAAAAGGCTATCCTTAATCTTCAAAATCTACGACTCCTCACTGGCACCGATTATTCCTTTTTCATAGTCCTATCCTAGTCATGTTTCTTTCCCTTTCAAATGTTTCCAAAGACCCCTTCTAGCTCTCATCCAATCAAACTTATTTTTAAGTTTACCTTTATCCCATGGTAAGTTAGTCGCTTTCTGAAACTCTTCTTGCACCTTCTTCCATAGTAACCTATGATAAATAACTTCACCACTTTTTCCCTTACTCCTGTTAATATATTGGTTACAAATGTCACAAAAGATAAGAAGTGTTTCTTTTGGCCAACGAACTCTACCTATATCATTCCCCCTTGACTTTCTCATTTGTTTCCTTTTTGGGATTATGTCATCTAATCATAAAAGGTGAGAGAAGATTACATACTAATTAATCAATTTCCAAATGGTTTCACTAGTTCATACAAATCAAATCAAATCAAATCATTATAAAAAAAGAAAAATGAAAATGAAAATGAAAATTTTACTTATGAATCATATTTAACTAGCTAATTTTGGGAGATTGATTGAGAAATGAGCTTGACCCCAATATATTTTTCGCCTTATTTGACTTTTTTCGGGGCATAGTCATAACTCTATAATAAGGAGGCTTATTCACTTTTCTTATCTGGGGACTAGTCTTTGGGGATGAAACATTAGAAGCAACATGGTTACCCAAACAAATATGTCTCCCATTTAGTACATATCTCCTTATCCATGTCTTCCCTCATCTTGAACTGCCAAATGTCTCATTTGATGTGGTTGAAACACCCATGACATAAGAATAATGACAACCCCATTTTGAAATAAAGTTGTAATGACGATTTCAAATCATAGTATTTTTGTACACCCAAAGAAGCAAAAGTCACGAAAACATTTGTTATTCATACTTCAACAAAGTTTCTTTCCTCAGAAAATGATGGAAATGGCTAAAAACACAATGCCTGAGAGTACAGAGAGGGCATTACCAATATGCATTAATGATCCAACCATAGAAATAACCTTGTTTTTGCATTAAATAAATAAATAACTAGTAAAAGTTTGAGGACTTCTTATCATTAACTACTGCTAATCACAAGAAGTTTGAGGACTCCTAGAATCAGTTTAAGTATTTATTGACCACAAAGTGTTTAGGAACATGATCAGGAATGTCAAAGGAGGTCCTTGTCCCAAGTTCATATTCCTGAACATCTGTGAATCAAGTTGTAGTGTGAACAATTTAGATTTTTTGGATGAAAACCCTTCTCAAGCTTTTCAAGATCTTTCACCAATAAACACGGATAAGAACTTTCAAGTCCTTTATCAAGATCAGGTGCACATGAATTGAAGTGATTTTGGTTATACCTAAACATTGATCTTAGAAAGTGTTCCTCCAAGCAATTGAAGGGGACGAGTGAGTTGGGCTGTGAAGGGCTAGGAAAAGTAGCAGATGGAAATGAAGGATAGATGTAGTTACTTAATGGAGAATAAGAACCAGGGTAAGCAATGGTTAGTGGTTTTTGTGTGTGTAATCAATAGAAGATATTTAGAAAGGACTGATAGAGGTTTTAAAGTAAAGTTTCTAAGATCTACATAAGATCATTTTGTTTACTGGGGACAGGACATTTGTACTTGGAATTCTAATTTTTCCATAAGAACTTGAAGAAGTATCATGGCATAGACAAGTAGAGAGTAAAAAATTTAGAGTGAGAAACACAGTATGAAAAATCTCCAATTTCTTGTTGGTATGCATATTTATCCCTGAGAAGCAAAATCTAATGCTAGTCATAACGTGAGGCAATTAATTTTTGTTCATATTAATATGTAAAAACCTCAGTTTTCTCTGGTAAGTTACAAAATGGAGAATTTGGTATTATACAACTCCAGATAAGAGAAAGTATAGAGAGAGGGGACAAAAGAAAGCAGATTAGACGAATTAGAACTCCATGAATTGATCTCTACAAATCAACCAGTTTCTTGATCAATCCTTGTTCTAGTATTGCCTCTATCATTTCTTTCCTTTGATGATACACTTTTTTGAAAATTCATTCGGTAGTTACAACATGAACCTAGCGGTAACAAGGCCTAAACTATCGAACCCATTAGGACTAAATCCACGAACACATCCCTGTTGAATCTTACTAAAGTAACAATAATAGTAGCTCCATGTTCTCGAATATATATAGTTGGTGATATGCCGTTAAAGAAGGGTTGAAAGGCTATGCCTATGCAACTTTCTTAGCTTTCGAACTAAAGACTTAAGCTCGCAAAATTTTTAAAGAGCTTGGAAAGTTTTTGGTTACTGGGAAGAAGTGCTTGTGCCTAAGTATAAAGCTCCAAGAAAGTATCTATGGTGGGTTGGTAATGGTGGGTTATTGTGAAGATGAAGTTGATTTGTAGTTCTTCTGAAGCTTTTTTTAGAGATCCTATGAATGCCAACATAGGTGCATCTTCCATCGATGGACAGGGTTTCAAACTTAGACATGGACATGAACACATTGGATGTAGGTGTTGAGAAATATGGGAAGACTAATTAAAGAGAGAGAGGACCAATAACAAAAAAGCTTGCGTACCATTCTTTAACCTCGTCGGTTGATACACCTCTTGTGGAAATCTACTAATCTCACGATTTTAGGTTCTATTGATCCAAATCAAAGCAAGGCCATGTTATGAAACAAAGTTAATGAAGAAATTTGAAATATGGGAAGACTGATCAAAGAGAGAGACGAACAATAACATAAAAGTTTACTTACCAATTCACCTTTTCGGTTGATACAGTATTAATCTCACGATTTTAGGTGGTAGCTACTAATAAAGTTAAATTTGTATGTGCGATTAAAAGAATGAAATTTATCATAATAGGATAAACTTATCTTTATCTCTATTTCTATCTCTTTAGTATTTTGTAATAACTTTTAGACACAATTGTTTTTTTATCTCTTAATTTTTCAGCCACTGTTTGAAAACACTCATCATAGTAACATTTTTAAAAACAACAGATTGGGTTCAATCTGTAAACCCAATTTGTTGATTATCAAACATAATTATTGGTTGTTTGATGTGATTAAACAACTAAATACATCTTAATCCTCCAAAAAATAATTGATCAGCTATTTGCTAAACAAGGGCTTAGTGTATGAAGGTGACGACTCAGGAGGTTTTTTCAGACTTAGGCTTTGACTTGGTTGATTTGGGCTTAGTGTTGGTAGGATGTATATTGTCTAATCAAAGGATAATTGAACTTGAATACCTTCTCATAGTCAACTTCTTCAGGGTATGATGGTGGAGAATAGATTGGTGGGATAGGATAGGTTGGTGAAGGATAGCTCGATTGGTTAACTGAAAAGGATGTAGGATAAGCTCCATAAACAGTCTTAAATTGTTCTTTCTGCATGCCAGCCTCCATTCGTTGAAGAATATCTTTCACCTTTCTTAGTTCTTGTTCCTTTGTGGTAAAGTCAAGGCCAAAATATTGAGTATCGACATAGTGTTGAGGAGTCGAATCAAGTTGGATTATTTGAGCTTTATAAGATTTGTATAGTTTTTAGATCTCTGTAGAGATTGTATCAACTCGTTGGTGAGTGGCTTGCGTTTGTTGAGTCAAACCATCAAGTTTGGAATCAATCTGTCGAAGGACTTTGTTCTGGGCCAAAGAATTATCAGTCTGCCAATTGAGAGTTTCATCAACAGGATTTGAAAGCATCATTCCATTAGAACTTATGCCAGAGGCATGAATGTATAGGTTAGAGATAACCCTTTGTTGGTCATTACTACATCTCTCTAGTGGACGAAAGTCTTCCTTATAAGGATTAACCATTATACACGGAATGGTTATAGTAGTAACAATTGAAATAGAAGGAATAACTGGCCGAGGATGTTTGGAGATTGACTCTAGATATGACAAAGGTTCTTTGTCAACCACTTTGAGCATTTCACGAATACTTTTGGGTCTTGGGCTTGGATTTTCAATCCAAGATTTAGAATCATCATGATCATCACGGTGATAGTGAGCTGGTCTAGTAGGCTAACAAGTATAGATCTCCTTTGTTTGTTCTTTTTTATCCTTGTCGTCAATTATACAATTCATCATCATCATCAACACTATCTGATTCAGAGTTAGACATACTTCATAGTCTGGTTTGCACATATAGACCTACATCCTAGACAAAATGTCCATGATGATAACTAATGTAAACTAGTTCTCCATCAGGTTTAAAATAATAGATTGGAGGTCCATCTTTGCCCTCTTTGTGAGAGAACATTGGTTGAAGCATCAGAATAGGGCTTGATGTATGAGAGGGTCCAGATTGATCTTCATTGGGCCTGATGTAGATGGATTTCACAGTTCCATCTCATAATGTCTTAAGAACAGGTGGAGTAGTGGTGTGAAAGGAATGCCTATAAGGGGTATGAAATACTTTTTGGTAGTTGGTGATCTATTCAGTTGACATAAACTTTTCAAGCTTTGCTGGTGGTAACTGCTTCGAGATCTGGATGATGGTAGTTTGATCATGAGCTCTGTCTGCTACTATGTACAAGGCATCAGAAGTGGAGTTTGGGAAGTTGAGATCTATGGTATGGTTCTATAAACAGTAGATCATCTAGTGGTGAAGAGTAGCCATAATGGCTGTAGCATCTTGCTTTGCTTTAGTGATCTAGATCTGAACTTGGAGTTGTTCAGACAAAATCAAATCATCTAGCCTGATGTTGAACTCAGGAGCTATGGTGAGAATGACACTTCCATTGTTAAGAGTTGTCAACTGAGTACCAATACCTACTACAACTAGGACATCTCTTTTAGACAATGCCTATACGACGTACCAATCAGTACGTTTTAGTACGTATCAGTGCGTTTTGGTACGTCGTATAAACAGTATCTAGAAGAGATATACTAGTTGTAGCAGGTATTCAATTCCTTTTCTTCCAGGGAGGGTGAGAACAAGACGCATAGCTCTAACATGTAGGTGTGTATAGTTTTGCTCTCTCCAAAGGGAGTCAAGCTAGGCACTGAAAGCAACAAGGGTAACAAATGATGTCAACAGTAAGAATCATGAATAAGAAGCACTTTCTCACATATTTTTAGTCAAAAAGATAAGATAGAAGGATTATAAAGTCCTTTAGTTTGAAAGATGAATAGCTCATTAAATCTTTTAGTTTGAAAGATAGAATATGTATGAATAAAAAGTTATTTCTTACAATCTTTTGATAAAAAAGACAGAAGACCAAGAATAAAAAGTAAAATTTATTTTTAATAAAAAGATATAAAAGTGAATTGTTTTCATAAAAAAGAGAAATATTTTGACTATAAATTTTGACAAATTTTAAAGGCATTAAGAATTTAAGTAAGAGAGATTTATTTTATTAAATTCCCATCAAACTATTTAACAAAATTAATTATTAAAATATAGTAAAAGTTGTCACACAAATTCAATCATTCAAATGAAAATGGAAGAAAAACAGTGACACTATAACTAGGAATTTCTCCCTCCTTTTAGAAGTGGGTGGACTAAAATATTTTTTTTATACAATATTTGATTTAGAGAGAAAAAAGATGTTGGTGATTATGATAAGTGGTAGGGGGACTACTTTTGGCCACATCCAAATTGAATAAAATTAGCAAAGTTATCATGCAACAATTAAATTTAAGTTTGTTAAATTTTAATTAAGTCCTTTATAATTGTTTATCAATAAATCTATTTATTCTTAAATATCTCAAGTCACTCGTTCATTGGTGTTTCGCTCACACTCTTATTACGTAAATATTTAACACAAATTAATCAAAAGATGAACAAAAGGGTATCAACTTCTTATTGATTTATTAAAAAAAACACAAAAATTTGAATCCCTTCCAACTTGAAGCATGATTTAAAATAACTGTTTAATATCTTTTTATTCAAAACTCTTAACAAGAATTATTTTTAAAGCTCTCAATTTTCTTGCAAATAATTGAATATACTCAATGTCACATAAATGGAATACAAATGATGTCTTTATATAAGATTACAAGAATTTAGTAACTAAATAAATTACATTATCTACTTACACTAGCTCTTATTATGTTAATGGAAAGATATCAACTTTAAGCCATTAATTCACTTTAGCATATAAAAATATATGGTTTTAGAAGATATTACTTTATTGCTACATTATTCGAACCACTTTCTCACTACATTTTCCTACATTTGAAGAAGTGCCTCCACTTTATAAGGTAGCACTTCCAAATTTTTAGCACACTACTTTCATATTCTTACCATATGTAACTGCATCATCGTCTCTTAAAATAAATGCTTTAATGAGATTTTTGTTTAATCATCCCATGTCATCTTTGTGTATGGTCTATCTAAATACGATCATGATGTAATCACATTGTTCTATAACACAAGTTAGCAACAATCTAAGACATCATATATTAAACTCATCAAATTTACTTACCTTTCAACCTCCTCATTGAAATTAAGTGTATTTGTGTACTTTTAGACTTAGCATACCTTAGTTGCACTATCATCTTTAATCTCATGTTCAAATCTTACCCATTGTCTAAAATTTCTTGTTAACGGGCATCAATACATATCAACACTATCTTCGTCTTGATCTTTCATAAATATTGCTTACTCCAAGTCTTTGCCTTATTTTGTAATCCATCTATCATATTTATATTAACCAAGTACTAAATGTCAACCACGGCTGGTTAACGCTATGCAATTTAGACATAAAAGATCTAACCTTAAGCTTCTTGCTTACAAAGTTATTTTTATTTTTTTTCTTTTCTACTTCTTGGATAATTGTGTTTGCTTATTTTTAAATTACTCACCTCCACCGCTAAATAAAACTCCACGAAACGATCTTCTGTCATAGCCCAACAACAGAAGCCCGAATTAGCCCATGTCGTCAACCACGGGACAATTGGAGAACCAGTCTTATTACTTGAAGAAGCGCCAATTCAAAAAAAAACATTATCGGTTAACTGCCGAACACGTAGCCACGCTTACTCTGTTCTTCACTCTCCTTGGATTAAAGATGAACGTACCCTTTTGCTTGTATAATCAAATTCTTCCTTTTACTCCCTTTTCCCAGAGAAAGGTTCTCTCCTTTTCTAAAAAGTCTCGATCTTTGAACTCTTGCAGCAAATTCTGTTATGACCCCAGTGTGTTTGGTAGCTTAGGCTGTTACAGGTTTGAACTTAGGAAGGGTGTCATTAGGAGCTCAGTGAGTGAGGTACAAGAGGAGAAGCAAAAGAAACAGGTTGTGAGAAGAGCTTATCCTTTTCATGAAATCGAGCCCAAATGGCAGCGTTACTGGGAAGACCATCATACTTTTCAAACCTCTGATGATATTGATACTTCTAAACCTAAGTTTTATGTGCTTGACATGTTTCCTTATCCCAGGTATCTCTGATAAAAGAAAGCCTAAGTTTTTATTTTATTTTCTGTTCTTTTAGGCTTTGAAAACTTGGCACAATCTTAGTTTAATGATTTGGTTCAGACGAGTCAGTAGATTCAGTAAGCATTTGTTGAGAAAGAAAAGGCAAATTTGTGATGAATCCTACTCTAACAATCCACTTGCAGTTATTATGGTCAATATCATGTTTTGTAAATCTTTGGTGTCTGGTTTTATATGCTTCTGAATTTGTTTATCACAAGTCACTGAGTTGGTTTGTTGTAAGTGGGGGCTTCTGTTTCTGGGTTATTGTTGCAGTGGCGCTGGATTGCACGTTGGTCATCCACTGGGATATACGGCCACGGACATTCTAGCGAGGTACAAGCGTATGCAAGGTTACAATGTTTTGCACCCAATAGGATGGGATGCATTTGGTTTGCCTGCTGAGCAATATGCAATCGAGGTTTGCTTTCCATAATGCTGTAAAGTTAGCATCAATGTCGACTACTAGGGTTAGCATTGTCAATAATTGATGGCCTGCATGGCATGCTTTACAGACAGGAACCCATCCAAAATTCACAACATTGAGGAATATTAACCGCTTTCGCTCTCAGGTGATTCAAAATTCTCTGAATTTCTTCTAAGTGAAATTTCTCTCCTTTATTTCATGCATTGGTTTAATAGGAAAATATTTTCAATATCATTCTGCTTTTCTTTTGGTTTAGATTTCAACAATATCTGGATTCTGAGTTACAAACTTCATAATAATGTATGCTCTTGCCTATCAAAACCAAAAATGTTGCATATAAGTGGATGCAGAGAATTGTTCACAAATGGCTCATTTGGGGTTCACTGGATCAGCAAAGATGCTTGATGGCCGTGGATGTGGTTTAGTTGATATGAAATTTAATATTTCAAAGCATGACTAAAGAAAATTGCTACTTCTTTGGGTTCTTAGGACTTTGCTAAGCATGGGAGGGACCCTTTCAATTGAATTGTGATTTTTTTTTTCTATGACACCAGTGTAGTGACATCTGAACATTTTGCAGCTTAAGTCATTAGGATTCTCATATGACTGGGATCGTGAAATATCTACTATAGAGCCAGAATATTATAAATGGACCCAGTGGATCTTTCTACAGCTATTGAAGAGGGGATTAGCATATCAGGTCCAGGACTATAACCAATCCAACATTCTAAACTATCAGTTGCTGCTTTGGACTCAATCTGATGGTTTACTGCCTATGCATTCAGGCTGAGGTGCCAGTCAATTGGTGTCCTGCTCTTGGCACTGTTTTAGCAAATGAGGAGGTGGTGGATGGAGTGAGCGAGCGTGGGGGTCATCCAGTTGTAAGGAAGGTATTCCACGCGATGCTTACTGTTTTGAGCAATTTATGTTGTAACCTAGCTACAAATAGTTGTAAGGAAGGTATTTCCATGTGTTGCTTACTGTTTTGGGCAATTTATTTTGTAACCTAGTTACTATTTTCTCCGATTGTTGAATGATTTTGTGATTTCAGTGTTCTTGTTTATTACCAAGCAGCCAATGAGACAATGGAATCTTAAGATTACTGCATATGCTGATCGTCTTCTTCAAGACTTAGATGACCTTGATTGGCCTGAAAGTGTAAAAGACATGCAAAGGAACTGGATTGGGAGGTCTGAAGGAGCTGAGATGGAATTTTTGGTGCTTGATGATAATGGAAGGGAAAGTGACATCAAAATTACTGTCTATACTACCAGACCTGATACCATCTTTGGAGCAACGTAACTCCCATATCCTTTTCCTCTATTTTATTTGTTTGTCAAATTCAAACTAGTTAGAAAGTACTTGTTTTCTTTGATTAACTTATTGTGGATTGAGAAACCATTTTTTGTTCTTAATTGCTGATACACAGGTATTTAGTCGTGGCTCCAGAGCATTCCCTGCTTCCGTCTTTTGTTTCGCCTGTCCAGAGCAAGAGTGTATGTTGATTTTCTTTCTTATGATATCACGTGTCATGACCTTCTTAGCATTTGGAAATTGATAAGCTGATAAATTCTGATTGCAGGTGGATGAGTACAAAGAACTTGCCTCACGTAAGAGTGATCTTGAGAGGACTGAGCTCCAGAAGGAGAAAACTGGTGTCTTCAGTGGGTGTTATGCCAAGAATCCAGCTAACGGGGAAGCAATCCCAATATGGGTAGCAGATTACGTTTTGGGGAGGTGTATTTGAGCGTACTCTATATGACTTACTAGTTTAGTCATAAATTTTTAGGTTTCAAATTTCTGGTATTAATATTGGCAAAAATTTGAAGTTCGTTGATTCTTCTTTTAGCTCTCTAACATAAAAGTTTACTATGAACTTATGTTTGGTTTACTTAAATGGCTTACCTAATGTGATTCAAATTTATTAATTTGTGTTTCTGGTACAGTTATGGGACTGGAGCAATAATGGCTGTGCCTGCACATGACATCCGTGACTATGAGTTTGCAATCAAATACGACATTCCAATTCGTTGGGTTTTGAATCCAGATGGTGAAGAATCTAGTGACTTATTAAAGGCTTATGCAGGCGAGGGAATTGTTATAAACTCTTCGAATTTGGCAATGGGACTTGACATCAATGGCTTGCTTAGTAAAGTTGCAGCTTCTAAAGTCATCGAATGGGCTGCAAGAACAGGAAATGGGAAGAAAAAGGTGTTTCCACTGTATCTAAAATTTAAACTTAATGTCAAAGTTGGGTTTGTACTAAATTAACATGGATGATAGATATACGTTGGGCCTTAAACATTGTGCTACTCAGGTGAATTACAAGTTGAGGGATTGGCTTTTTGCTCGGCAGCGTTATTGGGGAGAACCTATCCCAGTTATTTTCTTGGAGGACACTCGAGAGAGTGTTCCACTTCTTGAAACTGAGCTGCCCCTTACATTACCAGAATTGGATGATTTTACGCCTACAGGCACAGGAGAACCACCCCTGTCAAAGGCTGGCTCTTGGGTATACTTTTGGTTCCTTGTGAATATCTTTTTTCTACCCTGCAGTAGGTATGCTCCTTTTTAACAAGAAATATTTTGATGCTTTTATGACTGTTCTTAGGTTAAGACCACAGATCCATTATCTGGAAAACCTGCGAGGAGAGAAACGAACACCATGCCTCAATGGGCTGGTTCTTGCTGGTAACCTATTTTCCCCCTACTTAAAATGTTACTCTCGTTTTTTAGCTCTTATTTAGCACCGTTGCGTAAAAAAAGTTGAACAATCTATTTTCTTTATGATATATTTTTTTAATCTCCATTTAAGAGGAAGAAGAGTGGTTCATATATAAGAAATATTCATATATCAAACTAGAAATAGCTTTATCTAAAGGGGGGAGTGATTCATGTACAAGAATAGCACTATAACTTAACTCAAAATCTTAAAGTATTGGGTTATAGATCAAACTTATATATAAACCACTGTTAGTTCTTATTCCTAGTTGATTTGGGAATCTCATACTCAACATACCTCTTCATGCTTAGAGATAGACATTTGGTGCATAAAATTTTAGGAATGAACATTTGTGAGTGCCCACAAGATTGAGTATTTGTGGAAATCCATATAATTGATCTAAGCTTACCATTTTAATTTTTCATGTACCTCAATTTTGGAGGACGAGTGATTCATATACAAGAAAGGGCCATAATTGAATGCCTTAAAGTTTTGGGTGAAGATATGGATCGATGTTGTATATAAACCACTCATGTTCCTTCCAAATGGAGATTAATAAAATATTTAACATGGTATCAGAGCCAATCCTATTTCGATGTTGGGCCTTTTAGCATATGTTCAATCCTGTGGGCACCTACAGATGTTCTACAAATGTTCATTTCTGGACTTGAAGGAGGTCTATTAAGTGTTAAACTCTCAAATCGACTAAGAATAAGAATTAAGAATGATTTATATAGAGTTGCTCATAACCTAATGCTTCAAGGTTTTGAATTGAGATATGGTACTTTTCTTATATATAAATTACTCTTTCTCCAAAATGGAGGTTGACAAAAATTTAGTATGTAATTGAGCTAGTCTTGTTTGATTATTTGGCTTTTTACGTATGTTAATTTTTGTGGCCACCCACAAATGTTAATTTATGCTTACATCACACACTAGATGTTCATTCTTGCGTTTGAGGGTGTGTATCAAATTGTTAAGGGCTTGTTTGTTTTCATTTATGTTTTTGATTTTTTGTTTTTTTAAAATTCAATTAAAAAAACCCATTTGTTTGAGTTTTTGGTTTTGGCTTCTACAAGTTTTCATAATTTATGAAAACTATAAAAAGTGGTTTTTGTTTTTTTTTGTAATCTGATTTAATATAAACTCAAATATATGTTATTTAGTATTAATTACTAATAAGAATGATGAAAAATTTAATTTAAGATTATATATTTAATTATTTAGAATTATGAAAATTTTAATTTTTAAATAATTTTAGTTTAATAATTATTAATAAATATAATTTAAAATATATTCAAAATATATAAAATTTAAATTAATAATTTAAAAATAAATATTAATTTTATAAATAGAAATTAATCATTAAATTATCTGTTTTAATAAAAATATTTAAATTTTATTGATAAAAAATAACTTAATCCTTAAATTTTATATAATATATAATTATTATCAGTACTAAAAATATAACTATATTTACATTAACAACCAAATAGGTTATTTTTATTTAAGAAAAACAGATACTAAAATCAGAAAATAAAAACTAAAAACCACAGTAGAAAAACAGAAATAAAACCAAACGATCTCTAAATTTCTATGTTCATTCCTAGGAATTTCTATGTTCATTCCTAGGAATGAGGGGATGTATTAAATTGTTAAATTCCATATTTATCAAGAGCAAAAATTAATAAGGGTTTATATACAAAAAATGCCCATAATCCAATGCTTTAAGATTTCAGGTGAAAATATGAGTCACTTTGCATATAAGCTACTTCTCCTCTGAAATGGAGGTTTATGAAAAATTTAACATTTTTCCTGCTATACAATACTAAAAAATATTTAATTTGGCTCTTCCTTTTTAAAAGGAAAAATAATTGGCAGCTCTCACTTATCTATACCTTTAATTGACAATTGTTTTGACCTATTATGATGTATCCAAAGCATCCCAAAGCCAAATCCTTGTAATGAAGATGTGAGACCTTCAATTTTTGAATTGTTTACTAATTTTTAATTGCTATATAAAACCATGTAAAGAATCAACATTTAATGATGAAAGTATATTGTTATAGTTAATTGGTCAAATCGTGAATTAACTATCTAGATTGTGAGAGCAACGAAGGAAGAAGAATTAGAGAAGGAGATGAGGAGAGAGTAAGAGAGAGAATTCAAATAGTTCCAAAATAAGAGTAACAAGGAAGAAAAACAAATATGTTATTGCCTGAGTAGCTATTCGTTACACAATGACTATATGAAACAGTAAAAAAAATGTTTGCCAATAGACATGAGCCACATATAAGTCTACTACAATAGTATTTAAATAAAACAATACATTTCTTGCTTCCATAAGGCTTGTTTTGTAGCATCATTCTTTGTTTATTTAGTTATCATTGTTTTTCCCACATTTCATCTTTTAGTTTTTGCAACATTGCTCCTTCCTTTAGGAACCTTGTCCACAAGGTTAGCTATCTTTTATATAGCTCATAAAAGAATTCTAGGTTCCATTTCTTTATTGAGCCTTTTGTTCACTAAACCAGAAGTTGTGTTATTGGTTTATTGTTGCGTTTGACTACCCTTCTATCCAATATTGATGTTGGAGCTTCAATCTATAATATTGGGTGTCGTTGGAAGGTCAAATGATACTGACTTATGCCTTTACATGTACCTCTTGAGTTGAGATATGTGAAATGTGGGATGAATTGAAGATTCAGCTAGCAATTGGAGCTTGTAGGCTACCCTTCCCATCTTCTATATGATGTTGTATGGTCCATGGTATAATGGGGATAATTTGTGATTAATCCTCTTCTAAGGTGAATATTGTTTATAGGGTTGAAACTTTAGGAACACTCATTCCCCAACCTCGAACTATTTATTTGTTGTCTTTTTATCTATTTCTTGTTTCATTAGATGCTAGGGTCTACTGAGATGGAATTTAGCGATTAGTAATGATTCTCGGTCTCATAGCTTGATTCACCAATAAAATTTTGGAATCATCGAAGAAATGTGGTCTATACACTGGGGGTGGATAACCATACTGAATTTCAAAGGGTGTTAAATTGATAGTTGTGTGATAGCTGGTATTTATACCACCACTTGGCTAGAGTATCCAATCGGACTACTAGCTCGAAAAATCACATAGCAAATAGGTAACTGATATTTTATTTATAGCTTATGTTTGCCCGTTAGACTGGGGATGGTAGATAGTGGAAAAGTTTAAGCTTACCCCTTGTAGTTTGAAGGTTTTTTACCCAAAAAGCACTCAATAATGATGAGTCTATGTCACTCACAATTGCTTCGATCATTCAAGTAGTTTAAAAATGCAATTGATGAACATTTGAGTTATCTTTGGTGTTAAGTAGGGATGCTTAGTAGCAATAAAATGAGAAAACTTGCTTGTGAGAACTTGATCGAGATAACTAGGAACAATAGACTGAACTAGAGTTGTATGGAGCAAGAGAACAAGAAACATATAAAAATTTAGAATTGTGGCTCTCATACCATGTCAAACTTAGAGAACTTGGAGAACCGAAAATCCCTTGTATTAGAAGAGAGCATTCATATATATGCAGAAAAGTCCTACCTCAATAAGGGATATAAAGGAGAAGACCTATTTAAATAAGGAAGAACTAGAATCTTCTCCTTTAATTTAGAGTTGACTACCTAAATAGGAAAATACATAAAATACATTAATTACATCAACAAATCAGTTAATTAAATTAGCAGCTAAATCTTCTGATTAAATTAGTGGCTAAATCTTTTGACAGGTTGAAAGCTTGTTGCTCCTTCTCCCTCCAATTCTAGTTCATAAGCAGTTCAGTCAATGGTTTGGTCGTCTTCCTATAATATCTGATATATCCTTTGTAGTAATTGTGAGTCAAGAATCCCCTCAGCTCTTTGAGGCATCATGTTATGGCCACCTTTTTATAGTTTCTGGCTTCTTAATGTCGGTTGCCACTCTATAATCAGAAATTGTGTGACCCATATAGTTTATCTATCTTGCTCCTAAAATACATTTGCTTCCCTTCACTAACAACTGATTGTTTTGTTGTATTCGCGTGGTTATCTGTACATGCTTGAGATGTTGGAAGGACTTACTATAGATTACGATGTTGTCAAAGAAGACCACGATGAATTTTCTCAAGAAGGGCTTGAAGATCTAATTCATAAGGCTTTAGAAAGTGGATGTACTGTTGGTTAAGCCGAAAGGCATGATCAAGAATTTGTAGTCCTTCATAGGTTTTGAAGGCTGTCTTTGGAATGTCTTCAAAATTTATTCGAATTTGGTGTCTTGTTTAAGTGTCTTGTTTTAGAACCTTCCTTTCTTTTATGGGAAAACCTGAAGATATAATAATTTGAAATTTGAAATCTGTTGTTGAGAATCAGTTGGAGATTTTAATAGGAAAGGGTTTCTGTCAGGTTGCTTGATATTAAGTGTTGTTAACCTTTTCTTTTTTGTAATTGTTGGGTGTAAAGGGCAGTCATGGTTCTTCGATAAATTAACTGTTGTTAGGACACACTTGAGTTTCTTAAAATTGAATTCTTGTTGTTTCCCATTTCCAAAGTGTTTTTGATAGTCTGAGTTTTGATGCTTTTGGTTCTCAAATTCTGATATGATAGTAATGGATACTTGAAATTTCATTCTTATATTTTACTTTTGAATCATTGTCAGGTATTACTTGAGATATATGGACCCAAAGAACTCTAAAGAATTAGTTGATAAGAAGAAGGAGATGTAAGTGCAATTTTATTTCTTATATAAAAGTAACCCTGTTCTGTAGGTGCAAATACATGTTTATTATTCCGTTCAATAATCTTTTAGCTACTTTTAGTAATCTTTTCACCTTCAGTTATTGGAGCCCAGTTGATGTCTACGTGGGTGGTGCTGAGCATGCCGTTCTCCACTTACTTTATGCAAGATTCTGGCATAAGGTTTATGGCCCCCATCTGTTGAATTTGTAGGGAACCTTCATAACTTTTGTAATAGCTAATTGAATTTCTATTCTATCTTCTATTCCTCCTCCTTAACTTACTATCGGGTTCCTATTATTTTTGGCTTTCATATTGCCTATTAATGTTTTGTGCTTCCATTGTTAAATGAAATTCCAAAAACTATTTTTTTCCCTCTATTTTTGTGATTGAAGGCATAGGTTGTTGGTCATGTTTATGCTAATCAAACTAACATGAATTTTATAGCTTATTGAGTAAAATGGGGCTATTTATGCTGCTGTTTCGATGACATTCAACTTTCATGGATATAGAGTTCAGTAGATAATAATACTTAAATTGGCTGTGAGCTGTCTTCATTCAAATAGATTATTCAATTTTATTTTGTTTCTTTCTGCAAGAAGTAACTTCTGATTGAAATTCTTTTGCAGGTTCTCTATGATATTGGTGTTGTGTCAACCAAAGAGCCATTCAAGCGTGTCATAAACCAGGGAATTATCCTTGGGGAAGTAAGTACGATTTTCCAGCAACAATAAGCAATATTATGAACTTGTAATAACTAGTGTGGCAGGTTCAATACATGGCTTATAAAGACTCGGAAGGAAACTATGTATCTGCTGACTCAGTTAATATGTCAGAAGAAATTCATCAAGAAATAATTCCTGAGGAGAAGGTAAGACCTATATGTATCTGTATTTAACCACATTTGATGCTGATACATTTGTGCAAGAGGAAGGGAATACATTGTTTCATTGTTCTGAGGAGGGCTTTCGTTTCGATGTTTCAGATAATTGATTCTAACAGTAAACTGTCTATATAGGTGATGAAATCCGGGGATGCATTTGTACTAAAAACTGATCCTGATATTCTTCTGATTGCTCGAGCTCACAAAATGAGTAAAAGTAGGGGAAATGTTGTCAATCCAGATGATGTTGTTTCTGAGTATGGTGCAGATTCCCTTAGATTATATGAGATGTTTATGGGACCATTTAGGTATAGTTCTTAATCATAAGTCTATAGAAGGTGCATGTAGAGGTGCTTGCTTACATGTTGGCTTCTTCCAATTTTGCTCTTAGAGATTCAAAAACTTGGAGTACTAGTGGAATTGAAGGTGTATATCGGTTTTTGGGTAGAACTTGGAGGCTGATTGTTGGTTCACCTTTACCTGATGGTTCTTTCATAGATGGAACAGTGACAATTGACGAGGAACCGACTTCTGAGCAGCTAAAGTCTCTCCATAGATGCATATCTAAGGTTGTTTATCAGTCTATTAGTGCATTCTCTCTGTTTTCACGATTAGCTTGTCGTTCACCTGGATTCTTCTTTATGTTTCACTCATTTAGCTATATGGTGCCAGTGCATTTGGGTTTCCATGATGCCTTTTGAAGTGTGGCTGGAAAGCTTGCTTCAACTTCTTGTTAATGCAGGCAGAAGTCAATAATGGCATGTAGCACTCCATAATGAATCTTCTTGCTATTTAATTTTGGATGACAGGTAACCGAGGAAATTGAAGGAACAAGATTCAACACAGGAATATCTGCAATGATGGAATTCATCAATGCAGCATACAAGGTGTTTCGAGATAACTATTATTTCTTAGCTTCCAAAGACTGGATACTTGGTGCTTGATTTCCTTCCATGCCCAAATAATCTTACCCCTCTCCATATTTCGTATAGTTACTTTTGTTTATCAGACTTAATTTTCTAGTTGACTTAATGTGCTCTATTGCAATTTTTACATGTAAAAGTGGGACAAACTTCCGAGATCAGTTTTTGAAGATTTTGTTTTATTACTGTCACCATATGCACCTCATATTGCCGAGGAACTTTGGTTTCGGTTGGGGAACTCAGCTTCATTGGCTTATGAACCTTTTCCTGAGGTTATATCTTGTTTCTTTCCTGAGGTTATTCATTGGAATGTTTATTATTTGGTTTCCTCCTCACTTTTATGTTGTTTTATTCATAATCATTGTCGTATTCCTGTTTCTCAACAATCTATGACTTACCGATGTTTTCCATGCCTATACATTATGCAATGGAAACTGCCCTACTTCTGTATTATGTGCTAGCCCTTGTGATAAAAAAATAGATGTGTTATTACTATGGAATCATTTTATATTCTGGTTCTAGAATCCATATGTTGACTCTTGATTTGCAGCTAGAACTTGATAGATACCTCTTCTAGCTTGGAGGAATGTTGAAGTAGAAAACAAAAAGTAGAATTATGACACCGTCTGCATTCCTAAGTTTGTTAAATTTCTACAAACGCAAATTCTTATGTTTGTCATTGTATTGCAGGCCAATCCTTTTTTCCTGAAAGACTCCAGCATAGTTCTACCAGTTCAGATCAATGGCAAGACAAGGGGTACCATACAGGTTGAAGAAGGATGTTCAGAGGACGATGCTTTTAGTTTGGCTACACAGGATGAGAAGCTATCTAAGTATCTTGATGGAAAATCTGTCAAGAAAAGAATTTTCGTGCCTGGAAAGATTTTAAACGTAATTTTGGGCCCTCAAAATGTCAAGGCAGGTGTCAGATAATCAATGTTACCGCATACCTGAACTAATGTTGTGGATGCATCTTAAGTGGAAGAATTGTAAAGCCTGTTGAAAATCTTTACTAGCATACTTCTGGCAGCTGAACATAAAATGAAAGTTGAAAGAAGCATTCAGAAATAGAAGAGCTGAAAGTTTACCATTTCGAGGATGTGTATAAAATTCTTCTTGAGAGAGGCATATACCATACTTTGAGTATACAAAAGAAAATTTTTGTAGATACAAGCACCTGAAGAAAGGTTCTTGAGTGCATGTATTTATCTTGAACCTTAAATTGAGTTAACAAATGCTTCTGTTACGAAGTTTCTTGTAAACAAGGGTTGAGTACCGTGGTTGCTGCATGATGTGAAGTCTTTCCAAAGAAACTTTGCTTGTCCATTCACACCGGCATTGCAACTGTCAAAAGATTTACCAAGAGAATGTAATCAGAACTAGAGTGAAACTTAGTTGCAGGTCCTGGAGCATGATTTGAAGCTAAGGGTGACAAAAATCGTAAAATTTCATGATCAGATTGGCTATACATCCAAAGCCTTTTCCTTTAACAGCAACCTCTCAACTACAAGTCAAACAACTCGTCGTATGGACGTACAAATGTCACCTTATGTTTGTTTTCATTCGACGGCACGCCGAGATCCTGACCTTCTTTTCAAGAGAATCCCATTTTTTTAATTCGAATTATAATCTCCAAAAGACACCTCACTTCACTTATTCCACAGTACCAAATTGTGAAATGTGAACATATTCTACCAAACGTAAACGTCTGATTTTTTACAATTTACAGATTATCGACTGTAGTCTTGTCTTCGCTTCACGGAGAGAGCGAGATATGTGAGACATCACTTCGACGCCACTTTAATCTGCCACCTCATAAATTTGCCCTCTTTTCCCATATGTTCGTCTCTTTGAACCTGTTCATGCATCAATGTACTATTCTCCATCTCAGGTTTTCTTGTGTCTTCCATATTTAGATAAAAGCAAACTGAACTAGTGCCTTTGTCGTTTGTTTATCAAAGTTTTGGGATTTGGGTATTGGATTTTGATGAAAAAGATTGCGACGTTTGCAGGAAGAACCATGACCAAGAAAGCCCCAGCACTACCCGTACGACATCTCTTTTGGTTTGGTTGGAAGCTGCTTGTTATTCTCTCTGTCACTCTCTGTTTGATCGCTCTGCTCAGACTCCGTTCTCAATCCAATTTATCGTCTTCAGATTCATTTTCTCCTGCAAGATCTCGTCTTTCTCGTGTTGCTTTCGAGGGTCTTCCTAAAATCGCCTTTCTTTTTCTCGTTCGCGGTAACCTCCCTCTGGATTTTCTATGGGGCAGCTTTTTCGAGGTACTATTTTTTATAGCTTTGAGTACGAATTTTTCGTCAGTTTCTTGAGAAAAAGGACAAAGAGAATGATGAGAGTTGGTATTGAAACGGAGTGGTTTCCAGAACGCTGACGTGTCGAAATTCTCGATTTATATTCACTCGACGCCTGGGTTTGAGTTCGATGAGTCAACCACAAGGTCGCATTTCTTTTACGGTCGGCAGTTGAAGAATAGTATACAGGTGATTCTCTTATAGCACCAAACAAACTTGCAGGTTCTGCCCTCTTTTTTTTGTTTTTTAAAGTTCGTGATTAGGTATATGGTCTTTTTTATTTGATTTGCTATGGTTTTTTAATTGCCGCATGGAAGGTTTGATTAATTCCTTCTTCTGCCTGGGATTAGTATTTTATCATAGCAGTTTGATTAAATTTGATTCAACTTCTTACCTTTCCTAAAATCTCTTTGAACGAAATCTTAGGTGACTTGGGGAGAATCGAGTATGATTGAAGCAGAGCGGTTGCTACTTGCAGCTGCTTTGGAAGATCCTGCTAATCAGAGATTTATCCTTCTCTCTGACAGGTTGCTTCTCTTTTGCTATGTCATCAATCTATCTCTTTACTTGTTGAGGGGCTTTTCCCTGGATTAGTAAGTGGATTTCGAGTGTCTGAGTAGGTGACGTGGAGAAGTTATTTGGTTTCGAAATTAGGACATCCTCTGCAAGTCAGAATAAATCTTCTTACTTTTTTGGGGGTGGGGGTTTAAATGCTGAATTAGTATGGTCATTGGTTATAATTGAACTAAGAGATTTTCTGCGTTGCAGTTGTGTGCCTTTGTACAACTTTAGTTACATATACGACTATCTGATGGCTTCTCCAAGGAGTTTTGTTGACAGGTAGCTAGGACGCTTAGCTCTTTACTATTATTTTTGGTGTCTTACCAACAGTTGCACGAAAATTTGAAGTCTTAAGATTTAGCAGTTGCTTTATCCTGCAGCTTTCTTGATGCAAAAGAAGGTCGCTATAATCCAAAGATGTCTCCTATTATACCTAAGAAACAATGGAGAAAAGGCTCCCAGGTGCTTCTTCACTGATTTGTATACCAATAAATCGCACTAAAGAATGGCTAATGGATTATGTTACTTGAACTCTGAGTTGATTATCGATGAGGGTTGTTTAGCCTTATAACTGAAGAAATTTACAGCTTGTGGCCTCACTGATATCAATTTTATAGAAAGCTATTTCTTATGAAATTGGTGCTCATTTTGAACAAGAAATGAAGTGCTATCATGATATGAGAATGCTTTACAATCAGTCAAAATTGTGATTATCGGATTTCTCTACAATGAGACATTCCAACAAGTTAATTACAGTTAAACAAGTTCTATCAGTTGACACCATAGAATAAAACCTTCAACTGATTTATGCAGATCATTATCTTGTCAGAACATGGTAAAAAGGGATGAGTGAACATTGCAAAACTATGGTAGTGCATTTGATCGCCTACATTAACATTGCAAAACTATAGTAGTGCGTTTGATCGCTTACATTTGCTAGAACAATTTCCATGGCATTTTTTTTCCCTCTTCTCAAAACTGGCATTTAGTATTGAAAGTATCAAATGCTAGACTGATAATTTTTAGTTTAGCAGTATCTGTTGAACCTTACAACTTAAAGATGTGATCCTACAGTTGTCTGGATCCTACAGTTGTCTGCTTAGGCTTAAGTTGATCTTTCTTATTTTTTGTATTAGCAATCCGTCAACTAACATAAAGCTTGATATCAGTGGATCACATTGGTGCGAAGTCACGCAGAAGTAATTGCTGATGATGGAGTTGTATTTCCCATCTTTAATAACCTTTGCAAGGTAAGCTGTTGCATCTGGGGCCTGATACATTATTTTGAGATGAATTTACACATCTTCCTGTTCATTGAAGACAATAGTATCCTTGTGTCTTTGAATATGGAACAATATTAACATTTCATTAGCAATCTGAGCATTCATATGATAACATTTCTCTGCAATTTTATCAGAGGATGTTAGACTGTAGATAACTTGCATACTGTGAAATTACTGACAAAATTATCTGCATCTTATGGCAACATTATCTATCTCTGCAGCGGCGTCCGCCCCTTGACATTGGAAAGGGAAAGCTGAATATTGTAAGTTTTACTCAATTACTTACCTGCATAATGAAGATTTAAGTAATCTAATTGAAGAAAAACAAATTTCAGATATTCAAAAATTTTATGTTGTTGGCTGATCGTTTATGGGACTTGCTCTGTTCATTTCTCATTCTCCCGAAATGTTCTGTTATGTGGGCCTATTATTTAAAATCAATAAGACTGTTTAAGTGCTTGTATAACCAAATTAATGAGATGCATGCTACAAAAGGAACATAAAGTTCACTTGTTTACCAGCCGTAAATTTTCACAGAAAGGTAAACTGAGATAGGACCTCTAGTCACGACTTCTATATAGTATTTTCTTTATTATTTGTTTTTCTTAGAAGGAACTGATCTATTAATCTAACCATGCATAATTAAATGCAGAAACTTCAGAAGCAGCATAACTGCATCCCTGATGAGCACTATGTTCAAACGTTGCTAACTGTAAGTCCTTTTTAGATTTCTTATTTCTCAAGTTGAACACTTCCCGCAACTCTGTAACTGGTATTGACCTTTTCTCTTGTTAATGGAGTCCTTAGGAGCTCATTATGTTGTAGTCTTAACTGGGACTTTTCTTTCTCTTGAACTTGTTTATTTTTAGATGAGTGGGCTGGAAGGTGAACTGGAAAGAAGAACATTGACTTATACAGAATGGAACATGTCTGCAGCTAAAATGGATAACAAAGGCTGGCACCCTTTCACATTCACCTATGGAGATGCAGGCCCTAAGAAGATCAAACAAATAAAGGTTATTATTTTGGCTCCATTCTTCTCTTATTACTAAGATTAATGGGTTATATGTGTAATATAACGCTTTCATCTCCATAAGAAGGGAATGTAAAGAATTCATTTTGAACAACCTGGAGAGTTGAGCTGTCTGGCTACTTCACCCTTGCTCTTCTGATTGCTTCGTTTTGTGTACATGAGAAAGTAGATAACGCCCATCATAAATGTTTTTTATTCACATCATTGGACATTGTGATGTTTTTGCAGTTCCTTACAATTTTCTGTTGATTTCTGGATTTGGTGTCATTTTTTTGAGCTTTCTGGTACTGTTCTGGATTCAGTTCCAAACCTATAAGCTTGGTTCATGCTTCTGAATTCTTCTGCTTATTGATTCAACAGGACATCAATCATGTATACTATGAGACCGAGGACAGAACAGAATGGTGTCATACTAATTCAACGTCTGTTCGCTGCTTTCTATTTGCGAGGAAGTTCTCTCGAGGAGCCGCCATGCGCCTTTTGAGTGAGGGTGTTGTTGGTCCCTTTGATGCATCTGCATTATTGGCCACACCTGCATAACATAATACGCAACACTATCTGATCAAATCCTAGCCATCAACTGATCAATATAATAGCAAGTGAGGGCATTCCTAGGTCGGTTACACAGTTACAATTATACACATATCTTACAGAAATCAGAAGATAACGGCATAGGAACAAAATGCGGCTGCGATTCGTTCAAGTTTTGGTGAGAATGAAATCGGAGATCATTTATCCTCAATACCATTAGTATTTAGCCTAGATTTTATCTGATGTCTCAGTGTAATTAAAGCAGAATTAGTTTCATGGGAGGTCTATTCTATGTATCCCCTGCCTATGGCGGTGGTTTTTGTTAAAATTTTCTCTTGTAGACTTTCTAGGTTGTGAATATGCTTATATTATTTGATGTCCATCTACATGGGGCGCGAGATCGATGTTATGTCCATTGGCAGATTGGCTTTTAGTACAACCTCGCAGAATCTCTCATTTCTCTTTAGCTAGCCCCTTCTTTAACTACATATCCTAGCTGGAGTTCCACTGGCTCTAGTTTAAACTAAACTAACGGTCGGGTTAATCTGAAGAGCCTCCAAATGTTATTAATTTTTTGTAATTTACATCCCACAACTCTTCTTTTCCTTCACAGTGCGATACAGAATCTTATTATTGGAAAAACAACATAAAATTTTCTCCGAGGTGAGCGAGATTTGGGAGCAATGAACTCCTCCACCTGCGTTTGATCTCAAGTGGTAGAGTAAAAGTTGCTGTGAAGCGGCATTTGCTGCAGGTGAGATTTGTGCTTCACACGTCTAAAAATTTCCAAAGCTAAAGCAGTGAAAAATAGAAGTACAACGAACCCTACATAAGCCCATTTCCATTTTTCGGCATGACCTTGTAGGCCTACCCCAATGAAAATGTTTGTTATGATCATAACAATCAATGCATAGCCTAAAACTTGGTGGCATATCTCCCACACCCTTCTGAATTCGTCCTCTCTCTTTGGTTGCAAGCAAAGACCAAGCATCTGTAGATGTATATGTACAATCAGACATGTAATAGATGATGAAAGATTTATGCAAATATTAGCAAAATGCTGGAAAGCTTACCTGTACAGTTGCGAACGTAAATATTACAATGTCAAGAATCCGGTGAGCTTTCGAGTTGTGCTGCTTGGAAGAGCTTCCAAGCAAGATTCCAGTGGCCCAGCCAAGTGCACCCACGACATATCCCAGAGTCTGGCACGAAATGTGAATGTTGTACCACTCCTTGCATTTCAGGGGAAACTTTCGAAAGGATCTTGCAACAATTGCCCCCAAAGGCAACAGAGTTCCCCATCCTATGATCTTTAGCAGCAAAGGAACCTGTTTTTGTTCATGACTCATTCTTCAATCCCAAAAAAAAAAAAACTTTGCTATCGTGAAAATGCACAAGAAAATCAAAGTTGTTCTTCTTACACTCTTGAGGGGATGCTTGGGGTGCCTACCACGTTGACGCTTTGGAGATCTTAGGTTAGTTGTTACTCCGTTCTCCATTTCGTGAACAAAAATATTATCCCCAACTTGACCTGCATGATTTTGTGTGTCTGCTTCCAATACAGAGACATCCACATTGCATGAACTTGATTCTGCAGTAATAACAGGCGAATAAAATGTAAGGCTGACCAGGATTACTTGCCAATAAACATTCATAGTCTTTGGGAGCAAACCTTGTGTAAATTGAGGACCACATAATGCAACAACATATATGACTCTGTCAGGAGTTCATGGTTATCTCACAATTAGTTTCATAAACTAGGTTTCCACCCCCCAATTACTATGTGTACTGGTTGTTTAGAATATGTTCTTTTCTTGTCAGCTTAAAGAATCCTGTCTGACTTGCTTGAACAGCACAAATCAAATCAGATATTATTCTGATCTTTATAATGTACCTGTCTGCTTCTAATTATTCTAAACCTCTTTTTAACCTTGCGTTTTGGCCCTAAAGGAGTTCAAAATGATCATTAGGCAATAAACATGTGATGATAGGAACATATCAAAGTTAATTAAAATTAATTCCAGGTGCATTAAGCAGGACATTTTGATCTATAAATGGCAAAATAAGAGTTTAAATGAAGCATACGATCATTTTTGAGTCCTTAAAATCGTGGTTGAGAGATTGCCATGAATGGCATGAGAATAATTACTCTGCAATATATTTCATATTAAATGTTATCTGCAACCTACTAGTTAAAATATCAGACCAAAAGTAGAGTGGTGAGGTTTTCTATGCTCTTCCTACTAGAAGCAGAAACTTTTTACATTTTTCCTAGTCAATAATGATTTTAGATTATTGCATATATGGCCTAATTGGTCCCTTATGGTTGCTTGGTTCATAAAAAAAATTTATAATACAATTTTAAAATTCCATATATAAGTATGTATGCACCCCAGTCAATTTATAACAATGCAACCTTTGATTGGCAGAAAACTTGTCGAAAGTATTGGCCTAGTTTTGTTGGTAGCCCAACTTTCCTTTGCATCTAATCAAGTTATTTCTTCTTTCAGTAATATACAAGTAGTCTCATTGAATCAAGACAACAAAGGAAAAGAAAGACTTGTAAATCAATTCACCGACTAACGTCAACTTTCGTTTATATAAGAGCTGTGCTCTCCTAACAAATTTACCTCACTTTCTCAGGTCTTCGTATAAGCTTTCCTTCAAATCAATAACCATGACGTTTCTGAAACTAATGTTTTCTTTATTAACAACAATGGTTCTGGTTGGAGCTCTGCATCTAGATAATCATGTCCACAAATCGGTCATGGTAGCTTAATTTTCCCTGCCTGAAATTGATCAAGTAAATTCGATCACATCCTGGCACAACAGAGTGACAAAATATGTAATAGGATAAAAACTGGCTCAACTTTATTTCATGATTTGCTACTCTATATATAGAGTAGGTTGTTGTAACAAACTGAAACAGAAAGATTTGGACTTATCTGAAAGAAAAAAAATAAAAGGAAAAGAAAATGAGAGAGGAGAGGATCAAATGAATGGACTAGGACTGAAGAGAGTGGGCTAGACTATTAGTCCAGTCCCTTTATCGTAAGCCCAAAATACTAGCCATTGACATTGACCCATCGACCCATCAATAACCCTTAGAACATCGTGTGTTTCTGTCTAGGTTTAGATCACTTCACTTAATTAGTTCTCTTCATAAAATCTAATAAGGGGAATATCAACAACTCAAAACCAGCAAATTTGGCAACTATCTATCTCAAGGGAGTGCTCTTGGTTCTTTTTGAAAATGTTGAACTTGAGACATGTGATATTTCCTTTGATTAAGCATGTGTTAGGTAATGGAGACAATATTTGGATATGGTTTGATAATTTGGATAGATCATAGTCCTCTCATACAAAGGACTAAACTATCCAGATTTATGAGCATGATTCCTCTTAACTCAAAAGTCTCTTCCTTGGTGAATCACAAGAAATGGAATGGCAACTTTAAAGGATTCAACTTACTAGAGGCTTTTCTTCCTTAGATCAATGACACCAATAGGCAGGATTCAATTACCTAGGTCCAAGATACCTCAAGTAATTTTACTAATAGATTTTTCTATAAGGCTTTGCAGGAAGGTTAAAGGAAAGTTACTTGGTTGAATCTTCTTTGGATTCGTTCTCAATCAAAAAGCTTCGAGTTTCACTTGGCTAGTTATTAAGAACAAGATCTGTACAAAAAATAGATGATTTAGAACTTATGACCCAATTTGTGTTCTTTGTAAGGAATTGGAAGTAAATAGAGACTAATTATTCTTTCAATGTAGTTACTCTAAAGAGGTTTGAAGTAGAATTTTACATTTTTTAACTGATGCCTTCTTAAATTATGATTGGACTTTATCGTTAAATTGGATTATTCGTACTGCCCAACTGAAGTTGCATGATGCCCCCTTATACAAAACTGACTTTACAACTATTATTATGGAAAGAAAGAAACAAGAAGATTTACAAGAATGAGGAAATTCACAAGTACAATGACATTGTCAGCTGGATCCAGGCCCTTATGATATCTAAATTTGATCAACATGTACTATCTATAGGAATGAAGACTAGATGGAAACTGTAATGCCTATTATTCAATTTATATACTTTTGTAATCTGATTTATCTTTAGCTTTGTAATTTAGTTTGTTATTTCATTTATGATGAACTCATTGTAATGTCGTGATAGCTTTGTTATAGTTAATTCAATTATTATTCAATTTAAAAAAAACAAGCAAATGAAGAAGGGAAAAAAAGGAAAAAATTAACACTACCCCTTGTCTCTAAGCCTATCCTCTGTAACTATTCATTACCTTGTAGCATTTTAGGACACTAAGACTAAAGCAGAAGGTGAAAGGCACTACTAAAGGCTATATCTTCTTTACCCTTCACTAACTTGAATCTCACAGTTTTTGGTCCAAAAACTTGATACTTTTCTTTTTGTACATCAGAATTTGCTCTTTCCCTTCATACTCTATTGAACACCAAAATTAACTAACAAAGGGGGCTTCCTTTTTAATCTTTGTTTACTAAAAATTTCAAAGGAGAAAAAATCACGCTCAATACTTTAGTTTAAAATGAGGAATTTGATTCATGTAAATTTGTAGGGTTGATGCTTGAAGCAAGAGACACGTGAAAAATCTATTGTGTATCTCCCCAAATCCCAAATACTAATTATGTGAGTTTTATTTTAATTATTGATTGAAATAAAATGAAACTAAGAAAAGAGAAAAAGAAAATAAAAGGGGTAAAACATCGAAATTGTTCTTGATGAACTATTGCAAGGGTGGCCTTATTTTACTTACAAGTGGTGGCCCACTAAGTGAAGAGGTTTTTTGATTGGCCTATAAGTGGAAAGGGTTGGTGCTTCATTACTTGGTGAGTAAGGCGATTGTTTTATTAGCTTATTGTAGAAGCAAATTTATGATGAGATAAAAAGACTCTACCCTTTTTGCTTGTGATGTGAGATGTTGTAAAAACTAGAACAAATGGGGAGAAAAAGAGAGGTCTACTCCATTGTTTTGGCGTGTGGGATGATAGTTGTTTCGTGAGATAATCAAGAAGAAGTGGATCATCATCGACAGGTATTCGACGTTGGTATCTTTTGGGTTTGCAGAGAGTACTAAATTGATTAGGGTTTTTTCAACTTGTATAAGAACCAAGAGATAATTGTACTTATCGTTGAGATTATTGTTGTTGGTTGTCAATTGTACTCTTGATTATTATAGTTGATTGATTTTAGTCTGTGGAGATCTGGACCCGTGGTTTTTCCCATAGTTGAGAGGGGTTTTCTATGTAACTTGCTTGTTTGTTGATTTAGTTTCTTGCCCTTTATTTCTCTTGCTATTATTGTTGTTGTGGTTATGGTAATTTGTCAGAGCTGTGGTTGGAGGATCTTTATGTAGGAAAAATTATCGTTTGTTTGATTTAGGAAGAAATTAGTGTGAAAAGAGAATGGGTAAAAATAGTGCTTCAAAATTTTATGTTTCCTTGTTTGATGGGAAAATAAACTTTTAGGTGTGAAAGAGTACTATTGAGGACTTGTTAGTACAACAAGATTTAGATGCAGCTTTAGAGGCAGACAAGCCGACAAGTTTGAATGATGCCAAGTGGGTGTCAATGAAGAAGAAGGTGGTTAGTACGATTCGGTTGGCTATAAGTCTAGAGATTAAGTATAACTACTTGAGTGAGACAGATCCGAAAGCTTTGATGGATAAGCTCCAAAGTGTATATGCCTCCAAATCGATGACTAACATCTTGTGCTTGAGATGGGATTTATACCAGTTGAAGATGGAAGAGGGTACAACCTTGCAGGACTATATTAATTTGTTTAACCAACTAATGGCCCAGTTGAAGAATGTAAAACAAGCTCTCTTGTTATTAGCTTCACTACCTAAGTCCTATCGACCTATTATCATGATGTTGCTTATTGGTAAGGAGAAGATTACGCTAGATGAAGCTATGGCAGTATTGAGGGAGAACGAAAGGATGATGTCACATGTTGATGGAGGTTCGCTGAGTGATGGTGATCGAGCACTAGTTGCGAGAGTGTTTGAGAGAGGAAGGAATCAAGAGAGAAGGGGAGATGGCTCAAGGAGTAGATTGAAATCGCGCTCAAAAGACTTTAGTAAGGAGGAGTGTTACTATTGTAAGGAGAAGGGCCACATCCAAGGCCGTTGTCCGAAGATGATGGAGGACTTGAAGAGTCTCCGGTTGATGCAAGACAAGTGGGCAAGACTAAAGTAGATGATGATGGCAATTCCTCTATTGTGATCATAGGTGATGGTGATAGTGATTTGTTCTTGGCTATTAATGGTGAGGTGAAGGAGGGCCAAGAAAGTTGGGTGTTGGATTTGATTACGTCTATGCATGTTTGTCGAGACTAAGCCTTTGTTAATACTTTGCACTAAGATGAGGAGTATTGCCACATCAATATGGTGGGTGATCAAAAGTTGAAAGTCCAAGGCATGGGGACCGTAAGGATGCAGCTCGATGATGGTATGTGATAAAGCAAACACACGCAAGAGGGGGTGAATTATTTTGATATTTTTTTATGAAAGATGAATATAAAATTTTATATAAAAATTATAGAAAAATGAAAAGCACATATCAATATTCAACACTTAATTAACTATTTTTGAATATGTAATTATCTTAAATTGTGTTACAAATAATATGATAACAAATTTCTGCTAACAAACTTCTACTACAAAGACGATAAATAACATTAATAATAGGACCATGAATATTGAATATTTTATAATGAATTTTTAGTTTAATTTTTTGACAAAAAGATTTAAAAAGTTTTATTTTAATTTAAACCTTAATGAAAACATTAAAAATTCAAGAGGGAAAATTATAGTCTCAAATAGGTTCATATGTTCAAACCATAAATTTTAATCATATTGATTCTATCTTTTAATTGTATTTTCACTTTTTTTAATTTATAGGGACATTATTCTTCTTTTGTTGTTTAAAGAAAGATCAATAAACAGATCATCTTCTGTTATATCAAGTTTTCGACCTTTTTAATAATGGTAATCACACAATAGAGTTTGATTTTTCCTTTTTCAAACAAATAGTTCAATCAAGTAGGCCATAGTTGTGAATGGGAAGTGGATTCCTACCAAGCCACTATCTTGTGCTAGAGGTATCAGATAGGGTGATCCTCTCTCCCCTTATTTATTTACTTTAGTTATAGAAGGGTTATCTCAACTTATCCACAAGGTTATAGGCCCCAATGGGAGGTTTTGCTATCATAACAAATGTAATGTTTCCAAGCTTATTCACTTGATGTTTGCTGATGATTTGATCCTTCTTTTAGGGCACACACACACTTAGTGCAGTTACTTAAGATACTTCTTATGAAGTTTTCCAAGTGTTCTGGTCTGATAGTGAATGTCAATAAAAGTAGTTTGTACTGCTCTAAAGATGTGTTGGATCCTAAGGAATTATCTAGGATTATTGAACTTCAATTACATGATCTTCCATTTAAGTACCTGGGAGTCCCTATTTCATATGCAAAGCCAAAGTATTCATAGTGTATTTCCCTCATAAAAAGGATCAAATCTCGAATTAATGCTTGGCAGAATAGATCCTAGTCAATTGCTACAAGGATTACGTTGATAATTTCTGTGTTAGGAAACTTTATGTCTATTGGGTTTCTCACATCATTCTCCCTAAAAAAGTGATCAAAGAGATTGATAGCATCTTGAAAGATTTCTTATGGTCTAGGAATCTCGATAATTATAAGAAAACGAAAGTCACTACAAGGAAAATGTTAAATAACGACAGAAAAATACCGACGGTATAGAAACCGTTGGAAATACATACCGTAAAAGCATAACCATCACGAAAATTAGATGTGTGTTAAAGTTGTTGTGACCGAAAACCATTCGGTCTCTGAATTTCATGAAATATATGTACCGACGCCCATTTCGGTCGGTGAAGGCGTCGGTGAACACGTCAGATACGTGCCCTTCACTTAACGTAAACGACGTCGTTTTGGTTTAAACCAAAATGACGTCTTTTTGTTTTTAATTTAAGCGCCTCTGCTCCTTCCTCCTCCTCCTCCCTCCGACACAGACCCTAGCAACTCTCCTTTCTCTCTCTTCCTCCTATGACTTTCTTCCTCCTTCATCTTCCTCCAAGGACGCCGCCGGTTGTTGCTCGCCGCCGTCGCTCCTCCTCCTTGTCTCCGACAGGTTAGTAAGTTCTCCTCCTTCCCCTCTTTCTCCGATATATGTATGTGAATATCCTAAAGGTTTTTGAGTTTTTATATGTAAATTATTGCTCTTATATGTAAACCTAAATTATTGCTCTTGTATGTAAACCTAAATTATACATTATTTAAGCTTTAATTCCAAGATTATGCATGTTATGGAAAGACATATATATATCGACTTCCATGGATTATTCACTAATTATATCCACCAAAACCCTGAAGTGCTTCACCAAACTTTTGTAAAATAATTCTACTAAAACATCTAAGGGACATGAAGCTAGTATAGGCACAAAGAATATATATTTGGAAAACTAGTTGACTAATACCATGATTGAATTCATACCGTCAACTGTTAGAAATCCATTGAGACCAACATTTGTAGTCTTTTGGCCCTTGTATGTTAGGAGAATTTCTTGAATAAGTCGTGTCTATGCTTATATATTTCAAGTAGCTTACTTCACTCTTTTAATTGATATTTAGCTTATTTTAAAGGATCAGTTGCCCTAATCTCATATATTAGTTGCATCATCTTAAGAGTTGAGTGTATTGTTATTCAAATGTTTAATAAATGTCATGCATTGAGTATAATATGTCATGCCTTGCGTAATAGTTATTAGAAAATAAGGTATGAATGATTTTATTGTTGGATTTCATTGCAGCTCTATCATCTTGATCGCCCGTGACATTGTTCATTGGTCGTGTCGTACTTCAGGAACATTTCTCGGCATTTGAATTAAGGCCAGTGCCTATGCCTTTGTTACTAATTGTATCACTTAGTTCATGATCTCGCAATTGAACTTCCCATTGCATGTCCCTGATCTTTTAGTGATGTCTTGCAATGTGTGAAACTTGACAACACACATGTTGGATGGAGACTGAATTTGCGGTGTGATTACTGGTTGAGATAGAAGTGTGTTTCTTTTACAGGGGGACCCTTATTTTTTAAGGGGGTGTCCGAATTATAGGGGAAATGCTGCCGAAATTTCAATAGGATCCTCGTCGTAGATGGTGTTTAAATTAGAATATGAGATCGTTAGTTTAATTATTTGAGGATGATAAATGTTTAGCATTGAGTATAATATGTCATGCCTTGCATAATAGTTATTAGAAAATAAGGTATGACTGATTTAATGGTCGATTTCATTGCAGCTACCTGATCTTCATCGCCCGTGATGTTCTACATTGCCCGTGACGTAGTTCAGGAACATTTTTGTGCATTTCAATAAAGGTCAGTTCTATGCTTTTGTTACTAATTTTATTTCCTGATTCATATGCTGTTTGCACTGACCTTAATCAATTTCAGCCATAATTGGATGGATGTTTTGTACAATGAATATCTCTTAACCTATAATTATTTATTATATTTCATATGCTTATGTGAAATTGTATATAAACAACGAATTGATGAGAATAGGTTTTTACAATAACATTCAATCTTGTATGAATACTACTTTGGCAATAGTATGATATTTAATATCTATTGAATATCACATTGTGGTCAACCATAATGTGATGACATATATGTCTACCATCATTTATGTTGTGTTCACAGTATAACTATTCCAGTAGCTTAGCTCGGACATGAAACGTGAACGCCTAATGTTATAACACATGTCTGTAATGATTTGGTTTCTGATATGTGGCTAACATAGATGACTAACTTTGGATTCGATCTTATAGAATAACAGTTCTCCAGTTATGAGTTTCAGCGATAGATCTTGGATGTATAGCCGTTTAACCGCTGATGGTTTCATTAATCCTGAATTTCTTGAGGGACTTAATGCGTTCATTAATTATGCATGTTCGCAACCTGCATATATGGATGGGTCAAAGATCAGTGATCGATTATTTCTGCAAGTGTACAGAATCGTCCTAGTACCCACACAGTGAATATTCTAAAGTCGTCTCCCTCAAGGACCAATTCTTTTACCAGTCAATTTAAACCTAATTAATTGTATG
>JANZLC010000002.1:15767437-15785461 GCA_026413385.1 Erythroxylum gracilipes | reverse complement strand
GCATCGAGAGCTTTGCAAGTGATCAACACATGGATCAGAACGACCACGTTCCGTTCAGCCAAAATCCGGCAGAACCAGGTTTAGTCTTAATATATTTGAAGACAGACTCCTGGTTACTATTGATTAAGGCATCACATGTTAGAGAGAGATATAGATTGGTGAAAATATAAAATTGAAGATCTAAGTCTGAATAATTCGGTGGAAATCCAATATTGCAGATATGCTTTACATCTTTGTCTGAAGCCATTAGAGAGGGTCAAACCTAGCCTGTATATAATATCAATATTTGGTAGTCTAATATGACTTTAGAACAAGTGCTTTCCTAGCGGTCTCCCAGTTGCCAAAACAGCTGCGTGCCCGGAGTTTCCCCAGAAGTTAAAACAAGCAAACTATATATGTCAACATCAGATTCAACTTTCCACATATGAACCCTAATTTAGTACCACACTCTTGCTCTATTTTGTTTTGTTTTGTTTTGTTTTTTTTTCTTGTTCTCGTTTCATCATCATAACTTGCACAGATTCGTTAAAATGTACAAGATAATATGGTAATGATAACAGCATCATTAAAATGATAATGACCATCTCCAGAAGAAATAACAAAATATTGCAATTGATTCCATTCGTTCTCCGCAAGATGATTGAAAAGAGTCTTTTAACAGTCACAGCATGTATAACTACTTAGGGTACTCCCTTGGCTTTTTAGACTTTGTAACTTTATTCTTCTTTCATTCATTCAATTTTCTATTTAAAAAAAATGTATAACTATTACTGATCGGATTATCAGAAATTCATGTGTACAAGTTTCCTACATGGAACTAATGCCTTTAGAAAAGGATAAGAAGCATGAAAAACTCTAAAACTAAAGAAACTGCACAGAAAATAGATGAGAGTTTTTGAACGAGAAAGATGAGAAGAAGGAGAATCTAGCTACTGTTGTGCATTAGAATGTCTAGTCATCAGTTAACTTTGCAACTTAGTACTAACGAAGTTTAAATTCTTAACCTTTACTTTAGATTTTAAGAGAACAACTTTAAAAAACAAAGCTTCCCGAAGAGGTTTGTAGCACATTTTATAATTTTCATTTAAAAAACAAAGCTTCCGTAAGAGGTTGATAAAGCAAACACACGCAAGAGGGAGGTAAATTATGTGACTTTTTTTTTTGCAAGTTACTTTCAATTCATATAATAAAAACAGATTCTAGTTAACAAATAAAAAATAGTAGGAGCCTGTTAGACGATAAAGCTTTTTAAACGATAAGAATCAGTTAGGAAATAGGAGCTTTTTGTGGGATAAGACCATGTTTAAATGAAAGGAGCCTACTGAATGATCAATCCTGTTAAAATAATTTAAAAACGGAAGGTGCCTGTTAAAACTGAAAGGAACTGTCAATAAGTTAAAAACAAAAGGTACCTATTATAAAAGTAAAGGAATCTCTTGCTGAAATGAACACACACAAAATATAATGCGGAAATATAAAAGTTAAGGAGAAAGAGAGAGAAGAAGGACGCAGTTGATTTATATTGGCTCGACTTATAACCTAAGCCTACGTCTAGTTCCCAAGTATCCAACTTGAGTGTTTCACTATAAAATCAAGTAGTAATTTGACAAGCCTTACCAAACTCACAAGTTAATATTTTTCAAGGTTCTTCAACCTTCCACACTAATGATATTTTATTTGCCTTTACAAGCTCTCAAATAAAAATGAGGTTTGCTTGATATGTATATGCTTTTGATAAGTTTTGACAATATAGCTTTGCAAGCTTCTGTGTTATTCAGTTGTTGTTCATAGTCTCATTAGCCCTTCCTTAAATAGTCAATTTCTCCAACTAACCATTGCTTCACTTGTATCTTTAGTCAACTAGATGGATTTAAATCTGAATAACTTCGATGTCATCTTTGTCAAAAATCTTCCAGTAATCACTGGGCTAATATATGTCCTTCATAATTAGTAGGATCTTTTTAGATAAACCATTTCTAATAAGGTAAGTTCATAATGAAGGTTCCTGCAAGAAAGAAAGTGTATTTCTTATGATTTTATTTCCTTTTGAAAATAAGTCTGTTAATTATACAAGAAATAAATCCAATTTGAATTTTAAAATATTATACAGTTATCATCAAAATCGTTAATCATAAACCTTGAGCTAACAATCTTCTCCTTTTTAATGATGAAAAGCAATAATAGATATATTTTTCAAAATTCAAAGAAATATCAGATGATTTCGAAAGATACCTGTGACTTTTATATGTTCAGATATAATTAGAAGGAGCCTATCTCTTAAGAAAGGAACTTATCATTTATATATCACATTTTTTCAAAGTGAGATAAAAAGAATGAAATATGAGGAAAAGAGTAAATACTGCTAAACAAAATCATTGGTATAAATAAGCCAAGCAGAAAGAAAATAGTAACAGAGTTATTTAAGTGATTCAAGGATTCTTTTGAGCAAAATCTTCATGTCAAGAAGATGATTCTACATGCTATCTATTTGTTCTCGCATTTGTTCTTGATTGACTTGAATATCCTTCAGCTGTTGTTGAAGATTCATGCTATTTTCATCCTGAGGAGGGACAAGAGTTTGTTGGTCTGGAGCAGGATCTAAGTTTCCTGCTACTCTTTCAGATCTTTTGTTTCGCCTGACATTGTTTTGCAATTTGTATCCAAATTGATAGGGAATGGAAAGGTGAAACTTAGCCAGTGCATACCAATTCAGATTTGCAAAAGGAACTCCATAATGGTTGAAAATCTTAGTGGGCAACATGCCATACGGTAGGTAACTGGTTGTATTATTATGATTCCCCTTATCCACCATGAACCTCAAGATCAAAGCTAGAAGATTCATTATGTTCTCTTTTAGCAAATTGTATACCAAATAAGTATCTAGTAGGCTGCACCTTTCAACTGAGCTACTCCTAGGAAAAATTGAAGTAGCTAATAGCGATGCAAGGCATTGTGATATTAAGTTTAATTGTCTGCTCTAGGGTTCCCTATCTTGGGTTTTTTCAACATGAAGGAAAATAGATTTGACAACTTCGACTAACTCCATATCATCGACATCCCACTTATGACAGGAAAAATTAGTTCTCCCATAGGAGCTACTTCTAATATATCTCCCAAGATTTCCTCAGAAATTAAAATTTCACATTCATTCACCCATGAGATAATGGCTAGTTTCCCATTAATTTCTTCCTTTTTCATATGTGTGTAGAATATCCTGACTAGCTCATTGCATACTATCTCAATTAATTTTAGAAAATTTTCTCACCCAATGGTAACAAAGTAATGAGAGATAGGTATACCTATGTCATCAAACATTATGCGAGGCAAGATCCGTTGAGCAACCACCTTTCTTTTCTGGTATTGCATTTTATGGTGAGCTTCAACTTCCGCTGATTGAAACATTTTTAGTGGTATTGATGTCTTTCCTTTTTGTCTAGCTATTTTTATCTTCTTTTCCCTTCTTTTTTTTAGGAATCATCTCTTCATGAAACAACTTATTTCTATCAATAGTTTCTTCAATCACGTGCACTTTTCCCTTCTTTATTGCTTCTGCTTTTTTTTCCTGGAATCTTCTTCCTCTTTTTTTTAATCATCAAAGTTCTCTTTTTGTTTAGAAATTTTCTTGGCTTGCTTTGCAAAATTTCCTTTGGTTCGTAGTTATTTAATCAACCGAGAATGTTCAATCATCATTTATAAGCCAGTGTATTTCTAATGCTTAAGGCTTAGAAGAGATAGGTTCAGTAACATGAGCTTCACCATGACTATCAGTAGAAGTTGGAGTTTTCTTTTGACCTTTTGATCTAATTTGTTCCATTATAGGAGCGATGAATGAGGTTTATAAGATTTGAGATGAAAAATAGAGAGTTGGAATGCAGAGAGTCAAAAGCGGCGCTTCGAAGAACAATAAGGGTGAGTAGAGGAGAGAAGTTTGTTTCCGGTATATTAGGCATTTCTTGAGCGTTAATCCCGTATAGAGATGAATGATCATACGCTAATACAAGAATTGTGATCATTTCTGTATCTTTTGACAGATTAGTACAACACCTTGTCAGAAATTCACGAATGTATTTAAATGTTGTAACGAAAAAAACGAAGAAAATTACTTTTTTAATGTAAGCAATCTTGCTCTATTAAATCGAGAGGAGCTTTCTAAAATGAAAGGGCCTTCTAAACTCTAAGGAGCCTACCAAAACAAGAGAGAGTTTCTAAGGAATTAGAATAGAAGGAGCCTGCTAAACGAAATGCAAAGACAAGTAGCAAAGAATATTCATGCAGAAATAATATAAGAGAGTTTGCACATACCAAGCTCTTTTCTTAACATACAAAATCTATCTTCAGAGAGTGGCTTGGTGAAAATGTCAGCTACTTGATTCTCAGTACTAACATGTAAAAGATCAATGATTCCTTCTAAAACATGATCTTTAAGAAAATGATGTTTGATTTCTATATGCTTAGTCCTAGAATGATGCATTAGAAAGATTTATAGCACTAGTATTATCACATAATATAGGAATATAAGAAAAGTTTAGAGAAAAATCCTATAGTTGATGCTTCATCCATGAAGATTTGAGCATAACAGTTGGCAACCACTATGTATTCCACTTCAGTCATCGAAAGTATTGTGCAATTTTGCTTCTTACACGACCAAGATATTAGACATCCTCCAAGAAATTGACAGTTGTACTTTTTCGATCAACTTTATCACCTATATAATCTACATCACAATAGCCCACTAAGTCAAATGAATCAGTTTTTGGATACCATAGTCCAAAATCCATAGTTCTGTGGAGATATCGAAGGATTCTTTTGACTGCTTGAAGGAAACTTTCTTTTGGATTTGATTGAAAGCGTGCACAAAGATACACACTAAGCATAATGTTTGGTCTTGAACTTGTAAGATATAGTAGTGATCCAATCATTCCTCTATAGTTTGTCTCATTAGTAGCTTTGCCTTCTTCAACTTTATCAAGTTTAGTTCCAGTGTATATGGGAGTACCTATCGGTTTGGCATTCTCAAAATGATATTTCTTGATGAGTTCCTTTGTGTATTTGTCTTGGCTAATGAAGATTCCTTTTTTTGTTTGTCTGATTTGTAATCTGAGAAAGAATGATAATTCTCCCATCATGCTTATTTCAAACTCCCCCTGCATTAATGCTAAGAATTCATTATAGAAGGATGGATTAGTAGCACCAAATATTTTTTCATCAACATATATTTGCACTATGAGTAAATCATTCCCCTTTCTCTTAATAAATAAGGTTTTATCAACCTTTCCTCTTTCAAAGTTATTCTCAAGCAAAAAGTTACTTAACCTTTCATACTATGCTCGGGGAGTCTGCTTTAAACCATACAGAGCTTTGGATAACTTCATCACGTAATCCGGATGGTTTTCATCTTCAAAACCTGGGGGTTACTTAACAAATACTTCTTCATTAATGTAACCATTTAATAATGCATTTTTAACATCCGTTTGGAACAACTTGAGGTTTCTATAGCATGCAAAAGCAAGTAAAATTCTAATCGATTCTAATCTAGAAATAGGTGTATAAGTTTCATCAAAATCAATACCTTCCTGGTGATTGTAACCTTAAGCTACAAGTAAAGCTTTATTTCTTACCACCTTACCATTTTTGTCAAGTTTATTTCAAAATACCCAATGAATTCGATAACTAATTTGTTTTGTGGATGAGGCACTAGATTCCATACTTTGTTCTCTTCAAACTAACTTAGCTAGTCTTTTATAGCTGAAGAGGTTCTTCAACAGATTTTGGTTCTAATTGTGAGATGAGAGGCATAAGGTTGTTCTTAAATGATGATCTTGTTCTTAAACTTTCAAAGGGATCTCCAATAATATATTGATGTGAATAAAGTCTTCTCCATTCTTTCGGTTTTTTTCATTGCATAGATTCCTGCTGAGATGAAGAAGCATGTTGTATTCTAGCCTCAAAGGGATCTTTTTGATTTTATGATTCTGAAGGTATTATAGGAGTAGTTTGATTCTTCTATGTACTTTTAGGAATCAAAGGATGCTCTTCATCATGTGAGTCAGTTGTTGTTGTTGAAAGTAATGCTTCATCAAATACCATATATATCAATTCTTCTATCTTCTTTATTGTTTTATTATATACCAGTCCTTTACTAGTGATACTATAGCCCAAGAAAATACCTTCCTCTCATCTTGCATCAACCTTTCCAAGGTTGTCTTTTCCATTGTTTAGGAAGAAACACTTGCAGCCAAATGCTCAAAAGTAAGCAACATTTGGTTTTCTTACTTTGGTCTTATAAGACATCTGTTAAATACATAACATGTCGTGGATACTACTTCTGCATAGTATAGATGAGGTAGTGTACACAGCATGGTCCTGGCCATATCAACCAACGTTGTGTTGTTTATCTCTACAACTCCATTTTGCTGAGGCGTCCTTAGATAAGAAAAGTTGCGAGTTATACCATTGCTATTACATAATTTTTCAAACTTTTTGTTATCAAATTCTCTTCCATTATCGCTCTGAATTGAAGTGATGCAGTACCTTTTTTCTAACTGAATTTTTCTCCAAAACTTCTTAAACACTTCAAAAGCATCATCCTTATTTGATAAGAAATAAACTCATGTAAATCTGGAGTAATCATCTACTAGAACAAAACTGTAATGTTTACCATCAAAACTCTGAGTCCTAATAGGACCCAATAAATCCATGCGTATAAGTTCAAATGGTTAGTTAGTAGATATAATAATTTTAGGAGGAAAGCTACTTCTGACTTGTTTACTTTTGAACAAGTCTCACAAACCTGATTGCATTCGAACTTTAAGGTCGGTAGTCCTCTTACTAACTTGATTTTGGACAATTTTGATAGAATGCTCATGCTGACATATCCAAATCTTTTGTGCCAAATAAGTGAATCATTTTCTAGAGAGACAAAACACTTAACACATTGTGAGGATATGTCTTCCAGTTAAGCATAATATATTATGATTTCTAAGATTAACAAACACAATATTTTCATTATAAATATCAATAATTTCACAATGAGATGTATAGAAAATGACTTTGTAACCCTCGTCACATAGCTGACTCACACTTAACAGGTTATGTTTCAAATCATCATCAAAGAGAACTTTATCAATAGAGATAGAGTTAGAATTACCAATTTTACCAATTCCAGTGACCTTTGTTTTATTTTGTCTGCGAAGACAACATTACCTCTGTCTTTTCTTTCAATGTAGTTAAAGTGTGATATTTTACCGATCATGTGTCTCGAATAACCACTATCAACTATCCATTGATTCTTCCTTGTCTCTGTTTTGAAACATATCTGCATAAAGCATTATCTTATTTTAGGTACCTAAATTTTTCTAGGTCCTTTCGAGTTAGTAGCTTGACCTTTCGATCTCCAAACATACATCAGATAATTTCTTTTTACGAAAATTACAATAATGACCAATGTAACCATGTTTACCATAGTAATCGCACAATACAGATGAATGATAGTTGTTATGATTTTTTCCACTCAGAAGGTTCCTGCTATTTTGGCTATAGCTGCTGCTGGATTTAACAAAGAAGTTTTTGTATGGCCTGATATTGTTATTTTCATTGTATCCTATTTCAGTCTTACCAAAAATGCATTTACCACTACTAAGAAATGCACAAAAATTCTTCCTTCTATCAACAAAATTTAACAGATCTTTTTCTAGAGATAAGATCTTTCCAGCACTTTTCACCTTTTTAAGTTCTAAGGTGGTGACTTTTTCTTCTAACTGTCTTATCTTATCAGAATCAGTTTTGAGCAGCATATTTTCCAACTTAGCTACTCTTTCTTCCAAAACTTCCTTTTTAGAAACCTTTTGCTTATAGTCAACCTTAAGAGACATAATCTTGGTAGCCAAATTCTCATTTGCAAATTCCAATGATTTAATCTTACTCTTTAGAGATGTATCATTGCTTTTGGACTTCTCAACATCTTTGAAATACTTCACCGTTAACCTTTTGTACTAATCATAAAATTCATGATATGCATTTTTCAATTCATCAACTTCAATATCAGAGTCAGAATAATATACCTCATCGTCTCCTAATTCAGCTATGAAGTAAATGTTGTTGACTTCTTCTTCAAAGTTTTTAGAATCTTTATTTGACCAGGCTACAGTCAATGTTTGCCTTCTGAATTTTTTGTTTTCTAACTTGTCCTTTTAAAAAAGAGGGCATTTTGTTCTTGTGTGTCAAAGCCTTTTGTAGTTATAGCATATAATTTGATTGTTTCTATATTGTTATTGCTCTTGCTGCGTTTTGATGGGAACTTTTTGTTTCAAGCTTTCTCGTTTCCTTCTCTTTTCTTCATCAGATTCTTTGTATAGAAGCCGATGATGAAAAGAGAAGGAAACAAGAAAGCTCTATAGAAGCGGGCATATTTTCTGACCATAAGTTGAATTCGTTATCTCCATCTATTTGTAACTCAATGTCACTTTCATCACCGTTTGATTTATTAGTTGCTTTTAGTACCATTCCTTTTCTGTAGGAGGATCATTCATCTCGCCTAAGCTCAGTTTCATGGATCTTAGATTCCTTGCAGCTAGTTGAGTGAAATAATGTCTAGATCCTTTGTCGCTTCTAGAGCTGTCACCTTAGGTCTCCATTCCTTTGGTAGTGATATCAGAATCTTCATTATGAGCTCATCGTTGGGATATAATTTTCCCAAGGTCTCCCCTTTTTTTATGCCAATAGTTTCGTATTGATGCATTAAGAGACTTATTCTATGTTTTTTTTACCTCATTTGTCCCTTAAAAGGTAACTTGAAGTTTGTCCCACATTTCTTTTATTGTAGAGCAGTAGGATATCTTTTCATATTCTTCTGGAGACAACGCACATAGTAGGTGATGTTTTGCCTTAGCATTTAGTTGTGCATTTCTCCAATGAGCATCAGTCCATACTTCTACGTTATCGAAAGTGGGAATTGCAGCTATAACTCTAATTGCTTGCCATACTTCGATATCTATAGATTGGAGATATATGGTCATTCTCTCTTTCCAGTATGAGTAGTTGTTTCTATTAAAGTAAGGAGGCTTTGAGACGGATTATCCTTCAAAACTTCTCAAAGAGTTTGCCATGATCTATCATGTGATGTAAAACCCAAAAATGAGAAACTTCACTTTGATACTAAATGATAAAGCAAACACACGTAAGAGAGGGGGTGAATTGTGTGTGACTAAAATTTCTTTTTCGCAAGTTACTTTCAATTCGTATAAAAAAACATATCCTAGTTAACAAATACAAAATAGTAGGAGCCTGTCAGACGATAAAAAATTTTAAACGACAGGAGCCTGTTAAGCAATAGGAGCCTTTTGTAGGACAGGACCCTACTTAAACGAATGGAGCCTACTGAATGATGATTCCTTTTAAAATAATTTTAAAACAGAAGGCACCTGTTAAAACTGAAAGGAACCATCAGCAAGTAAAAAACATAAGGGACCTATTATAAAAGAGAAGGACCTCTTGTTGAAATAAATACACACACACAATATAATGCGAAAATATAAAAGATAAGGACAAAGAGAGAAGAAGGACGCAATCGATTTATATTGGTTCGGCTTACAACCCAAGCCTACATCTAGTCCCCAAGTATCAAACTTGAATGTTTCACTATAAAATCAAGTAGTAATTTGACGAGCCTCTCCAAACTCACAAGTTAATATTTTTTAAAGTTCTTCAACCTTCCACATTAGTAGTATTTTACTGACCTCTACAAACTCTCAAATAAAAATGAGGTTTGGTCGATATGAACTTCAGTAATCTCTCCCAACAGAATTTCACTTTCTAACGTACATGAGAATTTTTACAAAAATATCACTTTCAAGAATGTATATGCTTTTGATGAGTTTTGACATTGACTCTTCCTTAAATAGTCAATTTTTTCAACTAACCGTTACTTCGCTTGCATCTTTAGTTAACTTGATAGATTTAAATATGAATAATTTCGATGTGATCTTTGCAAAAAATATTCCAGTAATCACAAGGCTAATATATGTCCTTTATAATTAGTAGATCCTTTCGGATAAACCATGTCTAATAAGGTAAGTTCGTAATGCAGGTTTATGTAAGAAATAAAGTGTATTTCTTATTATTCTATTTTATTTTGATTATAAAATCGTTAATTATACAAAGAAATAAATCTAATTTGAATTTTGAAATGTTATACAATTATCATCAAAATCATTAATCATAAATGTCAGTAGAACAATTTTATGATAGGCTAATTATTTGTTTTGTGAGCAGTAAGAAGACGTTGAAGCTGTATTTCGAGTTGGTTTAATGGATAGATTCCAATCCTAGTGAAGCCCTTTATGCTTTTTGATAAACTAAAGAAAAAAATAGTTGTTTTACGACAACGACTAAATTCATGTATATGTCGAATTGTCAGACTTCTGCATGCAGACATTGAAAATTCTCCCTATTACTTACCGTTTTTGTTTTTAAACGCCAAACTGTACCTAACTATATGCCCAAATATCCTAACTTGGTTTACTTGATTGCCAAGAAGCCGTAGAATTAGACCACTCCACTGGCGGTACCCCATTGAATGCAATTTTCTTACGCTTCCACACTTGTTTACTTAATCAGCCTGAAGTCTCAATCTATAAGTACCTCTATAATCCCCCCACTATTCTACATCCCAGAATTCAAGTCTTCAACTAGACTCTACATTCCTCAATTAATTACCGATATCGTATTACCTTTAATACACAAGATGATGGTATCTTTAAAGATTATCTTCTTAATGGCTGTGCTCATGGCAGCTTCAGCCACTGCTCAATCCACCATACGATCAGAAGAACAAAATCTTGATATCAACAGTGACAGTGACGAGGACGCCACCCTAGATGAAAAGTTTGGTCTTTCATTGGCTGAAAACGAAGAAACATATTCTTCGCGGGGGACGAATCGGTTGCTAGCTCAGAAACCAATCCGATCTGCCTTGAAATGCGACAAGTTCCCTAGAGTTTGTCGTGCCAAGGGCAGTCCGGGGCCAGATTGCTGCAAGAAGAAATGTGTAAATGTGATGAAGGATGAGATGAACTGTGGAATGTGTGGAAGCAAGTGTACGTACCGTGAGATATGCTGCAAAGGGAAGTGCGTGAACCCACTGATCAACAAGAACCATTGTGGTGGATGCAACATCAAGTGCAAGAAAGGGAATGCTTGTGTCTTTGGGATGTGCAATTATGCGTAAATGACTAAGTATCATTATTACATGCATGCATCACTTACGTACTTGAATATGTTTGCGTGGCCAACAAAAGGGCACCCACAGGATTTCTTGAGGGGCTCCATCCATACGTAATGCTTCTTCGTTCTTTGTTTAATTCCGTTGCTTATATTTATCTACAAGTTAAAATGCGCAAATAAATATTTCATATTAAAATTACTTGATGTTCTTCATTTTCTTGCATGCATAGTGTGTATGTTTCATCCTGTTATAAGATGGTACATGTTAATATTTATCTTTGTCCTATTTCAAGGACAATCTCTTTTTTCTTTTCTTCAACTTCCGCTTATGATTTTCTAAATTATATTAAAATAAGAAAATAAGTAATTGGAAACGGGTCTGGCTTTAGAACTAGAACAGCAATTATTGATGCTTGTAAAAATATTATGAAATAAACATATAACACTTGTCCAGATCCAATTAGTTATCAGAGTAATACAAAAATTATATCCATAGCTTTGAATGCTATAAAATAATCCTGATTCAATTTTGACTCTTTTCTCTTCTCTTTTCGATGACTTCTCTACGAATTTATTTCATTAAATTCTACTTATGCGATCTTCTTTTTAGACTCAATTCATTTCTTATACTTTTCTCAATCGTTCTACATGTGCACTTTCTTTTTATGAAAATAACACTGGGATTCCTAATTGATATTTTGCTGGGCAGGTATTTTAACCTTCTCCTTCTATTTGGCTAGACTCTTAGGCTTTACTTGGGTTGCTAGATTTCCGTTAGTAGAACTTCTTGTTCCATTAATAGCCTTCCCTCCTTTTGTACACACATGTCGTCCTTTAATTTATTGATTGACCAATTTTCTTTATGTGTATTATAAAATATTTTAAAGGTATTATATGGTTGTGGGAGTAAATATAGTGTACAAGGAAAGAATTTGACATCCTAACCTCAAATGTCTTCAGTTGAGTCACAATGTCCCACATCTTCATGAGGTGTTCGCGCACACCTTAGACTATGATAAGCTTTATTGAGAAGAACTTCATTATTAGAGTGCTTGCAAGTACTTTATTTGAGGTTTCGAATTGTTCATCAATAACCTTGAGGAAAGTACAAACATCATTATGTTGGTCGACAAAATCGCATATGGCAGCAGATATTTTTATTTTTATGAACAAGGTACTTAGTCGATTAGACTATTCTCATTTCTCATAAAGGACTTTAGCATCTACAAAACTATCATTGACATCCTTAGGTGATTCCTCTTTTCTTATAATCTACAATATCCAACCACCTCAAATGAAGGAGAATTCTCTTCTTCACTTTAACTCAGGAATGTCATAATCGATATCAACAATTTAAATTGCTGCATTTATAAATGTACATGCTTAATAAACAAAATTTGAGGCTAACTATTTAAAACATATGTCCACCAATGCAAAACATAGCTATATAACATAAATCTAACGACATGAAAATTGCAATGTGGGCTTTTTTTTTTCAATTCAACAAGATTTATGCAAATTTTATAATAAAACTATTAAAATATTATTTATTCCTAATTTTTATGGGTAAATTAGGAGAGTTTAAATATTTTATCTTGGCCAATTATTTTAATATAACAAAAATTCTTGTGGGATAGAGTTCATTATACTAAAACAATGAACTAAATGTATGAACAGAAAATAGAGACATAATAATTATATGAACAGAAAAATACATAATAAGATTTATATAAATTATAAATGTATCATATAAATTCATAAAGCATTCTAATTATGAATTTAAACTTCAAATATTTTCTGGGCATCATATATAAAGCTTTTTGAAATGTATGGTAAGCCTCCCAACTGCACTTAGTGGTTCTTTTTAATGGAAAATAACGACGTTTGGCAAAAGAGTGGGTCTTTTTCAATGTTTAGTCGGGTTGTATAACTTAGTTCTTGACCGTTGGATGCTAAACTAAATCTAACTTTTTGAATGGGAGAGCACATTAAAACTAATTTTATAAACATAGGAAAGGTAGGGTTGTCGAAGCCCCCACAATGATTCTAATTCTCTAAACTTCTTGTAGTATTCGTGGAATCAGGTTGAATCCCTACAAAACAAAACACTAGTTTATTAATTTCAAGTAATAAAATAAATTGGGGTTTTTGATTAATTAATTAATTAATTAATTAACTAAAATTAACAAGGAATCAAAATAAATTAACTGAATATAAAAGGGATAAATTCAAGAATATGCAACTCCGATTCAAGAGAAAAATCTCATCTAATTGTAACATTGATCAATGTTCTAAAATGAACAAATGTCACAATTCAAGTAGTTAGTTTGAAACATATTAGGATAGTCATAATAAGTCTTAAGCTTTCCTAAATTAATTGGTTCAAACCTAACATCCAACTAAATTTTACCATCAATTGACTGGGTGTGATAGCATTCTATATCAAATAAATGATAGCAACAAGCTTAGGTAAGAAATGTTAATTTCCTTAAAGCCTAAGTCTATTTATATTGTAAATTTCTCTTAACTTATTCTGTAGATACCGTTAGTAACTGGACACGTATGTGACTATAATAATTGAAATGAACCCAATTCAAGAACAGTTCAAAAAAACAAAAAGAAAAAGATTAAACTATGAAATAAGATACGTATTATGATTCATACTTTATTGCATTTTATATGTTAATCATATTATATAATTTTAAGTGATTTTGACTTTTGAAAAATTAAAAAAAAGTATTATTCTGTTGTGCACAGGATTGAATCCTCACCCAATTTTCGGACAAAGTCTTGACTTAGGTAAATACAATTAATAGATGAGAAATGCTCAAATGAAGTAAATAATTGTGGCAACTATCATAGGTTTCCAGCTTATATACCATCCAAGTGGTTTATAAAAAGATCATCCATAATTATAGGTGGATTTTTTATGTTTTATGTTTTATGTCTGAAATTATGAATTGTAGTTTTCAATTTGTCACCATAATGTTACCAAGGTATGTGGAATTGTTAGACCACATAAATCGAGAAAGGCTCTTCTCGTTGTGACTCCTAGGCTCGTGGAATATTTTACTGATAAGCCTCCATAGAGCTGCATCATTGGTTTTCAGCCTATATACGATCCTTTATAAAACAGATCATCGATAATTAAAGGTGGATTTCTTAATGTTTTATGTATAAAATTATAAATTATAGTTTTCAATTTGTCACTATAATATTACCAAGGTAAGTGGCATTGTTAGGCCACATGAATTGAGAAAGGTTCTTCTCGTTGTGACTCTTAGGCTCATGGAATATTTTAACAATAAGCCTCAAAGAGCTGCATCATGAGTTTCTAGCCTATATACTATCTAAATGGTTTATAAAACAGATCATCCATAAAAGATCAAACTCATTCCACATGCAGTAAATACTTATGTAATTCATACATCTAGTTATTAATGATTCTAACAATACTCCAAACAACAACACACCAAAACCGAGACCCTCCTTGCATTCACACAAAACCCAAACACAAAAACTCATACTATTAAAGCATAACATAAAAACTGAATAAAAGTTGGATGACTTCCCTGAGGGACAGACGGACGATGTTTAACACGAAAACGAGGAAGAGGAACCTATAAGCAATTGGGTATACATTAATGTTACTACAGAGGGAGAGAAAGGTATACTTCAATCAAAATTTTTACACCTTTTGTTTTCTCAATATTAATTGTTGCAAGGATAAACCATAAATTCTTTTATTATGTTTAAGTGTGACAAAGATAATTTCTTAAATTTTTATATATAGTTATTTATAACAATATTTATATTACAGTAGTTTAGTCCTTGCCTTGTGTTGGAAATTTCAAGCATCATAATTTTATAGAAAGTAATGTTGCAAACAATTGACCAAATTTACCATTATTTTAAATTCTAGTATGGTATATACCAATCAATAATGAATACCATTTTGGATAACTTTTTAAAATTATAAATATTCCCTCAATTTTGTAAAATAAAAAATCTCTCAATATATTGTGTTAATGTCTAAATCAAATATCTTAATGTTACTTTTGCATATTTACGTTCCTCTCTCATAGTCTATTTACAATTTTAACATTTTTCTAAGTGAATGTTTTATCATGTTTAATAAAATAATCAAATTTAGTTTGACCTTATACACAACATAATAAAATTTTTAATTCAATACATAGATTTAACCATGTCTATTTTCATTAACTAATTCATCAACGTTGAATATAGAATATAATCTAACTTGGTATAGAAAGTTATAGGTGGTGTTTGGATGTTATAGTAATAACAATACAAATCCTCAATATACAACTATTCTAACTCATGCTAATCCTTATACTACTAAAGATTCCTCTACAATATATTTTATTCGTCAGAAGGGAAAATAGTCGAAATATTTGTAGTTCTTAATTAAAGAACTACAACATATGAATAAAAAATACATTAAACTAAAGAACTACAACATATGAATAAAAAATGCATTAAACCAAAGAAAAACTAACCTTATATAACAAATTGAGATCAAAGGTATGTAAAAATTCCTCTTTTGTAGAAATAAATCGAAACCCAATAAATCACCAATTAGAAAATTTGCATACTTCTTCTCTGTCTATCTATAACATGCACAACATTGTAAAGTGAACATCTTTTTGACTTTAAATTGAACAACCTAAATGATGAAATTACCACAATAACATATGTTTAAATAAATTGCATCCTCGTACAGTTTACATGTTGCATCTCAATTTCATCCTTAAGTTTAGCACATTTTTTGTTACCTTTTACATATAATGATGTAATGGAACTTGTGAACAAAACATAAGGTGCAAGAATCCAACTCCAACCTTAAAAATCAATAGGCAATTAAGAAAGAAAGTTTTACATAATAAGATTGTAAAAGTTTGTTGTCAAACATTGATCTTATTTATTAGCTAAAGTAAAAAGGGTACAAGGTCTCTCACAAAAAATCAAATAGCCTATAGATTATGTAAAATTCCTTACTATATATGTACCAATTTTCCAGAATAAGATCATAAAAGTTTGTTGCCAAACATTGATCTTATTTATTAGTTAAAGTATAAAAGGGTACAAGGTCTCTCACAAAAAATCAAATAGCCTATAGATTATGTAAAATCCCTTAGTATATATGTGTCATCCTCTCCTTTTCCTTTTAGTTCTAAGTTGACTGCATCTGAGCCAATGATAACCTATTTGGAGATTATGATAAAGGAGAAAAATGCTTGAAGAAGCTTCTGGCTCAGGAGAAATAGGAAACTAAATTGCAGGATGAGAGTTAGACAAGATATTGCAAAAAAGAAAAACTCAACCCATAAATTGCAAAAAAAAAACTTTTAGCAAAACTTTTATCGAACATGTTATAGGTAGTACTCAAACAACCTTCCTAATCCATCTAAGAAAAACATCAACCCATTGTGGATGCATTCATCATCTCTTTTGAACACGCATCATTATTAGAACCCACATTCCTTATCAACCAAACCACAACACACATGGTTGACAACACAAAACCTAAATAAAACAAAGAAAGCAGAACATAAAAACTCAAGTGCAAAAGAGGGATGACTTACGACGATAGACGACAAATCAGAGATGACGAAGAAGACAAAAAAGCTGGAAGAAGTCGATGACGGAAGCGGGAAAAACATAGAAGTAAAACGAAACAACAACAAAAAAATAACTGGGGGGCTTCGTTTTCATGTTAAATTTAACAATGTTTGAACATTTGATGACGATTTCTAAATGTTGACAATTGGCAACGATTTTCCATAAACATCATCAATGTTGACAAGGTAGCATCTTGTGACAATCTCATGGAATAGTGGCAACAAGTTGACCATTGGTGATGAATTAGTAAAAAAGTCGCCAAATGATTGTCCTTTGTGCTAAACTTTGGGCGACGTTTCCGTAAATGTGTCACTAAAGGAGGTTTTTGGCAACAATTTTATAAATCATTGCCATTTCTTTCCACGTATATATATTTATATATTTAACAATTTTTAATATATAATTTCTATAAAATAGTATAGAATTTATAAATAATAAATAGAGTTTTATGACACCACATAAAATTATCAAATCATATATTTTTAAGGACATAAATAAAAAGTATAAATTTTTGTAATATATATCAATTTTGTGTTTTTAGTTTTATAAATTTTTTAAAAAACATTATTCTTATCTAAATTCGTTATGATCCAAAATTTTGTTAAATTACTCATAATGGACCAATAAAGAGAAAAGCCTATAAAAGTATAAGTTGAGCTTAAGAAAGGTTAAGTTTATTTCTCTTTTAAACTATTTTCCCTCTAAGTTACTATTCACTCCCAACTTTCGACACTCATACTTTCATTGTCCGACCACCATTTTTAATGACCTAAGGCTATATGGAAAGCTCTCGGGATGGAAACTTGTTTCTTCCAAAACGACCCATATTTGGAGGAATCACGATTGGAATTTTCAGTTCATTTAGTTAAGTTACCGATATCCTATTTTAAGTCATTTTTTGGTAAAACTAACACCACCATAGTGTCTAACAGCCCTAAAAATGTAGGAAATGAGGGAAACCTGACACCAATCTACCCATTTTGTTAGTGAACGGAAACGGGTCACCTTTGAGCTTTAAACCTTCGATCCTCACAAATCGGGAGGATTTTTTTATGCAATACTAGTTTCATTTAATTCATGGAGGTTGTTAAGTCAAAATGACTTTACGTATTGAATGATTTTGATGACAACCAAAGAAAGAAGAAAAGCAGACGAAATGTA
>JANZLC010000002.1:15750191-15765804 GCA_026413385.1 Erythroxylum gracilipes | reverse complement strand
ATAATAATAATAATAATAATAATAATAATAATAATAATAACAATAATAATAATAACAAGAACAAGAATAACAATAACAATAAGAACAATAACAATAATAAGAACAACAACAACAACAACAACAACAACAACAACAATAATAATAATAATAATAATAATAATAATAATAACAACAACAACAATAACAACAATAATAACAACAACAACAAGAAGAAGAACAACAACAACAACAAAAAATTTATGAGACTAATTTCTTCTATGGTATACATAACGTCTTTGAAAGAGTGTTGGTGGTGGCATGTAACAATACCAAGGGCCAGAGCCACAACCATTATCACTACCACCAATATGTCCATAATCACCAACACCAATACCATCATCACCATCATCACTATCACCATCACCATCGTGTCTACCACCACTACTACTACCTTGCCTAAAATGACCATGTCTATAGCCGCTGCCACTCCCACCTCTACCACCACTGCCACTACCACTGTCGCCATGTCTATAGCCAAAACCATATCCATATCCATTTGAATCAGACCTACCACCACCACCAAAGCCTTGCCCATTACCACCACCATATCTATACCCACTTCAATGAAACTCACTAGCACCACAACCTCCAACATTAAACCTTGTGTCATAACCACTTCCACTTGATCCGTATGCTACTCCAACACTATAGCCTACCCCAATTGACCCACTTGCACCAACAAAACCTTCTCCTTTCCCATTTTTTGTTATCATTCCCATGACCTCACTAACTCCAACTCCATCTTTGTAATCATTTGAATTTTTGTTGGCATCTAAAAGGACACTATCAATAAAACTAAAGTTTATGCATAGAGAAACCAAGAAACTTAGGAAAATAGATTTGAATGTGGACATCTTTAATGTATGACTTTAAAAGAGAAAGCTTTCAATATAAAATAAAGAAAAAGAAGGAAATGTTGACTCAATCTCTAAATCTAAAATCATTTTATTGGTGTGACAAGGGGGAATTCAAAAATCAATTACCTAGTAATAACAATAACCATTTCTTGCTTATTGTATGATCTAACAAATATTTATACTAATAAAGACTCACAAGTCTATGATATCTTGTACAATAAGTAACTTTTGTTTAATTTATAATATGCCTCTGCATGTAACAATGGGTAAACCTCATACAATAATCATTCTTTGTATTTTTTTAATAGTCAATTTGTATCAATTCCTCAAATGCCTTAGTTCTTTGAGGTGATAATGATGGTGGTGATTATAGACATATTGGTGATGGCGGTGACAGTGGTTATGACTCTATGGTATTGTTAATGTTGAGCAAATTTTATATCTAATAAAACTCTCAATACTTGCAAGTATATGAATCGTATATTGTAGTATCGAAAGGTATCGTTCCCACGAGGATTATCCAACAACTAACAATCTGAACGTAACTTTGTCTAAGGTAATATGAAATTCAATTGAATAAACACAAATAATAGTAAGTAAAAAAACTAATAAAACAAAACAAATAAATAGTTGATAGGTGAGCTGCCAATAAGATGAGGAATTAATCAAGGATGAATGCTTAGGACTTATTCTTCCTTTATTTTGTTTCCTTAACCATTATTGATACAATTATGTATTGATCTTAGATTTCCTAAGGTATTGATTACTCTCTCTTAGGACCTAATCAATTAACCCTAATTGAATATGAAAATTTTAGATTTTGCAACCTCTCGATTCACAAAAACTTGCTTAATATTTTCAATTAGATCTGAAGTTATCTATTGTACAATTAATTTCACACACAAGATCTCTCTTCGAATGACTGTTAATTTGATAATTGTTTGACTTATTAAACTATCAACACTCATTGCGCAATCTAATCTGATTATTGACTGACTCTCTTGATTTGTTTTCTAAGAATGAGCATGAATAATTATCATAACACCAAAATTTGTATTGAATCAATAATAATCAAAGTCGCAAAATAAATTTGGAATAAACCTAATCTGAAATTTAGAAACTCGTGAACATAATAAACATCTTAGGAATCCAATTATACCTTAATAATAATGAAAGAAACAAGAGAAAAATAATGAAAACTCTATTTGCTCCTTGATCTGGAAAGCTGGAATTTCCTGTTGTTATTCTTGATCTCCCAATTTGATCCACTTTGATTCAATGGCTGCTGCCTTTTTTATGTCTTTCACATTCTTAAATAGTAGTTTAGGATTATAGGGTTGTTTCTAGGGTTTCCTCATTTAATTTATCCCAAAAATAACCCTTAAACTTTAAAAGATACATAAAAGGTCTTGCTTGAAAAGTGTTCTCACGATCGTGACATGGTTGTCATGATCTGGCTTTTGGAAATTCCTTTCTGTCATGATCGTGACCTACTTTATTCAACCTCCATCTTCTTCATTCTTCAATTTCCCTATTTTTGTCATTAACAGTGGTAGTTTGCATAATGTTTTAGTGGGTAGTTTAGTATATGTTTAGTTGTTAAATTGAATGATTAGTGCATATTTAGGTTAGGATTGTATTATTTAGTGTTTGTGTTTTGAGTGTTATATGGGTTAAAGCATGCTTTTGTGCTTTAATTTTGTGTATTTGAGGTGCCTTGATGTATTTGTTAGTGTTTGAGAATAGATATGGAAGAACGGAGGAGAATCGAAGGAAGCTTGGAGCCAGACCCAGCCACAATTGTGACAGAAGCAGTTGAGGGAAGCCACGATCATGGCTTGGTATGCCAAAATTGTGATAGAGAGCTAAATGAAGCGTCACGATTATGGCATTATGGGTCACTATCATGGCTTGTGTGACAGATAGCGTGGACAGCCTCCCGAATGCAACTTATCGAGGGACATTTTGGACCCAAGAAAACCCTAGGGTTTACCTAAAATAGAAAAGACTATATAAAGAAAGAGAAAGAACCTTAGGGGGAGCTCCAACCTCTGGCACTTTGGGAAAACTCCAAGAAGAAGAAGAAGAAAAAGAGAGAGAAGAGGAGAAAGGAGTGGGCTTCTGCTGTTGCTGCTTTCCTGACCCATCCCTATCCTGTCCAAGTGACATTTCCTTTTCATCTTTGACATTTTTCTTCTTTGAATGTGTAAGATGGATATGATGATGTTAATGGAATTGGGATTGATGATGATGTTCTAACTTTTCTTTAGGGATTTAAACTTGATTTAATATTAATCTAGTTGTTTTTGTGTTAGTTCATTTAGGTGTTGTGTTATTTGTTGTAACTTTATACTTCGGTAATAAATCGAGAGAGTGAACTGAATGCAAAATGATTAGGTTAGGTAATGAGAGTTAAACGACCCAATAGACCACGCAAATAATAAAATTGGTAATTATACGGAAAGAGATATTATGTAAGACCCGGTTGTTTACTAAAAGGCTTAGGAATTGATTAGGTTGTAGTTTAATTGTTAATCAAGAAATGAAATTTTTGGTAACTTAACTTAATTAGGATTTATTAATTAGATTTTAGTGATTATAACTTCAGAGAGAGTATTCTACCCTTCAATAGTTTCGAACCGACACCACATTAACACAAAAGTGATTAGGTTAGTATTAATGATAAAATAAATCCCTTTATCATAATTTGGTAATTTTTCTTGTTTAATTTCCCATGGTGAATTTGGTGGTGCTCAATATTCGATTTCTTTTGTGTTAATTTTATAAGTTAACATTTTGTCTATCATCTTTACGTGCTTACTTTTCTGTTTTACTTTTATTTTCATTTTAATAATTCTTTGGGCCTTAGATAACTTAGAATTAGATTAGTTCGACAACTCCTCGAGGGATCGACACCTCACATACTACACCCACAACCTATGCACAAACTTAAGCCCTTACAGTATATTAAATAGATTAAACTTGCTCAACAAGTTTTTGGCACCATTGCCAGAGAGTAGTAAGATTAGCTTAGTTCAGTAGCATCACTCTTGTGTCCGTGCATTTACGTGAACACAAGAGTCACTCGAAGTTCAAGTAGGATTTCTGAACCCTTAGCACCCGACATCACTCACTTGGATTCAAAGAGCCAAATGCCAAGAAGAAGAAATTGAAGAACCAATGGAGGAAGAGTTTCATCAAGAGTTCGATCAGGGAGGAATCCAAGCACACCAACTACAAACCATTATGGACTTCATAAGACCACGGTTCAACGCTGCCAATCAAGGAGTAACCCAACCGCCTATTCAAGCACCTTCATTCGAAATAAAGTAGGCCTTATTGAAAATGTTGCAAACAAATGTGCAAAGTTTATATAGACTGACCAATGAGGATCTGAATGCACATATAATGAACTTCGTTGAAATATGTGATACCTTCAGATATCATGGGATGTCGGAAGACGCTGTTAGGATGAGGCTTTTCCCCTTTACGCTAAAGGATTGAGCCAAAGCTTATTATCACTCTCTCAATCCCTTAAATGTAAACGTGAGAGCAATTGGTACGTGCATTCCTGGACAAGAATTTTCTCCTCACTAAAACTACGAAAATGATAAAAGAAATCATAAACTTCCAACAGAGTGATGGGGAATCACTTTACGAGATGTGGGAGAGATATAAGGATTTGCAAATGAGGTTTCCATACCACAACTTACCAAAAGAATTTTTTCTGAAAACCTTCTACAATGGAGTCAATCCACCCATGAGAGGTACCATAAATGCAACATCAAGCGGATCGCTTATGTGAAAGATTGTTGACAAAGCGGAGGAGTTGTTAGAAGAAATGGCCAGTAACAACTGTCTGTGGATGAATGGCCGAAGTAGAAGACACATAACCGTTCGAGAATAGAAGGGAGCTATAGTTGTTGACCAAATGATACAGATGCAAGCAAAAATTGACAGCTTAACACAATAGCTAAACAACATGAAAGCTTCCTCCTCAGCCCCTGTTAAGGCCATTCAACAAAGGTGCGAGCTATGCATCCAAGATAATCATGATACCATCAATGCTTCCTGATGTAAAGTAATGAAACGGAGCAAGTTCAGTATATGGGAACACAATTTTGTTGTGGTGGAGGGAATAACCATATTCGAACATGTACAATCCTAGGTAGAAGAATCACCCAAACTTTTCGTGGTAAAATCATGCTGGAGGTCAATTTCGACATCACGGGCCTTCTGGGTTCCAATAGGAGAAACCAAATTCTATAAAAATTAAATTGGATAAAATCTTGAAGAAGCTTGGAAGCTTAGATGATGCTCAAAAGAGTTTAGAAGGTAGATTCGAACTCATATAAAGAATCATGCCTTATCCATCCACAATTTAGAGGTTCAATTAAGCCAATTGTCAAATGCTTTATTTGCACGAAGTGCAGGAAGTCTCCCAAGTAGTTTCGCCACAACAACGAGGGAGAAACTAAAAGCTATCTCACATCAAATTGGTAAGGAACTTGAATAACCCACAAAGACAAAAGTTGCAAACCCTCCACCTGTTGAGAAAGACGTGGACATGAACGAATACCCTCCTTATGTTGCTCCTCTACCATATCCACCCAAAGTTCCATATCCTCAACAACTGTAAAATACTAAACTGGATGCACAATCCCACAGAGAGTGTGTGTAAAGCTTTTGAGATGAAAATAATTGGTATTTAGTTTATGGGGGTGTTTGGTTTTGGTTTTCAGATAAGAGAAAAATGAAACTAAACTAACAAAAGCAAATTAAATCAAACAACCTAAAAATGATGAAAGTGATGAATTTGTTAGGGACCCGATCATCAGTTCAATCTCAGCCTACACACGGTTGAACATATTTTATTGAATTGTTGTTATTATACCTCCCCTAGCAATTATTAATCGTAGGTTAATAATAAGTTTTATTAATCCCGATTTTTCCTTAAGTCGTGTTTAATTAAGAAGAGCTTGTTAATTAAACCTAGTTATCGAACAACCTAGAACAAACTCTCTATATTTAATTGGACAGTCGCATCACGATTTAGAAAAAAAGATTAATCAAGGCAACAACCACATAAGCTCGGGTCATTTAACCTTGGTCATATTATCCCTAATGATTAAAAACCACTAGTTGTCATAAACGAATTTTTCAACATACCAATTACGGATTATATTCAAGATTCTAGCAATGGGATCTTATATAAAAATAATCAAATAAAACATTCAATCATTCTTACACAATACTCAAACATTAAACATAGGATAACATAATCAATTCTTGAGAGAAAGAATAATAAACAATGAAAGAAATGCTTAATCGAGTTCTTTGGCATCGATATCACCTTCGAATTGGGTTGGAAAAGCCTAGCCCTCTATGGATCTCTAAAGCATAAGAGTTTTGCCCCTTTGTCACCTCCTGAAACCCTAAAATCGTTTTGTCCAACCTTTCATCCCATTTTTGCCATCAAAACGATGTATTTATACTCAAAACTAGGTTTTTAGGTGAGCAAGCAGCATTTCATAGGCATATATGTTGTTCACGGGTATGTATGGTGATGTCACACCCATGACAAATCAATCATGGGTGTGCATGAAGTATCACGCCCATGACAAATAAGTCATGGCGTGACTAACATGCTCACACCTATGACTTTTATATCATGGCCGTGAACAATTTTCTACACTATTCATTCTCGATGTTTTCAACATATGCTTTTCATTTTATGCATTTTCTTGTCTACTCTTACTCTAATCCTTCTCTTTTCTGCTCTATGAAGACAAGTGAGTTTAAATCTCAAGAAAATGGCTCAAAGAGTGTGCTTTTAACTCACTTTAGCTCTTACGCTTCCAAATTGTAACTAAAATAAAATATAAATTAAAGTGAATGTCTTAAGCATTTCGTATCATTAAACACTAAATGTTATAGAATAAATGTATAATCAATTAAGAACATATCAATTTCTCCCACAATTAGCTTTTGACTGTTCTCGAGCAAAATATCAAATTCAAAGTCACATACCCAAAACATTTACTCATTTCTCATATTTTCTAAGAATATATATTCATAAGGAAAGAGAAACAACTTTCAAAATCCTAGCAAGAACTTAACATTCAACGCTTCTACTCATGACTAATCAATGTTCATCACCTTTAGAAACTGAACAATCTAGAGGCAGACATAGAAAATGTGTTTAAATAAGATGTATTAATGGGTACACTCAAATACCATTCACAATCAAAACATTCCACAACTTTGCAAATCATTTTATTTCTCCACCACTAAAGGTCACATGAAAAATCATGAATCAAAGGATTTTTCAATGTTTTAATATGGGAAATGGTAATGTGAGATGTGTTTGGGTAAAGTGGCATAAAAGCCATCAAAGTTAGTGAAACAAGAAAAACACTCAATATAACAATAGTCACAAAAACTAACATTTACTCACTATTAGGTACATTAACTGTGATGAATGTAAAATTCATGTTTCGTAGCTTAAATTCAAGCTCTTACTCCACAGACCATATCAAGCATATATCACTCACAAAAGTTGATAATAAACAAGACCTTGTAACTATAGGGAGTGTTTAAGAAGTACATCTCCCTCATTCACATTATACTCAAATAACCCTTTCATTACAACTTTAAGAGGAAAGATTAATAATGAGTAACAATGTGAAGCATATGCATTTCCTCCATGATACTTTTATTTAAACATTTTTTCTTTTTCTTTTTCTTTATTCTTTTTCTTTTTCTTTTTCTTTTCCTTTTGTTTCCTTTTGCTTTTCTCTTTTTTTTCTTCTTTTTTCATATAAAAATTAAAAGAAGTCACACCAATAATGGAATTCATAATATGACATTCTGAAAAATATAACCATCCTACATATGTGCACACCCCTACACTTAAACTTTTGTACATCCACAATCATTAAAAATTAACAAATGCTCCACTAACTTTATGGCTTGGGTAAGACATTTGGTTAAGTTTAAAAGAATGTAATGTGGTTAGTATAAAAAGAAAGGCTAATAAAGCTCAAGGGGGGCTTAATAAAGGAAAATTCATATCAATGGGTAGGCTATTTGGCTAATGTAGCTTGGAAAAACAAAAAATGCCTAGCCATTTTCATGTTAATGCATGTGATAATAATGTGTTCTTGAATAGAAAATCAAAGCAAAATCAAGATGTAAATGTCATCAAGGTCAAAGATAAACAAAAGACAATAAGACTGATATGGATGTGACATATAATAAGGTTCAAAATCTCACTGGCTTTTGTCTACATAGCTAATATATTTAGCTCTAGTGCTAAAGTGTTCATTATCCTAGTGCACATATCATAATTCACTACTTATTCTTTGATATAATCCTTAAGATTGAATCCTTAATGATATAGCATAAATCCAAGATTAAGAATAAAGAGAACAAATCCAAAAAAACAATATTCAAATCATGTATTAATAAAAAAGATATTTTATAAATTGTACTCCTAACCCTAACTAGGAATTTAACTATTAAACATAAAAAAATAAATCAAAGCAATCTTAATATAAAAGAAATAAAGGAAAGAAAGAAATAAAACATTTATTATGGGGTCCTTTAAATCTTACTCTAAGTCCCTATTTAATACAAAGAAGCTCTAAAACTAAAAGTTTAGTGACAAAGGAGGTCATCACAACCTCCAAAATTTCTCGCAATGAACCCTAATACAAGTATTTATAAGGTAGAAAATAGTTCTAAATTAATTAAACTTGTAATTCTATAGGTCTTTGGAATGTTTATTATAAGAATCAATATTTGTTACACTTTCAAACCAATTTCAATTTTGTTATAAAACTTTTTAGGTATAACTCATCATAAGTTTGATGTTGGTTTTATTTTATGTCCATCGTCAATTTTATTCTAGGTCTTTTACAAATTTATAACCCTTTAATTTAGCTTGGAGAGGAATGAAATCACAAGAATGAAGCATGAAGGCTGGCGCGAAGACTAATACAAGGGATTGGAGGAACCATGGCTTAAAACTTAGCTGAAAGAAAGACTATAATATAAAAAGGAGAATTTTCAAACTTGCCTTCAATCTTTTTGTTTTTTTTCCCTAAAATTAGAGCTATCATATACCAAGAGTCATCTAGTTACAAATGACTCTAAAATCACCACAATTGGACAACTATGGAGCAAGTTATGCTCAAATTCGAGTCTTCTTAAAATAATAACCTATAAGACAATGAACCAAACATAAGAGAATATCACATAATTTCATATAAAAAATATTATAAAAAGTTAAATCATAACTTATGTAGCCCTTATAAATATGGAAACTATGGACCTATCAAATTCCTTGAAGCTTAACTCATTGCTTATTCTTAAGAAATCTACATTATATCTTAACTCATTAAACAATCTTAACCAAACAAGAAGTAAGTCTACTTTCGTAAGTATACGATGATATTTATCATATGACATAAGCCTTTAAACCCTTAAGTGTCCTTAATAGAGGAGTTATAATTTCTTATGGGTTTACTTAAATGCCACCCATAAACATTAACCCAAACTCATTAGTTGGCTCCATAGTTAATAATACAAGATATACAAATTCAAGTCTCAATTAAATTAAAAAATTCAAACAAATAATATTTATCAAGTAAATTATAATATAACAAGATAATATAAACTTTATTCTAGCTCCTTCATTAAGTTCAAATACTTTCATCTGGCAATTTCTTTACAAGTATCAATTATTCTTATAAGTGATTGGACATTGGGTAAGGTACTCTCATTATATTCTTACGAATTTGAACTCAACATAAGCTTGAAAATCATCTAATCTCCACCACTAAAATGGATATATATAGAAATAAAAAATGAAAAAGACTTTGATAGTCATAATGAGGCTAAAAGGACAAGTAGGATAACAAAGAAACGAAACAGGAAAAAAGATATGAAGAAACAAAGATATTCATAATTAGTAGAGCAAGTAAATCAAAAGGTTGATTAAAAAATTTCGACTTACTCCTCACATCTTGCAAAAATCCTCCTATCCTATTGTTTTCAAGTGCAAGAGTCCATACAATCAATTTTGAACACTTATTATTTCTCTTTTTCTATTTTTTTAGTTTTTTTTACATTAATTACATTTTTATACAACAATTTTTTATTTTTTCAATTGGCATAATTTTTTATTTTTTAATTGCCACTTTATACATCATATTATTTCTCCCACACTTTTTTTTCCAACCATACCTAATAACCTCATTAAATCATAAGAAAAAGCTCTATTAATCATAAATTAGGATGCAATTACTTATTTTTCTTTTAAACACAAGATTCTTTACTAAGAAAAGGTTATAATTTTAATTTAGGCTACATAGGGCTCACTAATTGGTTAATGTATGAAAGGTAGGCAATTGGTTCAAACTCATATCCTAAGTACCTGTATCATTTTAATGCTTGTACATGTTTTATATGTAATCTTAAAAAGATAAAATTCAAGTTCTAAAATTTCAAAATCAAAGAAGATATCCACATAAGAAATAAATGAAATATGATACGAAGGCTCACATTCCTCACGAGATCAGTTAAGTCATATCAAAGCATAGTCTCTGGGTAAATTCAGTTTACTAACATTTACAAAGTTAAGATTTACATAGCATTCACTTAATCATATTGCGCATCTCATTTTTCTAATCAAGCTCAATATAAAATCATGTATAAACTTATGTCATCAGCATAAAGCTATTAATATAATATGGACACAAAATCAATAAAAGTTACAAAATTAATCTAAAATACACTAAAGGCAAAGACTAAAAAACATGTCATTTAACATATAAAATCTAAGGAAAAATTCTAGATTTACCTCATACTTAAGAATAACATTATCCTCAATATCAAATAAATAAGATCTTAAAAGCACTTATAAAAGACAAAAAAAAAAGGTAGAGAATTCTCCCTTTTATCTATTCCAAGTTGGTGAGGTAGAATTCATAAAAGATTCATCAGAAACTATCTATAAAAAGAATTGAACTACACGTTAATACGATTCAAAAATTAAGTAAATAAAAGAAACAAGAGCTAGAACATTGGGTTGCCTCTCAACAAAATCTTCTTTAGATGTCTTTAAGCTAGACTTCCTACTCAAGCCTTTTATCCTGTATTTATAATCGAGGCTTACTTCCACTCTTCTTCGGAGTCCAAGGCCTTCTAACTCCCTTAAATTTTATTAGAATTAGGTTGCCCTAATTATCTTCTTCTACTTGAAAGATATAGGGCCCTTTTCACTTAAGTTAACCACTAATAAAGCTTTAAACTTATTCTTATTAGAAAGGAGATCCTTTGAGTATTCAACATTATTTGACACTTATGAAAGAATAATTATATCTTCTTTTTCATCCATTTCAAATGTATTTAGGTATGAAATTAGTGTTACTGTAGGTTGATGTATCTATTGTTCTAGTATATGAGTGGCGTCAATTATGGAAGACAACTATGATGATTTATTTTTTCCAAGTCATCTTTTTAATTATAACTATGACTGGTGTTGGGTAAAGATGAGATCAATACCGGTTTACTTTTGTTCATCACTTCCTCACCTATTTCCTTATGTTATCTGACCTTTACACTTACTCTTTTTTAGTATTTCTAGCATTAAATGATGTGCCACCTTAAAGGGATGACTAACACTTGATCTATTAGGTCACCTATGTGTGATTATAAAGTTTCCTTGAACCTTTTGCACCATTCATCTTGGCCATTAAGTTGATTTAAATCTCCAAATTGAGAATGACTACACAACTATATCACACCATCTTTTCAACTTGGTTCAAATTATCTAATTTTTCTAATTTTTCATTGAGGGAAGATATAAACTACAAAATCTTCTCTTCCATATCACTGTTTTATGATGAAGGCTGCCTTTAAACTTGACGCCTATGTTAAAGCCCAAATAGTTCTATTATCTACCTACTCTAGCTCTTTGCTCCTCCGAAAAGATATTGGATGGTTAAGATAACATCCCGTCCCCATACTAAGGGTTACACCCCTAAGATACGACACATGTGAGATATTAATGAGAGGATAGAAATTTTCATTTCATGCTCATGCATACTTTAGCATACACGCAAGTGAATTTGAATTATTTTGCACACATTTAAATGACTGCACATGCACTCATTGACATTTTTCGGATATAATTGATTATTAATGTGCTTATATTGAGAATTGTGAATTATTTGCATTGAAAACCAAACTGGAGAAGTATAAATAGTTGGATTAGAATTTTGGTGAATGTTAGGAGAAATTTTCGAAAAATGTTGGGTATTACTGGACTAAGAAAAATGTCAAGTGGCAAGTAAATTAATGAATGAAAAAAAAATATTTCATAGATGACTTTAGAATTTGTGAGAAAATGACTTTGAAAATTTGGAGACAATTGTAGCCAAAATTGGAGATGATTGAACTCGTTAAAGGAGAAACTAGTTAAAGCCCTAGAAATTGGACAAGTGTCCAAGTTTTAAACCCACGTTCCTTTTAACTTGAAAGACCAAACTAATTGTTTTGACTTTGTCTTATTCTTCTTCTTCATGACTTTCTTCATCTTTTGGAAACTTCATTACTTCCAAAAATTGTCTTACCCTTACCACGCAAATCTTGCTTTCATTTCTCACTTGCTATTTATTTTTGTTACCTCCTTCATTGTCACTAAAATACCTAACCCAAATCACCTTTAAGATGATGTACGTGGATGCAAGAAGGGTTATGGCTTCTTGAGATTTTGAAGATTTGGAGTTTTAACAAGTAAGTATCTTGTTAATCCTTATAAATGTTAGAATATGAATCAAATTTGGTGATTTATTTATCATTACTTGATCATGAGAAAATGGTTATTTTTCATGAACATCGTGGGTTTAAGATGAAAATATAGATGTGTGGTTTTCAAATATTTGATGATCAAGATGTCTTAAGATAGTGTAGAAATTATTTATAAGTTTGAAAGATCAGCAAAAATGTGTATAAAAATAGTGCAGAAAAAGTTTTAGAGAAATAAAAAGTGAATGTTCTATTTTTGTCTTCACTTTGAATACGTGGAAGTCTTTGGTGTTTTTGAGAAATGAACTGAAAAGAAGTTTAGAGTTAAGGAAAAAGTTGATGTCGTGCCTTGAGAAGGATTAAAATGAAAAGCTAAGATGAAATGAAGGTGTTGGAAGAAGATCAAATAAATGCAGAAAAAAGAAGGAAAGTGCAGGAAATTAAGAATATGCGTGGAAGTATAGTCTATTTTTGATGTTTGTGTTGATTCATGTTTTTTTGATCTATTTGTGAATGTTTGGAGCTGAAATGGGAATCGAAAATGAAATGAAATTAAGGGAAAATATAGATTAGAAAGGTTGGATTTAGAAAAAGAATGAAAGAAGAAGAAGAAAATTGAGGTTTCGAAAGAAGGAAGAAGGAAGAAAAGCATGGTCATGCAGAAAAGAACTGGGAAAAAGCACATCGTGCTCCTGCAAGATCGTGACATTTAAAATGCATTAGAAAATCATGATCATGCTCTTGTATGATCGTGACTTCTATGGCTAGAGATAGTTCAAACATCCTTTGATCTTTTGACTATAACTTCTTCTCCCGACCTCCAAATGATATGGGATTTAAACTAACAGACTCCAAACACATTGCTCTACATCTCCACCAAAAATCATATCCATCTGAAATCATTTGGGAGAGACTGAGTGATAAATTTGGGACGAAAATGATGAACAATTTTGGAATTTCATAACTAGAGTATTTTTCATTGAACATGCTTCAGTATTTTAGGTATCTGTGGTTATCCAAATGGAATTATTCTTAATTTATATTAAAATAGAGTCATAGAGCTACAATTATTCTAAAAAAATCAAATTTCAATTTTGTCGCAAGAATTCCAGAATTTGACTTGAAGTTGGGTACGGAATACTGTTACAGTTTAATAATAGTCTGAATTATTTGGAGTATAACTTTTGGAATATTGAATCAAATTGTATAATCTTGGTGTCATTAGACACTTAACAGATAGGAGAATAATTTTCTAAAAGAAAATGTTCTCAAACTTCTCTTTTTGCATTATTTGAATGATCAAGAATAGTAGACTCGAAAGTCAATTTTTGGAAAAATCTGAAATGAGCAATTGAGTTATGAAATTAAATTCAAGTGATTTTATTGAGGTGTAAACCCTACGTACAAATTGTACTTAGGTGAGTTTTGATATATGATTGATAATGTGATGAGAATAATGGAAAGATACCTGGGATTGTTGTTGAGCATGCATTGTACACATTCTATAAACACATTAGTGCGCACTTATAATTGTACAATTATTAATGTGTGTACAACATTTGTATTGTATAATTTGGATGTGCATGATAAACGTTCACATTCATATGTTTCTAGATCATGGAAGCTAATGCCAATCTGGAGCGTACTGTGAGTCGACCTAGATGGTCTTACTTATTGCTTGCTCTGTTCATATTATGTTTTGAATTATCTTATGAATGTGACTTTGATTGTGCTGATTCTGGACACTGAAGGTTCGATGATTTTGATGCATGAACATGATATTGAAATGCTCCTTGTATGTGAATTTGATGAAATATGTGATATCTAACTTGATTGTTAAATTATGAAGAAACATGCGAATATTCATATGATTGAAAAAGTGTTTCTTAACATTTTTGTTGAATGTCGGACCACGGTTTGATGAAATATGTGATATCTAACTTGATTTTTAAATTCCGAAGAAACATGCGAATATTCATATGATTGAAAAAGTGTTTCTTAACATTTTTATTGAATGTCGGACCACGGTTCGATGATAAATATATTCTGAATATGAATATGACATGTGAAAGTGACTAATTGATCATATAAGAATGTGAAGCATTCCATTAGATGAATTCATGAAAGGTAAAGGCAGTTGTGATCAGAGTAGCCACCGAAAAAGAGCTTAAAGCTCAGAATGTGAACAAGAGCTTAAAGTTCAAAAAGTGATTAAGAGCCAAAGGCTCACAATGTAAAATGAGCCTGGTATCTCCAACGGATACGGGACAATTATTAATGAGCCCGGTAGTCAAAATAGATATGGGGCAGTTATAGGCACTCGGTCACAACAAAGTAATAAATGAAAGTGTTGGACCCCAAACCTTTCTGTAAGCTAGGACTATTAAATGAGAAATTATTGTCAATTAGCTATGTGTAAAGAAAAGAAGAATTTATGAAATTGAAAAGAAATAGAAAAGATGGTTTAGTTACAAGATAGGTTGAATGTGAAATATTGGGAGTTAAAAGCTAGAAAATGTAAGTTCATTGATCATGCTTTGGTGTTTTATCCATAATTTTTTTTCTAGTTATCTAAATGAGATGATTTTTTAATTGGGGTAAACTAAAGAGATAAGGCTACAAATTGTATGATGAAATCAAGTTCTAACTCCATCTCTAAGAAAGTCAATTTTTGGATGGAAGTCAAGCGCAGGATAATGTTTTAGTATAAGGACAGTCTAAAATGTTTGGAGTATAACTGTCAGAATACTAAACCAAATTGAATGATTTTGATGTCATTAGAAAATTAAGACAATGAGTAACATTTGTCTAGAAGGAAGTTTTATAAAATTCCTTCAATTTCATGATTAGAAAATGCCTTGATTTTTGGAAAGAGTTAGGCAAGGAATTAAATGAATTTTGAG
>JANZLC010000002.1:15737391-15749316 GCA_026413385.1 Erythroxylum gracilipes | reverse complement strand
GTTTAACGAAAAGATAACACAATTCAAACCCCCTTTCTTGTGTTGATTATCAGTTTACTAACGTGTGATTCACTTCAGAGGTAAGCTCATCATTTTTAGATAGGTGGTGAAGATCACCGCCACTCCAACATCGGTATGTGTACCACACTTCGGTGGCGGTGGTGATTTTCTGACCATCATAAAAATGGTCAAAACTAATTTTAAAAATTCTCAACTATTATGTATATCGATTTCATAAAAGAAAGGTATTGAGATTCTTCATAGTTTATGAGATAAAAATTTAAAATGTTTATGTTCTCATAAAAAATGCATGAAATTGATTAAATTGGGTTGTTCTTGATTAGAATTGAGAACATCTTGATGTAATGAGTATAAATGAGGGTGTATGGATTAGAAATTGGCATACTTGAATTATGATTGGATTTATTATGAATTTTTGTGATGTAAATGTGGACTCAATTAAGTATAGGCATGTAGTTTGAAGGCTTAAATTGAGTTGTGATTACTAGTGGTTATAAAAGTGTCTTTTCATTACAGGAATAACCCTTCTTTCAGAAGGAGGATGCCCATTTTATAGGAAAAACATAAGACGTGAAGTCATCGTTTCTTTTAAATAGAAAATAGAACTCCTTAGTATTGTGTCATGGTCTTATTCTTGAGGTATTTGAAATTGGTTTAAGTTTTAAATCCTAATGATCATTCCTACTTTTCTTTCTATAGATCAATCAGGAGTAGAACCCTCCACTTCAAGACACTAGGTTCAACACGAAAGAGTGCATTCTACCTGTGAGTTAATATTCATGGTTATGAACATGCATTAAAATTTCATATTCATCATGGAAATCAACATCATTTTCATATGCATGCATGACATTCATACATATGGATTGATACATGTATACATATTTTGGTTGTGCAATGTTGTGAAATGTTATGCTTGTCTTAATTTGTGATGATATGGAAGATTGTTGTGGTATATGTTACCTCGTGGGTGTCGCTAGTATGTGCGCACAGTGAGTTAATCGATCAGGTATAGATTTGGGTTAGTATTGAATCCATTAATTGAGATAGGATGTGGTTAGGGCGGTTCGATCAACCTTGCTATCGAATGACAATCATATCGTAGTGAGGTTGTGGCGGTTCGATTGAATATGGCTCTCGAATGGCAATCCACTACATTGGATCAAGTGACCCGTTTAGAACAATAGAGCCCCTATGGCTATAGTCTATAGGTAAGTGGTATGTTATAGAGTCGTTCGTTAGTCGTCCATTATTATTTGTGATTGTGATGATTATGTGACTTGATATTGTTATGGGCAATGCATACATGTTTATTAAAAAAATCATTATGTTATGAAATTGCATTATGGATGTAATATATTATAAATATATGCATATATATGTATCATTTGAAATCCTTAGGAGAGCATAACATAACCATAGTATTAATTCACTCAACGAGATCCGAATCTCCTCAACTATGCTTCTGGTGAAAGATTTAGATACACAATTTAAGACACAAGCATGTCAGAACCATTGTCTATCTCCAAAAAAAGTAAAAGATATATGGCCAAATATATGTTCGTATTCTATACGGCATTCACAGTGGACAGATTATTTGAAAAACGACAGGAACACTAGAAAAGGAGTTTTGTTTAAAGTTTTTCTTTGATTCTTGTCTTCAAGTCCCATTAAGGTTAGCAACCGCCTATCAAAGGTGATCTCTAGAGCCATTTTCACAAAAAAAAAAAAGGAAAAGGTAGAAAGTCATTTCCAAGAAAAAAAATCATCAGCAAGAGATATTTTAGCATAAGCCATTTTCTTTTGAATGTTATTTCAAAGATGATTATAAGCTAAATATTTTTTATATTTGAATTATATAGAGCCCTAATAAATTCTTCTATGCTATGATTACTTTTGAGTTGTATACATGTTAACCTTAACACTAATCAATAATCATATATAAGCGACATCCTAAATTTGAATTTGGATTTACATATAGATGCAGTTGAAGAACTTATGCTTAAATATATATATTAAAGATTGAATGAAAATCTAGATATAGACCTACGTCACCCTTCTGATATTAGGATAACTTTTTGTAAGATTTTAAAGAACTTGGTACATTCAAAGAGTAATTAATCATATAGATATATTTATTTATTAATTAAGGAATATGTGAATACATATTGATAGATGATACATCATTAAACTAAGAAACTTTATCAGTCCAAATGATAGATCCTTATAAATAAAATAAGAACGTGAGATAAAGTTAGTGAGAACTCTGATTTAGATATTTATTCATATTAATTCTCTCATTATTATGTAAGTGTTCTAGTAGTGATCTAATTTAGTTGACATTTTATTTTATCTTTAATTAAATCAATCAAAATTTAATTTATTGTTGAGTAAATGCTATTAATAGGAAGATTAAACTCAAATGAAGGTAACTAATTAGAATTCAACATATTTAATTATAAAACTTGTATGTTATGATTATATATAGTAATCATATATATATATATATATACGTTTTTACTAATATATAAATTTTTTTACATAAATTAATCATTATATGTAAATTTTTTAACTAATATATATAATTTCTTTTAATTATAATTTATAGAACTTATAATTTCTATTAAATGAAGGTAAATAATTAGATTTCAAAGAATTTAACTATAAAAGTAATTATCTATCAATCAACCTTTTAGATTTTGATTGTGTTCTTACTTCTTACTATTATTCAAGTGTTCCATCCATACAAGCTTTTAGGCTACTTAGAGACAAAATGAAACAGAACTTTTGACTTCAAACTCTGTCAACTTCTTAAGTTGGACATTGCTAGCTTTGATCCCTTACTTAAATTTTTTCATCTCTTATTCGTCGTCCTTCATGTTAATTTCAATTAATATATTACAAACTTCATGTTAACACTATTTGAAAATTTTGTGACACCTAATAAAATTGTCAAATCATATAATTTAAAAGAAAAATAAAAATTTTAAATCTATGTAATATTAATTAATTTTGAATTTATAGTTTCATAAATTATTGAAATGATGTGACATTTTTGATAGCTAAATTTATTTTTAAATTTACAATCATTTTCAATAATATTAAATTTGATTTTTCTCAATACAATGTTCAGTCACAAAATGATCAAGTCAAAGTCAGTGAATTCATAATTGTAAATAAGAAAGTTATTTTGTTATTTTAGTCATCACCAAAAGTATGGATTTTAGCAACGATTTAAAAATTCGTCACCAAAGGATAGCCCTTTGGCAACAACAAAAAAAATCATCTCAAAAAGGATGTTCATTTTGCAACAATTCCAGAAAAGCATCATCAAAGGCTTATAATTAGTGACGCTTTTGTAAAACATCATAAAATGGAAGGCTTTGGTGACGAAGCATCATCAAAGGCTTATAATTAGTGACGCTTTTGTAAAACATCATAAAATGGAAGGCTTTGGTGACGATTTTGACTTTTAGTGACAATTTTGAAATTGTCACCAAAATAAAACATAGTAAATACTCAACTTTGTTATAGTGAGTTTTAGTATCTTTAAGCATAATTAATCCAATTCACCTAAAGTTATTGACACATCCTTTGACAAACACTCGTGTATTCTAATAGGAAGAAACCATTTCTGTCATATACATTGATACAACATGCTATATTAGAGGCAAGCCCTTCAAGAAATTTAATTGATTTAAGATATTGACAAAAGTTTGTTTCTCATCTTTTAATATAATGTAACAAGCAGGTGGAATCATGTATAACCTATCATCTCTCCTTTTCAAATACAAATATTTTCTTATATTCATATCTTCCAAGTCTAATCTAATTTTAATTGTGTTTTTTAATTTACCATCAATTCTCATCAAAGTGTGTAAAATATTCTCATAACATATTTTTTTTAATAAGCATGACATGATTAGATAGCAAATTCTTTTAGTAAGGCATATTGAAAAAGATTCTTTTTCATCTTAATATTTGATATGATTCAAGAGCATATATTAACATAACAATGCATACATTTCATGCATCTCATACACCTTGATTCCTATTCATAGTTCAAAGCCAACAGACAAGTAAACGACGTCATTCTGAGCTCAAAAATTTTCAATAAATAGGGTTCGAGGCCCAGTTAACCCGAGCCGGACCCTATTGCCATCTCTAACAAATTATAATATTTTATATAACCAATATATAAAAGCAAGAATAATTTATGCATTATCATTAGAGATAACAAAATTAAATTGATGTATCTTAATTAATTGATAAATTTTGATTTAATCAAAACTAAGATTAGTGGTAATAATATTTTTAGATTCAAATAATTATAAAAATAAGTCAAATAAAATTGAAATTAATAAATTATATTATATTTAGTGACTAAATTAAGACTTATTTTTTTTCTAAATTCTAATCCAATTTTCCCCATGACTAATTTGTTGGTGAGAACTTACAGTACATGATCTTGTTATATTCTATTTTCCATTTCACTAACACATTTAGCGTATTAGGAGAGGCCAAAAATTGAGCGAAATAACTAGGAAATGTAGATATTCACTACCTCTTTATTTATTATTAGAATAGAGATAGTTGTATCAGTTACTTCTCGCATATATCTCTATAATTTTGACTTTAATTGTTGATGAATTTTATGCTAAATTGACTTTTCATAATAAAACTGTTAACATTAATTTATCGTAGGATGTTGATATGGTGACTAGTTTCTGATGGTGAAAATGAGCTCAACTGGGAGGAATTTGACAAATTTCTCCCTAATGAAGATCAAATGAATGTAGAATAAATCTCCTCATCAAACACTAATCACCGCATGTCTTCCATAGCCGATCTTTTTTTTCAAGATTTTTAGTATCATCCAAAATACCTCTCTTTCTTTATTATCTGTATCTCATTTTCTGTTAGGAAGCTATTATGTGAACATCTGATTGTATATAATATATGTTATGTAAAGCTTCCTCGAATCTTCAAGAGAACATAGAAGGAAATGGAGGTGGTGGTGATGTCCCAATGGTTCATATAGTATTAGGAAATTTTGTTACCTTCAAATAGTTATCGATTACAAAAACTATGTCTGTTCATTGTAACGATGGAGTCATTTAATCAGGTATATATGTGTTCAAATTTGGGTTCCTTATCTTGTTTGATTTAGCTTTGATTGTTCTATGTTCTTTGCTCACTAGGTGAAATGCATGGTACATACGGTTCATCAAATACAATGATCCATACTACATTTGGGAAATTATTTATTGTATCTATTGCAAATTTAGTTAAAGCAAAGAAGTTGTTGGAAGAGAGTGTTAATATACCAACACTTGAGGGAAAAACTTTAACTATTTTAATTGATAACTTCCAACGTGCAAGGAACTTTCTTGGGAATCAAGACATTGAGAACTCCTTTATCATTTCTACCGAATCTAACGTCACTCGGAAAAGAAAAAATAATTATTTATTTTCCTTGCTAATGGAATATTAGATGTGAAACTTTATTTATTATTTTGTCTGTAAGAATTGTTAAACTTCTAATTAAACTCTTATAGTTCTTACCATATATCACTATATTATATTGCTTATCTTATTTCAATTTTTATATAAATTACTATTTTATTGTTAATAAATATTAATGATTAAGAATAGTAGTCAACTTAAATTTATGATGTTTTAGGTGCTCCATTTTATTTTCATGAAATTTTTGTTTGAACAAAGAAGTAGTACTATGTATAATAGGTATCATTAAAGAATCATTTGCGTATAAATCCATATATTTAAATAAATGTATAGAGTTTGAATGCATTATCTATTTAAACAAATTTATAAGAAGACAAATGAAAAAATATGAAAAATTATATAAATGTCAATTATAATTAACCTTAGGCTTATTAAGCACACTTATCATTAAAAAATATCTTTTTAACATTATTATTTTTAAGAATACTATCTGAGACAAAGTTCCTTAAGAAATACATAAGATATAAAATGTTTAATGGCAACTATTCACATATTCGTCGCCAAAAGTCCAACATTTAGCTACGATTATAGTGAATCACCTAACATTAGTGAAGAAGTTTCTAAAAATGTTGCAAAATTTCTCTCCTCTTGCGACAAATTATATTAATCCTCACGAAATATATTTATTTAGCAACGATAAAATCGTCGCCAAAAGCTTACTTTTAGTGACACTTCTAAAATCATTGTAAGAGAAAAACGTGGCTAAATGTCAGTTTTGTTGTAGTCACTATATTAATATTTAATATTTAATATTATTAGGGTTTTCTTTTCTCTTATTTTTAATGTCTTTTTGTGCTTGCTGCCCTAAAACTTCTTACAAACAATTAGCACTGGGACACGCTGTATCTTGTGATATAAAGTCTCTTGGGCGGCTGATGTGAACAGGGAATATAGTGCTTGAAACATGTCAAATTGTATTTACTTTACTATTGAAACCATGCCAAATTAATTGAAGTTGAAATGACAAGACAAAAGGAGAAAGTGAAACAACTAGAAGAAAACCGGAATCTGGCCAAAATAACTCATGGAATACAAAAAATATTCTTATCTTAACTAAAGGAAAAGTTGTTTACACAGAGAAAAATCAAAAAGAAAAAGAAAAAGGTAAGTGAAGGCATTTTACTTGCCTGACAATTTGTCAGAATAGCCTATTCTCATTGCTGTGAACTCCGCATGTGACTGTTGCTTTAGCTCTCGCTTTCTTCCAATACCATATGGCAGCCCCAACTCCAAAGGCCCCAGCGCCTGAAACTGCAGTCAGAGCCCCTGCATCCAGAAAATAAGATAAACAAATCCAAAATATATGTCTTGCTATATACACATTCGGTTTACCTGCAATGACTCCAGCGTGGCCATGCCTGGAAGTCCCATTATCTGTAAAATAACATGCAAGTCCTCAGCATTTTTGGATGACTACTAAAGGTTTATCAATACAAAAGCCTTGATATGATACCATTGCAGTAAGTGGTGACATTTCTCTCGTTGCATAGACACAAGAAATTCTGTGATTGAGTGTCGAATCCACAGGTTCCGGCCCCTTTTGTCATGTCCTGACACTGAAGGCAATGCGTAGTCACAGGAATATCAAAATTTACTCTAATCCCATACTCAGGAACTTGATCGTAAGGAGAATTTCCCCCATTATCTTTCCAGTAGATACTAGTGTAACTTGCACAATACTTGAGCATAAGCCTGAGTGATTCAGTTGCTTTGGGTTGGTAAGTACAACAAGAACTAGCACCTAATGCGGTGGCACATCCCGGTAAGTGCCTACAAAGATAACTAGCACTGTCACAAGTGGAGTCGCAGCGATCAGGGAACCGTTCGCAGAAGATAGGCTTTGGCTCCACAATCACATTCTCCGCGCTGCAATTGAAGAAGAGATAATCATTCTGAGAGGATAGAGTCAAATGCGTGCTTGTGTCCAAGCTAAAAGGTCTGGTCGCACGATAGTTATTTCCATCCTCACATTTCCACATGAATGGATCGGTGACTATGATATGGGGATCTGAGTAGCTTATGCTTTGTACTTGGTATTTCCCCGAAGGGGTTCGAAGCTCAAGAGAGCCCAAATCGGTGCAGACGAATATGTGCCTGTAGTAAGGACTGCCACACCCATCATCAATGCCAAAAGGGTAGTTGATTGGGATAGTTCCACATGAGGTTCTACAATGGCTGGCCTGGACTGTTGTGAATCTAAAATCTGGCAAACTGGTTAACAATATGATTAGGAGAACAGAACATAAAAGAGGCTCGTTTCCTGACTTTGGATTGTTGAAGAAGAGTTGATCCATTAGAGATGTGATGGAAGTTTTGATGATTAATTCCAAGTGCCTTGACGAATAAATTGGTAGATGGTAGTGCAATGAATTAAAGTGGAGTCTTGACGAAGAATAAAGAATCTGTGTGTTCTTCTTTTTCACTTTTTGTGTTCTTTTGTTTTCTTTTCTTTTACATGAACACCGCTTCACTTGATGCTTTTGCTTTATGTGTTTTAGAAGGTAAACAAAAAAGAAGAACAGTGCAGCAGTTAGCAGGCACACAATGATTTTGTTCCCTGAAAGTAAAAGCCTTAAATCATCTGTTCCAAAGCCCAGAAAAGGAGAAGTCTAAGCCCAATGCTGAACCAATTTCTGCAGAAGTCTCCAAGTCCAGGCCTATTACATCAAAATCTTATCGAGGCTACCAACTATTCAGGGTCAAGGGTTTTAATTTCCTTGGAATTTGGTCAATTTCAGTGACAGTGGCCATTTCTTGTGGGGGACCATGGCCCCATTAACTTGACTTGGTATTGAAACGGTGATTGTCAAAGACGTATTATTGCGACCTATCCGATTGGTCACAGCTAAGGGCTGCGACGACTATGCAAGTCCAAGTTGCATAGCTGAGGGTTTGAAGTCCATGATCTAATTAAATACAACTTTATGAAAAAGACAATTCGGTCGTACCAAACACGAAAAGACCCATCACATGTCTCGTTCAATGCTCTAAACAGTATATACCTTTTTTGCTTCTTCCCTTAACATCCTATAAGTTGGTTCATATGAATGCCCGAACCATCGAGAGAAATTTGAAGATTCCCAATGGCAGCCTATTACACACGAGTTGGGTATGTGTGAATTCTGAACCAAACTTAGCAAAGAAAAATCTGCAGAATCTGGGAATGGAAATTCATAAAGAGAAGACAAATATAATAACCAACTTCCATCCAATTTCCAGTTGGATAAGAAACAAAAGGTCTTCACAAATCCAACGACTTTGTACATGTAAAAGGTATCTATTCTATTTATTTCAAGAATATGCTAAACAAGCTTCTGATTGAAAATTTGCCGCATGTGTCTGAAAAGTCTGGCCGTTCTTTGCGATTCTATGTCCAAATTTCAACTTTTCTGCCAATTTTGCGTGCGCAGCTGACCAGAAAAGACCCATCTCCTAGTCCATACTAAGAACTTATGGTGCGTAATTTTATTGATTTTCTCTTTCGAGGAAAGTCTATAAGATTACATCTTTAGCTTTAAGAACACAATGCTTGAGGCTACTCCAGTTAGAATATGTCCAAGTCTTAACTAAGTTCAGAAATTCCCAAGTTTAGATAATACCGCTGCTGTCTGTTGAAGGCTATTGTAATATTACAATCTGTGAACACAAAATATAGGAATAAATAAGGAACATTTGATAGACTCATCACACTAATGAAAGTAACTTTCAAGCCTTACATGATGTAATTTACAAAGAAAAATAAGAAAACATCGTTTTCCACAGCCTTTCTTCACGGAAAAGGAAACATCATTTTCCATAACCTCTTCCTTTTGCGGTCAAACTAAGATCATAAAGTTTTTAATGCTAACCACATAATATGTAGCTAACCGCATTTTCCATTTTTCCATTTTTTATTTGTTATTAAAGTCGCATCATCTTAGTTCCTATCATTAAAATTTTTTACTTGTTTACCATAAGCACAATTCTTCCGCTCCTAGTTTTATCATATATAGTGTGCCAAGAAATTCTAAATTAAAAATTAATATTTATAACTTATATTTAGTTAGATAGTAAATATTTGTATCGTAACTCATATTTTTTATTCTTAATACTATTTCGTGTGTCTTATTTATTTCAACTTTAATTAAGTTAGGATTCTACCTTATCTACCTAATTATTCCAATAAAAGGTATCAAAGCCTAATTATGGCGTGTATATCTACTTATTCTATATTCTTAAATATCACATTAAGTGGATCCTGAATATCAAAAAATAAGTTATATATTATTCATCATTTGAAGGTACTTAGTACTATTCACGAAGATAATTATTATTTGTATGAAATAGTGGGAGCTATTTTCCTTATCTCGAACAATATAAAATAGAATAGTAGTCAAATTTAATATAGAGAAGTTTAATAAAATTAATTTCTTATTATGAAAGTTGAAAATAAAGGATATCCTTACAAAGGATAATTATTTTGTGACATTAGCAGAAAGCCTATATATTTTTGAATGAAATGAAAGAAAATGTTATTTTAAATATTCATGTAGCTTTAAATAATGAAGTTTTGTCAAGCTTAAAGGAGAAGAAACTAATAAAAGAGATATAGGATCATCTCACAAAGTTGTACGAGGTCAAGTCACTCCTCAATAAAATTTTTCTTAATCCACTTTGTGACTGAACATATTAATAATTTAACTATTACATTCTCTAAGTTTACATCATTGGATTATAGAATAGGACCACATGAACATATTGAAATTCTATTTTATAGTTTACCCAATTTGTATGATTAACTCATCATCAACTTAATTAATAATTTTCGTATATATTAGTATTTAGTCTTTAATGATGTTGTAGTCACAATTATAAAGGAACGAAGTCGGAGCAAGAATAAATAAGAAAGATAATTTGATTTAAAATAAGTCAAATTCTTAAAGGTAATAAAAGGAAGATTAACAAAACACGCCATATAAGTGTGAGCCAAAATTTTGGTAAATCAAATCAAAAATTAAGAAGAATTTAAAATATTATATAATTATGGTAAGAAAGGTCAGTTGAGAAAGGATTTTTAAGATTTAAATAACAAAAATTTCAATCCTTGAGAAAATTTTGCAACTATTTTAGATGATAACAATGCACTACATTATGCAACAACAACAATAATTGAAACCAAAAGAGTCATAAAAAGGTCACTACTTGACGTATCACTCTAACTCAGGAGTAAGAGAATTGTTCTATCATTATGAAACTATCTTAAGAGGATTTGCATATAATTATGATTATTTACATCTAAATGTTATTGGTATTGAAATGATTAAGTTAAAAACATATGATGGTGTAATTTATACTCTTCAAGAGGTATCAAGATATGGATGGCTTAAAGAATTAATTATCTTTTAAGACTTTTGGATGTTCTTAAGTATAAACTATAAATATTCAATAAGATTTTAAAGATAATTTGACGTGCACTTATACTTATGAATGGAGAGAGGATAAGTGCAAACTTGTATAAATTAAAGGAAGAGATATTATTAAAAATCAATGGCTTTAAGTAATCTAAGTAGAAGATCTTCAATGTTATGGTGTCAGATACTTACACATATATCTATACAAAGAATAAAGATCCTTATTAAGGAAAAGTTGCTCCTTAGGTTTATAGAGGTATCATTACCCCTTTTTTTAGCAGTACGTTATAAGTAAGCAATATTGTACAAACTTTGACACATCAAATTTACTCTTATTCATGAAAAACACCAATTTCATCCCTTATAAGAGTTAAAAAAACCTTGTTTTTTCCATTGATTATTATTCCAAAAAAAGTGTTTAGTGTATCCTATAAAGAGGAAATCATATATATTCTTAATCTTCAAAGTTATTAAAGAGCTTTTAAACTCGAGATTTTGGGGAAAAAATCAAGTTTGAGAACAAATAATAGAGGAGAATATATTGGCAATGATTTTGATGTATTATGTAAGTAAGAAGGTGTCAAAGACAATTCATTGTTGCGTACACTCTTTAACAAATGAAATGGTTAAGTGGATTGATAGGCTCTACAAGTGCACAGGTTAGTTGCAATAGTTAAGAGTCGATCCACAAGAACTAGGTCAAATTACTAAATTTATACCTCCTAAATTTGCTAAGCAATCAAATAAGAAAGTTTGGTTATTAAAGAATTTGCAATGCGCGGTAAATAAAATTTGAGCTAATATTCTAGGAATTCATTCCAACAAAGAAATCATGTACCTCCTTATGAATTAAATCACTGAACTGGTACATTAACTAACAATTGCCAATTAATTCTTTCGAAGTAATCAATGTGTTGGATCCAATTTTTAAACCAGTTTCCTAGGTTAAAAACTAAATTCAACCCAATTAACACCGTTGGATTCTTCA
>JANZLC010000002.1:15715400-15727731 GCA_026413385.1 Erythroxylum gracilipes | reverse complement strand
TTTTTCTAATTATTTAATATATTAATTATTAATAAAATTCTGAAAATTTTAATTAAATATTATCTTTAATTAATTACAATTATAAATAGTTTAATTTTATTGAATAATTTATTTAATTTTGTAATTAAATTAACTTAATTACTAATAATAAGCATGCATAATAATAATAATTACTCAATATGCATAATAAGCATGAACAGTTTCTTACTGCAATATTTAACCAAGGGATTTTAGTGAGCTAGAAAATGGACAAATACTGAACTGCTCTTTCACAATGCGTTGCTTAATAAAACAAAGGAACATTCTGAGTCCCATTTCCACAAAGTATGAAATTCTAGTTTAATTTTGTTTCAAATTGTGACAGACAAATAAGAAGAGAGACGATCAATGTGATTCTTGCAGATGATAAACACTGACAATGTGATGATCCTAGGTGAACAATATTATACTTTATGTAGCTTTCTTAGTTTAAAATATCATTTGTAACACCTGTTTTGGAATAGGGTCCCCACCCATGTAATGGGAGTTTCAGTTACCCTACAACGATCATGTAATAGAACGTAATTCACACTCCATCAAAAGTTTTAAGCTCTATCGTCCATTAATTAACAAGAACATCAAGCAATGATTCTAAATTCAACCCTTGTTTTATTAGTAATAATATTGATTAAATATGAGACTGAGAACAAATTGAATGTGAATCAAAGTTTGAGACTCATTCGTAAGAAAGACTACTGTAGCTTTAGATGTGTTAGCCCGCAGGTAATATTTACACTAGTCAGCATCATAACTAATAAGACAAAAGAAGAAAAAGAATGCGGTCAAGCGAGGGAAGTGGGTCCGAAGGCAGAAAAGAAGTCAGATCCGGAACGCGGTGATGGCCTTTTACTACTTAATGAGGGGCCCCACGTCTTAGACCAGCAGAGCCGGGCCGTCAAAGTCGTTGACTTGGAAATCATTTTTCTCTTTAAAAATGTCTTTTCTCTATTCCTCACGTGGAACGCGCCGTACAATTCGGGGCGGTGCGGGTGATTCATCTCTCTCTCTCTCTCTCATGCTTTTCCCGTTGTATTTTATTTTCCTTTTAATTTAAATGAATGGGTCAAATTTCTTTCTTGACGAAATGTGCACGAAACCTCCTATTTGCCTTGCCCCTTTCTTTTACTTTTTTAAAATTTTTCCAATCATCAACGCAAATATTCTAACTAAGACAAAATAAGCATAGAATTATAATTAAGAATATTTAAAGTTAATAATCCATAGTAAATGGTAGCGGGTCATAAACAATGTTTTACATGGAGCGTAGCTTAAGTAAGTCTACGTGAGAAGAGTAGGACCCAGTGCCAGAAGAGTACTGACGCACCGTCTGACGCAATAAAATGAAATGCGAGAGAAGAAAGATTAGATTAGCACATCCGTAAAATTCTGAGGAACAGAAATTAAAATCTAGGAAAAGTCTAAACGGTCTTCCGTCCAAGCCCTTTTTATAGCCGACCCTATTGCACCGGTGAAAAACTTCACAGACTTCTTCCCACATACACCAACTGTAAGCTCTCTCTCTCTTCAGCTTTTTTATAGTCCCTGATTTACTTGGGCGCCTGCATCTGTATCTTTTCAAGTCATCGCACTCTTCCTCCCATCAATTTATGGACAAAGGATGGGGTCTTACCCTTAACTCAGATCCTCTCCCTTTCTTCCCCAGAACCAAGACGCCTCCTCCTCCTCCTCCTCCTCCTCCTCCTCCTCCTTCTGCTCCAACAGCCTCTGTGAGCTCATTTCCCGTGAGCAAGAAAAGCTTTGACATGGGTGGTAGTGGTGACTCCATTGGTATATTTCAGTTCCCGGTGAACCTTACCGGCAGGGAAAATCACGGCGGCTCTAGTCCTTCACAGCGTGACCACAACCGGGTTGCTGCTGGTGAGGTCGACTTCTTCTCCCAGAAGAAAAGGGATTCTTTCGATGAAGATACCAATAATAGTGATTCTAAAACCGCAAGTTTTGTCAGTGTCAAGAAGGAGCACAATCATTCTCAGGGTGAAGCCGCTGCTCCTCCTCCAATGTCCACTCTCGATGTAAATGTAAGAATAATCGCGAACTTTTGTCTTGTGCTGTATTTTTAATTAGATAGCTATTTATTATATAGAATTATTCATTTCTTTTGTTTCTGAATTAGACTGTGTTGCACCTTCTTACTGCTAACACTGGAAGTGATCAATCAACGGTGGATGACGGAGTCTCATCAGATGTCGATGATAAGCGATCCAAGAATGAGGTAAGACGATTGAAGAACACAACACCAAAAGCTTATCAATTTCTTCCAACTTTTGCGTGCATCCGTATACGAACAAAGTTGGGATCTTTAGACTTAAAGGATTTTAGTTGTTGCAGCTGGCAAAGTTGCAAGTGGAGCTTCAAAGGATGAACACAGAAAATCAAAGGCTTAGAGACATGCTCAGCCAAGTTAGCAAGAATTATGGTGCGTTGCAAATGCATCTTGTGACATTAATGCAACAACAACAGCAGAAGCAGCTTAGCCATGGGGCTGAAAGCACACAAGGGAACGAGGTACTTATTGTCTATACGCATTTAACAATTAGCCACAAGAATTTCAATAAGGAAATATTGTCAATGGTTCAATTAATTAACTGTGCTAGTTCTTATCGGTGTTGCTTTCAGCTTGTTCAACTGAAGTCCGACGACAACAAACACGAGGTAGTACCGAGACAATTCATGGATCTAGGCCCTTCCGCCGAAGCTGACGACATATCTAACTCATCATCTGACGAGAGGACACGTTCAGGATCACCTCTAAAAAACGGAAGGGTCGACAAGGGTCAATATGATCAAGAGAATTCTAGCCTCCGCGATGGCAAAATGGTTGGTAGAGAAAGAGACCAGAGCTCAGATGAATCTGAGTCACAAGGATGGAATCCTAACAAACTCCAGAAATTGAATTCTGGTAACAAGGGTGTTGATCAATCCACTGAAGCCACCATGAGAAGAGCCCGTGTCTCAGTTCGAGCACGATCTGAAGCTCCTATGGTACGTATGCAACAATTAGCTTTGCTCAAAACTGCTAATTTTAAATTTCGGTTACGAAGATTGATAGTTTATTCTTATAGATAACGGATGGGTGCCAGTGGAGAAAGTATGGACAAAAGATGGCTAAAGGAAATCCATGTCCTAGAGCTTACTATCGGTGTACAATGGCAGTTGGTTGTCCAGTTCGCAAACAAGTAAGTTAAACCTTGTGTAGTTAAACCTCTCAGTTTCACTTAAAATTAAGGACAAAACTAATTTAACTCAAATCTGGTGAATTACAGGTCCAACGTTGCGCAGATGATCGGTCAATCTTGATAACAACTTACGAAGGGAACCACAACCATCCTCTGCCTCCTGCTGCAATGGCAATGGCCTCAACAACAACAGCGGCTGCAAGTATGTTGCTTTCAGGATCAATGTCGAGTGCAGATGGCCTAATGAACCCAAATTTACTTGCAAGAGCAATCCTTCCTTGCTCGTCAAGTATGGCAACAATCTCAGCTTCAGCTCCGTTCCCAACTGTAACGTTGGACCTCACTCACAATCCAAACCCTTTACAATATCATCGACCCCCTACTCAATTTCAAGTCCCTTTCGCTGCCCAACCACAAAACACTGGTGCCATTTCAACTCCACAATTGCAGCAGGTTCTCGGGCAAGCACTGCATAACCAGTCAAAGTTCTCCGGCCTTCAGTTGTCTCAAGATGTAGGGTCTTCACAATCAGCCCACCAGGCACCGCCACCACCGCCAGTACAGCAGCCTTCCCTAGTTGACACAGTCAATGCTGCCACGGCGGTCATCACGGCGGATCCCAACTTCACTGCTGCTCTAGCCGCCGCCATCACCTCAATAATCAGTGGTGCTAATGGCACCACTGCCCCCACCAATCACAATAGCAATAGCAATGGAAACAACACGAGCAACAGAAGTTAGAATGGGTTTCTTTAGTTCTTTCCGGATAGTTTCTCACTTTATCGGGATTCGTTCTTTTTTCTTCTTTAATCTTTTAACACTTTCATTAGTTACCCTTTTTCTTCTTTTCCTGGGGGGATGCAAATGAGATCACATGTCCATACAACTTTTCGTTGTTCTTGTTGAGAAAGGATTGGGTTAGAACACGAAAAGTATCATTAATTCTTTTGTTGTTAGTTCACTTTCAATAACTTGTTTCGAATTGTTCAATGAATACACCAAAAAGAGAATTAATCACTTTGATTGAGTTTATGTCTGTTCTTTTACTTTTTTTGGTCCCTGATGTCTGTTCTTTATTTAATGTCCGTTCATTACATCTATATACCTTGACTTATCATTTAGAAAGCAATAGTCACAAGGAAGAAGAGCAGATATATATATATATATATATATATATATATATATATATATTTACTGTTGGGTTTTGTTGCAGTCAAGCAATACGGCGGGCTAACGATGTTTGACACGGAAAAAGAAGGCCCGAGGAGTGTACAACGCAATGAAGGAACCTTAAATAATGGACTTCTAATCAAAGCCGGACAGTTCCAAGAAGCTACGTCTACGTGTTTGTTGGACGAAGTCGAATCATAAATTGCCACTTGGGGTTGAAAGGTCAAATTTGGTTTAGACTAAACAAGGGTAGAAGAGGCAAATACTCCATGTAGTTTCGTGGAGAGTAACGAGCCTAAGTTGTCTTATTGGACAATTAAGATACGTTTGTTGACTTCTACACCTTTGATTGACATCACGTCACGTCATACTCATTCAATCAATCATGTGATTCTGTGTATGTTTCTCTAGTTTTTTTTAGAAGGAAAATAAACGACGTGGAGCTTTGTGGGTCCCACCGTAACCCTCTTCCACCGTACATTACTGAACCATTTGGGGCAATCCCCCACTTGCACATGTTTTATGTGAGTGATTTACTTCCACGAATTTGGGCAGTAACTGTTTGCCTATGCTAAATTGGACTGTTCGCCCTTCCTCGGGGAAAACACCGCTTGTTAATGTTATAAAACGACTCCCTATTCCCTAATAACCACGTTGCATGAGCATGACAAAAGATCAAGTTTATCAGCATCTCGTGTTATATATATATATATATATATTAGTAGCCTTTGGAACCATAAACTTTTTTCTACATTTAAGACATCGATGGTCGATTCATTAAAAGTCTTCCCTTCCAAAGCTTTTTGGTATTATTCTCCTCAGGACATACGTAAGTCTGAATTCATGAGGGAGGGATAAATACTTGTGTATTGATTAAATTTAGGAATCGGCGGTTGAGAGTTTGAAATTATGTTTGTATAAACATAAGTAGTCTCACTGATATGCGAGACTGAGTTTCGATTATATTATTATGGGGTTAATTGTAAAAAGTTTTTCAATTTTGCTCAATGATTTTACAATATTAGCTTCAATTTTAAAAAGTAGGATTAAAATATTCAAACTTTTTTATAAAAATAACCTGACGTTAAATTTTTCATTAATATTAATGATATGATATGCAATGTTAGATTTTTATTTTTACCACGTGACTGTCAAATAAAATAAGGATATCATGTATGATATTTGTTATTTAATAAAAATATGTTAAAATCATAGGCAGTTTTGCCCATTGCCCCACTAACTCCTTATCCAAATGAGTCATATTATAAACAATTTCAATCCCATAAATCTTACAATAGTTTATCTTATTCTTCACATTCTTCAACAAACTGATCTTGAATCACGCGTCACAAGAAAAATAAGTTTTTGTGATGAATTTATCAACGAAAAATAAAGCTTTTTATTTGGGAAACAAACTTGGCAATAGAAATTACCAACAAAAAGAAACATTGGAGAATGACTATTGGTAAATTTAGCAACCGAAGTTTTGTGTATCTGTTGGTACTTTTAGTGACAAAATTTTGGATCTCTATCGGTAAGTTAAAGAAACTTTACCAACGAATTTATAATATTTCGTTGCTACTTTATGGATGGAATCCCAATATTCCGTGGGTGAATTTGTCGATGGCGAACCGTAAGTCCATCGCTAAAGTTACTGACGAATATATAACAATCTGTCGCTAAAGTTACTGGCAGAAACATGAACAGTTGCTAAATTTTTACTGATAGACTGATATATTCCGTCGGCAACTTATAGACGAATTTATTTATTTCGTCGCTAATTAGCGATGGAATGGTATGTTTCGTTGGTAATGTACCGATGGAAGGTATCTTCCCATCGCTAATTAGCGACGGAATATTGTAGTTCCGTCAGAAAATTTAACTTTGATAAATTTCTACCCCCATTTATCATTTTTTACTCGAGTTTTCTATTAATAATCTTATGATTTTTTGTATATTTAATTTCTGTAAATAATATGACATTGATTGAGAAATAAAAAGTAAACATTATCCTGATTTTAATATAAAAAATTAAATGTACACGAATAAGTATCTTGAAAATAACTGTAACTTAAGAATTTATACAAAAAACTTAAGCGTAGCAAAACATCAAATACATTCACTTATCCATCGAAGTTATGCTGGTGGTGAAGGTGGATCCTCAGATTGTTGTGACGAGGTCTTATCCCCCCCCTTTAACTGATCCATCTTATTACGGAGTTGGGCTATGTATTTCATCGACTGTTGCAATTGAGTTGCCAACCTCTCTACTGTGCTCTTAATCTGAATGACCTTTTTCATTTGATGTGGACCGCTTACTAGATACAGTTGTAGTGGATGTGGATGATTGCAAATAAAATGTGTTTGCAAATGAATCTAAGTCGAAAATCCTTCTATAGCGGTCCCTACAACCCACTACATAAAGATATGCCTGACTCTCATCAACAGTTTCAAAGTTTTGAGACTGTCATTTAATGTTTTCTTATATTTGGTCCCATCATTATAATTGCTTATGTTAATAAGTGATACTTTTTAAGAAATAATATTAAAGTATATATATATTTTACATACATGAAGTTGTCTGCATTAGGTGTTGACGAAGGTCACACCATCATACCTCTTGATGTAAGTGTGCAAAAAGAGCTGGCGAGGTGTAGGCTTCTTGCCCATAGACTTTTCTTGCATTAGAATAAATTGTTAAAAGTGAACTATAATTTACAAAAATTTTGGTAGAATTTTCTTTATTTTTATGATATTTACCCTCTATTAGACAAAAAATTTAACTCAACAATACAGTCATTAATGGCTCAGACATTTATAACATTATTATTCTCCATAATATACATATATTTTCATTTTGAATTTCATACATCAAACTACATTGAAATTAAATTTTATACATCAAAGTACAAAAATCAGAATATAAGTGTAAAGTTTTGATATTTCCAAGTTGAAGTGCATGCTCCTAATGGGTCAAAAAGCCTCCAGTGTGTATGAGTAGACTCTCTCCATTTGGTCCTCACGTTTGTTGGCATAATTGCACTCTGAAATAGATATTGCCTTGGGTGATGCCTAATACTATTGTCGACGACTCCATATTTCTTCAGATATATATGATGGTCGTGTACTATTTTTGTGTATCAAAGCAAGAAAATCTCTATAAAATGTACAAGCTTGCCACTCCCATACATTATAATTACAACATCAAATTTTGAATCCCAAAATATTTCTTTCTAAAAAAAGAAAAACATATTATAAATACTTATAAACAACAGTATTTATCTAATTAATGTATAAAATTAGATTAAATAAAAAAGATTAAAGAATATATTTTTTATACCTCAAACTCCTGATAGTAAAAATCGTTTGTCGACTGAGAGACATTCTTTTATATATAACCCTCAAGATCTATCCTCTCCTTAAACTTGGATGAGATATTTCTTGAGCACGTTTCAGCTGGAATCAACCTAATATATAAGTTATTTTAGATTATTGTCAAACTAGAACCTATAACTTCAATATAAATCTATGATGTTATCATGTATTACAAATTTTTAGAATTTTACTTACAAATTATTGACAATTGTGATCTACGTTCTTCCATCAACTCCCTTAGCTCCAAGCTGTAGGTCGCCTCCTTCACCCGCAATGTTAACCCCTGATATCTTTGTCGATATAGGGGTGGTGGATGGTGTAAGGCTGGTGGATGGTATAATAGGTACAGAAGGTGATGCCATATTTAGATGTGCAGTAGCATCTGCAGAATGTGATGCTTCACCTAAAAATGCACTGACTTCTCCAAATCATTATAACCTAAACCTTGGCCGCATCATATCCTATCTTCTCTTTGGTGGCATATTTTTAACCTGAAATTCACATTTTATTGAATTTCCAGTAATAGAACAATATAAATTCAATATATAACAATATATTATTGATGCAACAATAGATTTATTCATATAATATTTTATTACAAATACAAATTAATCGCTATCAACACTTGATTGTAAATCAAAATCATCATGATCTTCTTTTTTCGAAGAATTAGAATCAAACTCAAGCTCATCCTCAGATCTCTCGCCCTCCTCATCCTCTCTAGATGAAATTTCCACATAGTCATCATTTAGATCATTCAAAGGTTCATTCTCATCATATGTTACATATGTATTTATTTTATAAACATCTTCTTGAAACGCTTCACTTTCGATTCTCTCTTTTCTCTTTTTCCATGTAATTCAAAAACACCCATAGGTTTTACTTTGCATATGAACAACCAATCTGATTTATCTCGTCGTAAGCTGAAAAAAAGGACATAATACACCTAGATTGCTTGCATCGCCGACTGAAAGGCTCAAATTGTCTATTTTTTTTTCGTTGGTTGATTTCAACTAGATTGTATTGATTGTGCACTTTTGTTCCAACATTAGGAGTTGGATCAAACCATTCACACATAAATATCACACTCTGTTTTATTGGCAATGCAAGTTACTCAATTTGAAGCATCTCAATAATTTTACCATAGTAATCCATCAATTCTCCTTGTATGCAAACCTCACTATTTACTGTTGTCATACTATGACCATGATATTTGTATAAAATTTGTATCCATTAACAAAATACACTAGATACAATTTAACAGTTTGCAAAGGTTCTTTCACAAGATTATATATGAACTTATTCTCTATTGAATTTTCTGAGACCTACATAAAAACCAATTTATCATATTAAATAGTATAATGTCATCTAATCACTTTGATATGATAATTCAACCATTTCAATTATTACAAGTGAAACTTACATACTTCTCGAACTATCGAGGAAAGTATCTTCTAACTTCTTTATCGATATCATCCTGTGTTGTTTCAGGCATTAGCTCGTGCAACCATTGCTCGTATAAACTAAAAGCATTATTATGTATTTTAGTTGTAAACAACAGTAACTGTGGAAACTCAAATAATCTATTTCAAAATCAATTTAAACTTACTGCACGAAAGGTTGAACCTCTTGACAATTCAATAAAATGTAACCATGGATAACCTCTATTTCTTTTGCTGTTTGTCCTGGATATCTAAAAATGGATAAGTTACTATCAACATTACCCGTTTCTCCCCCATCGTTATTACGAGGAACTTTTCTTTCACTTGTGTACACATGTGGCTCAAAATAATGTGAACAAAATGTACTTGCTTCCTCCACTAAATAAGCATTACATGAACCTTCAACTCTAGTCTTGTTTTTGACGTTTTTCTTTAAGTGATGCAAATACCTACATTACAAATAGGATTATTACAATTCTGTGATTAAAATATGTTATAACTTTTATTTAAATATTAACTGTAATTACCTCTTAAATAGATACATCCATCAATATTAAATCGAACCAACAAGTTTAGCCTCGTGTGCTAAATGTATAGGTAGATGTTCCATACATTCAAAGAAGCTTAGAGGGAAAATCTCTTCCAATTTTGCACAAAATGATTAGAATTTTCCTTTCTAGTTTTTCCATTTCAACCAACTTTATTTCAGATGATGTTGAGCTTTTGAAAAATAAACTTAATTATGTTATTGCTTCCCAAACCTTATTCAATAGCAACTCCCAAAATGCAATTGAAATTAGCCCCGAAATACAATTAAAATTAGCCTTTGCATAAACACATAACAATCATGATTTTTCATCCCAAATAATTTGTACTTCCTCATGTCCACATACCTTGCCTAGTTCAAAACATAAACATCGGGAAACTTTAGACTTTTCAATCATTCACACAAAATTTTCTTTTGTTTTTTGTCCAAAGTGTAACATGCTTTTGGATAATTACCAATACGAAGATCTTTATCTAACACATTCCTTCTACAAAAAAGTTTCAAATCAACTCATGATTTTGCAATGTCTTTTATCTTCCTTTCAATGTTCATTGTGGTGTTAAACAAATCGTCAAAAATATTTTTCTTAATATGCATCACATCTAGATTATGACGTATCAAATTACTTTTCCAATATGGCAAATCTCAAAAGATATTTCGTTTTCTCTAACCAAAGTTTTTACTAATGCTTCTATTAACTTCTTTGGCTTCAAGTTCTGTAACTTTCGGCAACCTTAATTCATCAATCTCCTGTAATATTTATTCACCAGCTTTGTTAGGGAAGGAGATGTTTGTACCATCCTATTCATAATGAACTTTCATTTATTGCATCTAAATGGATGATCTGGAGGAAGAAATTTCCTGTGGTTGTCAAACCAAGATGTTTTGGCCCCGTTAGGAAGATAAAACGCATCAAAATTATTGATACAGTAAGAACAAGCCAATTTTCCTACTATACTCCATCCAAATAACATAGCATACGCAAGGAAATCACTAGTAGTCCACATCTAATATGCTCTCAATAAAAGATTTTTTGGTTAAGCGACACATCATATGTCTCTATACCAAATTCTCAAAGATGAAACAATTTATAAACCAATGGTTGTAATCAATTTTATCCTTTAGATTCATAGGCGCTGGCACAATCACCATCAAGAACATATATGCCTCATTTATACACATCTATGCAGGCAAATTATAAGGAGTAATTATGATTGTCCATGAAGAATATTGTTGGCTAGATTGACCACAAGGTTGAAATTCGTCTGTCGACAATCCCAACCTAACATTTTGACTTTTTGCTGCAAACTCAGATTGAGTGTTCCATGCGACTGCATTTGATGGATGACTCATTATTCTATCTTCCTGTTCATGTTCATTATGCCATCTAATGTGAGATGCAGTAACATCAGAGGCATATGGTCTTTAAAGTCTCGAAGTTAGCGGAAAATAATACATCCAATTTTAGGGTACTAATTTATGTTTCATATAATGCTTTCTAGGTTTGAACCTAGATTGACCATAAAATTACAAAAGTTACAAGAACTACAAAATAGCAAATGAAGCAATTCCTTTAGGCTCTTGATCACTTGATCTCCTAGCTATAACCTGAGGATGGGACAGGAAGGGGGTGAGCTTGAAAGCTCGTGGGTAACAGTTTATAATAAAAAGAGATAAGCAAAACTTTTGAAACCATTTTACTTGTCATAGAAAATATCTTATTGAATCGTAAAATACTTATTTCTCAAAAGTCTTGTCGTGAAGTCAAAATTCACAACTTACAAAACATGAATGCATCAAACTTGATCAAACATAACATGAACACATAAGCACATCAGAATGGTTTGGGTAAGTCCAAAACATGACGCACTACACATTTCTAATGAAATGGTCCTGTGTAGTCGTAAATTCTTGAGGGAGTCCTTGAGGGAGCTCCATTCCACTAGCAGGCAAGCGGGAGAAGCCTATACTTAGGTCAACGTGCACGTGACGGTTCTTGAGGGACTACTACAAACCCACATAACACATATATATTTCGAAATCTTGTAAACTTGTTGCCCGAAATGGCACATTTTCTTGAAAACTTGTTTTTTCATATACTTGAAAACCATTCTTCAAAACATGATTTCATAACCATGCATCTTTTCAAAGATATCACTTTCATGGTCTTTTCCTTTTGAAAATCATTACTCAAATCATGTAACAAACATATAGCAGATTTCACAAATCATTCATGAATAATAATGCAGCACTTATGATGCAAATGAAATAAGAAAACTTCCTTGATTTAAAGAAAATAGTAATATCTTATTTACTCTATTATAAACATGTACCCACCTTGATTTCCTTGCTTATAAACTTACTCAAAATGCTTCTTCTCTTGTTCCTCTTCTCTCTCTTGATCCCTTCATTCTTCACCAAATGAAGGGATCGTTAGCTCAAAGTTAAGCTCTTCTCTTCCTCTACTTGTTTCCTTTCTTGAAAAACTTCAAAATCTCTCTTGAAGGCTAAGGAAATTAAAACCCTAGCTTGTTTTCTCTTCTTTCTCTCTTTCATTCTTT
>JANZLC010000002.1:15678270-15689803 GCA_026413385.1 Erythroxylum gracilipes | reverse complement strand
AGTTCAGCGTTGTCCTTCCTCTTGCTCTTGGATCGGATCTTCTTGGTTTCCTATAACAAACCAAGCCCAATTAATAAGCGAAACTTGTAGTTCTATGTCTCTAGTTCACAATGAATCCAACCTCATCTCATTTGGACATCTACAAATCAATTTATGCCCAAAAGAATAAACTCATTCTTGCTGGAAACTGGTCCCTCGTCGCGACGAGGAGAACGGCGCACGTCGCGATGCAAGAGCTCGTCACGACGAGTAATGCTGCGCACATCGCGACGCATACACTGCTCACGATGAGTACACATGGCACATCGCGACGCACATTACGACGAATAATTAATTCACACGTCGCGACGTGTTCTTGAGCGCATCGCAACGAGCGAACCCAGAAACGCCCCGCAGATTTCTGCAGATTTTCAGCAGAAATTTCACATACCTCAAACATAACTCCTTTAAACAGTTTTTTCAACACTCCTACATCATTTCTAGACTCAAACCAACCCTAAAACATCAACAAACACAACAGAAATCGCAAACCCTAGAAAATCGACATTGCCGACACCCACATTCTCCGATTCCCTTTCCATACACAATAAATCCTTATTTCAGTTGCAAAACAACACTAAAACAAGATCAATAAACCATTGGAAAGCAAAGAAACTGATAGAACTTACTTGGATCTTCAAATCTTCGAAAATCTTCAAAACCCTAAAACTCTCCCCTTTTTTCTCTCTTCCACGACAACTCTCCTCTTCGCTCCCTCTTTCTTATTTTATTTACTTTATTTTCTAATTTCTTATTCTTCCCATTACATAAGGACCCTTATGCCCTCCCACTTAAGCCTTAAACCTCTAAGACCTAAGTGGTTTACCCAACATGCCCTTGGTTCATTTAATCCCATAATCCTACTTTAAACCAAAAATTTAAACTTTAGCTTAAGCCTAACCTTCGCATAATCGAATTCCAATTCACTAATCTTACAAGACCACAAAATTAAATCATGCATCAAAATAATTAAAATGGTTTGGGGTCCAACACTCTTCCTCTCTCCTCTTCTTCTCCTTCCTTGGATCTTTCTCAATGTAGCAAAATGGAGAATGCCATTCTAGGATTTATTCTCTTCTCTTTTATAGTCTATTCTATTTAGGGTAAAAACTAGGTTGTTTCCAGGTCCAAAAGTTCGAAATAGCCCTTGAAAAGTTAAGTTTAGAAGTCAATCCGTGTCTGCTATCGCACAGGCCACAATTGTGGTTGTGGCAAGCTGAATTTGATCTCTATCACAATTATGGCACCCCAAACAAGGTTCTATCACGATCGTGGCCCATGGCCCTGGGTCATCCTCTGGGCTTCCTCCGTTCTTCGTTATTTGATCTCAAACACTAAAAAATACATCAAAGCACCTTAAATACACCAAATTAAAGCTCAATAGCATACTCTAACTCATATAACACTCAAAACATAAATATCTAAACAATTAACACAATTCTAAACCTAAACATACATAAATCAATTAATTAACCACTAAAAACATACTAAAATGCTTGCTAAAACATCATGAACCTACAACTATAAGATATGGATGAAATGGTAAAACTAGCACGCATTATATTTCTTTCTTATAAAGAAAGGAATTGATCTCATAAATTTAAGTACAGAGATACTTAATGTATGAGTGCTTATTAGATAATAAGATCAATGAATTGATGGATTTCTTTATTATAATGGTTATATAATTGATTCTTATACTTAAGATAAAGAGGGTATCTCATGTGAGAATTACTATGTTGATACTACTTATGACCTATTCTATTTAGAGCATCTCAGTTGATAGAACTTGGATACAGTATGAACCTTATGGAGATAGTTGAGTAAGTTAATAAAGAATTCGTCACTCTAAAGTAATAAGAGAGAATGTTCCATTGTTCTTGATCAGTGTTGATTTAAGTATTTCTCTAATTATAGTGAATTGACATTCGAAAAAGTGTTTTCAAGTATCAATTATAAATCAATTAATAATTAGCAAGAACAAATATGAGTGGTTTTAAAAAGAGTAGACATTATATTCATACTCTGTATCCAATTAGAAAATTGGGTGATGAAAGAATTAAATTATACATCATAACCATACATGGACATGTTGAGTCAATCCACTTTGACATTCATAATATTTAGGTGATCATGACATGTTGCTAGATTTCAATCTTAATCTATGATTGTAAATTGTTTAATTCAATAATTAAAGGTAAATTAAAAGGAGTTTAATTTATCTAATTCTAATTCTAATTCTAATTATGAATTCTAATTATAATTTATAATTATTGCCAACATATTAAGAATCTAATGTGTTACACACAAAGAGCATTTAAAAAGAGAAAAATCAATTTAAATTAACTTGGATTTAATTGTGAAGTTTGAGAAACTTCAAAGAACAAATATAAGATATTTAATTTTATTTAAATTAAATTAAATTATAATTAGAGTTTGAATTTAATTGTAATTGGAATGTGTAATTATAATAAAAATAAAACCCTAATGCTTTTTTTCTAATTATAGGAAATAGGCGTAAAGGACCTAGCACATATGCTTATTGGTCTCAAAAGTTGGTTTTCTTTTTCTCTGCTTCGTGGATACCAATTGAGGTTGGACACTAGGACAACTTATGGTTGAATCATCAAAAAGGTTTCAGAAAGGGTTTTAGCAAGAATTTTGCATCAAGTACAATTCCTTTATTTTATGATTTATTTTTTCAAGTTATTCAATTCTTGAGATCTGATCAAAAAATCATAAAATTTTCTGCTGCATTTGTGATTCAATCATGGTTAGTTTGTTAACACATTTATGACCATCAATTGTCAAATCTTTATTTTTAATAGATATAATAGTTGTAATGATAGGTATTTAAATTTTATAATGTAATTATTAAATGAAGAAATTTTTATTTATTAACCTATTTGATAGGTTTCAAGGAACTTCTTACCTAAAAGCTTCTTCCTTAATTTTTTAATTCCATTATATAACAAAGAAACTTAAAATCAATCATTCAAATTTCTTTAAATATCCTAATATATTGCATTTTAGATAAAATTTATTAGGTTAGTGTATGTCCATAACTTTTATTTTGTATATTAATAGTTGTTGACATTTTAGTTTACTTTAATGGTAGAGAAGTGAAGAAGTCCTAGAGTGTTGATGATGAAGAAAGATAAGTGAAACATTACAAGTTATCCTGTCTTCATCCACCAACCTCTTTAAGCTCCATTTTACCAACAATAAGCAATCCTAACGAGTGACATCTCAATCAAACTATCTAGATGAGGGTCATTTTGTCAATAATAGACAATCATGGCACTTTAACCATATCAGCCCACTTAACTTTTATTTTGCGACCAATAGGCAATTAAGTGGTATACAATTTATTTTGTTATATATACTTATAACTATTAACATTTATTGGTATTTTTATATTATCCAATTGTATAGTTTATGTAATGTAGAGATATTTTCTTACTAATATAGCAGTATTTGAGATGTAATGGAAGGATTATTTTGTAAATTGTTGTTAAAAAATTAATGTAAGGATTATTTTATGATATTTTCAATATATTTTTTGTTTCCTAAAGGTCAAGTTTCCATAAAGATGTGTTTGTTTGCAATGAAAATGAATTGTGAAAATTTTATAATGTTATAATTAATTTCCATTAATATAATTTCCCTATCTAAAAATTATAACTAACAAATTAAAAAAACCTTGAATCTAATGTTTAAATACCATGTCTCCAAATTACAAAGATTATAAGATTTTTTTTAAAATACCACTACCTCATAATGAAGTTAGTACTAAGACAACTTAGAAAAATACCATCACTTTACTCCTTACATATTGGTGCACCTTAACTTTAATATGTGAATATCATATCATAAATTAGTATAAGTAGTACCTTACCTCATTACATATTACACCATTCCTATATATATATAAAACTTCTTTTAAAAAATAAATGAGAGCTTCACTTTTATATGCAAATACCATAATTGAGTACAATGAATGTTATGTCCTAGGACAAACTATACCAAGACTCAATATATGTAATATCAACCCTATGTACAAAAAATATCATTAGTTATATTAATTTCCATTAATATAATTATGCGAATATCATTACTGAGAATAAAGAATACCACACAAAAATACCAACAATACAAGGATTCATTATATTCGATACCACACTTATGTACGAAAATGTCATCACTTATTACAATTAAGTAAAACCTACATATTAAAATGGGAATACCATAACAAAATGTAACTTCAATATAAACTATACCAATAATTAATACATTCAATACCACTGCTAAGCATCACATATTAAGAAGGTAAACGTTTACTTAATAATTAGAATACCATGACTGAGTACAAATAAGTCCACTAAAGGATTTGTTAGACACAATTATTTATACACCCATATGATTAATAGTGTTCATGTTAGAATTTTTGAAAGAAAAATATCAAGGATATAGATTGATACACACTCCTGTATGAAATCATATCCATTATAGGTATTCTTAGATGCAATTTTCTAAATGCCTATGTGGTCAAATGTGTTCATGTTAAAAGGTTAGTACACGCTAAACTGTGTCCATTATTTTAATTAACATTGTTGTAGGTAATAAAGTAATTTTTTATAAAAAGGGAATTTTCAAATAACTCCTCCTGCCAAGTATAATATAACATTTTTTTCTTCCATTTCTTAATTTCGATTAGAGCCTCAAAGTAAGTAACCAAAATATCTCTCTTAATTTTTCTAACCTATTACATTTAGATGCTTATATAGTAAGATAATTGGTGTACCTATATACCCACTGGACATTTGAGAAGTAGATATGATATACAGATAATAATGACCTCATCTTCCCCTCTCTTCATGGAGTTTCTTTGTTTATATTTTATCTCTTTAAAATATATATTTAGACATCAAATATGGTTAGGGTGTTAACTCTAATCAAAATGTCTTAGTTAGTGAGTTATAGAGTAGAAGACAATATGGTATAGTCGATATGTATTTTCACAGTACTAAGTAAGAATTTATAATTTATAACCTAGCGTGGAGTGGATTTATTAGCAAATATGCTTTAGTTTTATTTTGGTGTATGAACAAATATATTTGCAATTGTAAAAAATTGATTGTAGCAAGTTATTAAATTTTGAGTACTCCAAATTATCGGTCCTATAGAACTATATTACTGTGTTTATTAATCCTAGTTAAATAACGAATTAAATAGAATAAGAATTTATGAATAATTGAATTACTAAACTGATAAAAATTATGCAATTTAACTAGTGAAAAGAAATAAATAAGATGAATGATAAAGTATTGGGGTTCACTTATATGAAATTTCAATTATCATGTAAGATTTGTTATCTAGGTTGAAATAATAATTAATCTAAAGTATTTTTGCCCTCTCTTAAGTTACACAAGTATGTTTAATTGATCATTTATCATCTATTAATGAGCAATTCAATCTATTCAAACTCATTAAGCATAATCTTTTTATTATCACGATAATCTAGGATACTTTCATTTTTAATGGTAAAGTGTTTGTTGTCCTAATGCATATATCATATTTTACTTCTTGATCTTTCATACAATCCTTAAGATTGATTATACGGTGACCAAGCATAAACTTAACAATTAAGTATGAAGAGAATAATTCAACTAAAAAAAATACTTAATTCATGCATCGATAATCAGAAGATGCATCATAAGCTATATCCCTAATCCTAGCTTAGGTTTAACTACTAAACATAAGGTTACATAAAAGAGTTTTAAGGTGATTAAACTTGTAATTTCATATGCCTTTGAAGTATTTGTTACAAGACTAGTGTCTGATACACTTCCAAACTAACACCAGTTTTGTTATATAACTTTTTAGGTGTAATATAACAAGTCTAGTGCTGGTTCAACTTCATGTCTAAGGCTAAATTTGTTTTGGAAAAAAAATATCACCATTACAGGTTAAACATGAGCCCGTGTTTCTCTTTTGTTTAATCATTGCTCCTTTTTCTCTTGAAGTTTTTGATATCTTCAAGCTAGAATCGATCTTTGACATCTTCTACAAAGTTGTCTCCCTTTAAGATATATTTCTAATGACTTCAAAATCACCTTGATCAGATTACTATATAGACATTTAGACTTAAATCCATATTTCCTCCTCAATATCATCACCAATAGGAAAATGAATAAAACATAAGAAAACATCATACAATTCAATATAAAACATGCTATAAAAGGCTAAATCATAATTAACTTAGCCCCTACAAGCATGCAAAATATGGACTTATTAGTGTGACAGAAATTTAATTTCTTATTGTCAGAGTCCATAAAATAAGGAAAGAGCTATAATTAGAGCACCATCTTGTGCATAATAAAGATAGAAGAAGATTAGAACGGAAAAAGGAAAGTGATAAGGAAGTTTTTTAATACGATTCATATGATGATGATGTAAATTTATGTTTTTTTGAAAATTTAAAATGTAGGTTGGTGATGAACTTGTTGCTTAGGGCGAGTCAGTAAAGTGGGGGCATAACAAATAAGGTATTACACTAAATGAAACTAAATTATTATAGTATGAGATTAAATATTAATGTTTTTTGATTATGAATACATTGAATGAGTATTTACAAATTTATTAAATGTGTTATTATTCAAAGAAGGTCTTCAAATTGATGCATAACTTTAATCCATAATAACTAAAGTAGGTCACTAATATAGGATTTAATAAACTTTAATAGATGAAGAGGTTTAGGGTTAGGAGGGATATGTACTACTAGCTATATGGTAGTTTTGATCTAAACAAGTTATTATTGAGAATAAAGGATGATTAAGTGAAGGAGATTAGTGGTAATATTGTTACATGGATTGTGATAATTTTGAATATAACCAAATGAGTATACATAAAAGATGATATGGCTTTGAGAGGAGTACCAAGTTAATGATCACTAAATCATGATCAAGTACATATTTAAAAACGTAAGGAGTGTGTAAACAACGAAATGTTTTCAATAAAACTTCCTTTTATATACATTAGATGTATTTTATGCCTAAATGTTAATTACATTATTAGTATGCAACATTTAGATGCCATAGTTGATGTTGACAACTATAAGTCGCTTGGTTTGAAATATTTTAGACAACTATAAGTTGCTTGCTTTGAAATATTTTATCTTAATCCATGTTTGCAAGCATGCTTGCAAGTTCCAACAAATTATAGAGGCTAAAGATATTACACCTTACATGAGAGGAACAATAGCTATATTGATGATATGGCATACATTTGACAAATTGAATCCTATTAATTGATGTATGGACTTGTATAAAATATGTACTTAATTCAAATCAATTTAATTTTTAATTTATTTTCATATACATTATCTTGAAAGCCTATGCCTAAGGGTTGGGTAGGATGGTAAAGATTACATCTTGAGATGATCTTATCATTAATAAAGTGTTATATATTAACAAGGTCTTATAATAGAATTATGAGAAGTTGAAGGTAATGTTATTATTTAAAAAATTATGGTAACATTTTAATAAACTGATTATGATAGATTTAATTGATTAATATATTCAATTATCTTATATGTATAAGGTTAATTATAACAAAGATCACTCGATGAAGCATCTTGGTGACTGAGAAGTAATAAGGAAAGGGCGAAAGGCTTTGTGAGAGATAATAAATACAAATGTAATGAGTGATTAACTTGTTGGGTTACCATATTTTTAAATTTTTTAATTTGGATGTAAGTTTTTAGCATTATAGTTTAATTTTAGGAAAGAGAAGAAGACCCAAGGCATAAGGAGTTGTTAGTGATGGAAATTAACAGTTAACAACATATTCTAAGGTGTGAGGATAAACTAATGATGGCCTAAGAATAGAAGATTTTTTGAGACATAAAGAGTCATCGAAGATGAGAAATATAAGGCTGAGGATACCTGAGGCATATAAAGGCACTAATGATAGACAAAATAAGTGAACACCTAATCATAACGCATAAGGAGACATTAATGATGAACCAAAAAAAGAAAATATATTGAGGAATAATGAGACGTTGATCATAAAGAAAGATAAGGATGAGACTATTAACAAACATGAGGAAATAATAATTAAAGAGAAGATGAATAAGAGGAAGTTTGAGAACATGGTAAATATTGAAGACTTTATTAAATTTAGATTATAGTTTTAATGAATTTTGATATTTTATTTAAAATGTAGGCTTAGAGGAAATTGAAGGCGAGTATGATACTTTATGCATTAAGTTGGTGCCATATATGAAGAAGTATATATCTTGTATGAGAACTTTACCTTTTAAACCTATTTAGGTTAAGTATCTCTAGAGAAAAATTAGTTAAAAATGACATAACATAGCAATTAAATTACGATAAAATTAATGTCGATGCACTTATTATTGAAATTATTTAAAATTTATACATTCTTGGTTAAAATGTTCTTATAGGTTTGTTAACATTAATGTTGTTAAAAATGTTAGGTTTTTCTCATATTGAGTGATGTCCTTTCATATTTTAGACCTAAGAATCAAATACCTAATATGGTGGACAATTTTAGAATTACTTTACAATATTATGATTCTTTACGTATATTTTATGGTATAAATACCTAATAATTTGTTAGACTTTTCATCAATTTTGTTACTAAAGGGTATGGTTTTTAAATTTCGTTTGAATAGGTATATAATGGACTCAATGTTTATGATTAGTAATCTCAGCATGTTTGGTTGTGAACAGAATGATAATAAATGTTGTGTTATAATTGAATTTGATATTGTAATATTATTAAGGGAACGTAAGTCAAATGCTAGAGGAAAACATTAACAAATCCCTATCATCTATTGATTTCTTGCATATTATTTACAAATATACAAAAAGTATTTATAAGGATTTGGATACAAGCACCACTAGCTCGGTAAGTGCATTTTATCTGTTTGAATCAGAATTGATGTGTGAGATGATAGCTTAGCTAATTATTTATAGTTTAAAGATTTTTATGCTTATGATTTTGTGTCGTAATACCTCAAAATGATTATTAGTGGTTTTGCTACATTTTAGCGGAAGTAGGATAGTTATATTTGACTCTAATCATATAGAGGATGTGTAAAGAAGAACATATATGGAATACTGGTGGGTTGTGACATGTTGTTTATACCGTGTTTCATAAAATAAATCCTATTAAGTTACGTTATCTAAATATTGATTTGGGGCTATAGGCATATATCTTGTAGTAGTTGTTAGTGTCTTTTTTGGTGTGGAATGCAATGATAAAATTTTCCATTTCATATGTTCTTTCTCTTATGTAAGAGAATTCTTGAGGCAATAGATTAAGTAAGAAAAGTTTTATGTTTATCTCTTTTTGAACAGAACTAGTTTTCCTATTATACATTGTTATTGAGTTAAATTTTGAGATTAATTAACATTTGAGTATATATATTTATTGATCAACAAAGTGATGAATACAGGATTTACCTATTCTATGCCTTGAAATTTTAGTATAGAGATTAGGCTCTTGGGTATGTTTATTTTTATATGTTATACTTACCCTGGAACATGACATATATTGTTGTTGAAGTATATGACTTATAGTGGAAGGAATCGATAGAGATTTAAAATCACTTATGTAATCATGTGATGTTAAGTGATTTTAACTTCTTGCACTATCAATGCCTACCTTCTATAACTAAACTTTGAATAAAAACTCACGCTTGAACTCATGGACTACTAATTTGAAATTTTAGGCTAGGATGTTCCTCTTATAAAAAATGATGTTTTTAAGTTGGCGAGAGTTAAGGAACAGAAAGTGAGGGACTTGAATTAAGTTTGTTGTATTAAGAATGAAATAGGACGGGTGCTTGTGGATGAAAATGACATCAAGAAAAGATGGTAGAGCAACTTCTATAGACTTTTTAATGAAGGTAGAAATAACAAGATTTCCTTAGGTGGTCTTAGCACTTCTGAGCAATACTGTAGCTTCACTTGTCACTAGCATATTGTGAGATGAAATTAAAGGACCTTTAAGGGAGATGAAGAGTGGAAGGATAGTAGGACTTAATGAGTTACCCATAGAGGTATGGAGGATTTTAGAAGAAGAAGGTCTTACTTTGTCAGCTAAGCATTTTAATGTGGTCCTAAGTCCGACAAAATGCCGAATGAGTAAAGACTTGGCATAGTAATCCCTCTCTATAAGAACAAAGGACATTCAAAGTTGCAACAACTATAGAGGCATCAAACTACTCAATAACACCATGAGTTATACATAAGGGTGATTAAGAAGAGAGTGAGAAAGGGTGCACTATCTTAGAAAACCAATTTGGTTTCATACTATACAGGTCTACGACAGAAGCTATACATCTTCTGAGACAATTAATGAAATATTATGGGAATAGACAGAGGGCCATGTACATGATTTTCATTAATTTAGAAAAGGCTTAAGACAGGTATCTAAAGAAGTTATGTAGAGATGGTTAGAAGCTAAGGGAGTTTCTATTACCTATATACGAGATATTATAGATGTGTATAAGGGTGTTAAGAATAGAGTAAGGATGACGAAATGAGCTACAAGAATTTTCTATTGATATCTTCCTACATCAAAGATTTTTATTGAGCCCCTTCTTATTTATAGTAGTTACATATAAGCTTACCAACAATATCTAAAAGGATGTGTCTTGGTGTATGTTGTTTGTTGATGACATTATTTTAGTGGATGAAATAAAAAAGGGTGTTAATGTCAAGTTAGAACTTTGGAAGGTTATGCTAGAGTCAAAAGGCTTTAAATTAAGTAAGACTAAGCCTGAATATTTAGAGTATAACTTTTTAGGTTGTAGGGTTGCATCCAATATGGAGATCAAGACTAGTACATAAGTTATACTATATAAAGATTGTTTTAAGTTCCTTAGATCCATCATCTAAAGTAGTGATGAGATAGATGGTGAGATAGTTCACCGTACAAATCTGGGTAGTTTAAATAGAGGGATGAGTTTTATATAAGAAGAAAATATCACTCAAGATAAAAGGTAAAGTCTACCGTTTAGAGATTAGGCTAGCCATGCTTTATAGGGAAAAATATTAGCCCATATAATAGATGCATAGTCATAAGTTAATGGTGGAAAAGATGAGGATGTTCTATTAGATGTGCAATCTTACAAGAAAAGGTAAGTTCAGGAATGTAGCGATAAAAGGTAAGTTGGGGTGGCCAAAATTAGTAGTTAATTAAGAGAGACAAGGATTAGGTGGTTCAAACATATTAAGATAAGACATCCTGACTCATCCTGATGAGAATAGGCGAGCATATTGTACTTAGGGTCTCTAAAAGAAGAAAAGGAAGACCCAAGAAGAATTGAGGAGAGGTGATCAGAAATGATATAGCCCTACTAGAGCTTACCTAGGACTTAACTATTAAGTCAAAATTGACTTTACGAATTGAATAATTTTGATGATAAACAAAAGGAAAAGCAGACGATTTGATGACAAAC
>JANZLC010000002.1:15458691-15471418 GCA_026413385.1 Erythroxylum gracilipes | reverse complement strand
TACTAATTGTTTTCTTTGGGATTGAATTCTCGGCTTTTGCTTGGGCAGAGCATTAAAAACTCTGTAGATCTTACTTTCAATAGAATATACTTGAACTCTTACAATCCGAAGCTCCTAACCCATCAATTGGTGCGGTGAGCGTGGAATCAATTCGAAGAGAGCAGCGACCCCAATGACAAACACACACATGGAAAGTAGGGTGGAAACGATGGAGAGGAGCTTTAGGACTTTAGAGCAGTAGGTCGAAGGACTGGGTTCGGAAATTGCTGGGAATCGTCACCAACTGGAAGAAACTCTCAAACAGCTGGAGGAACTCAAGAATCTGTTGACTGCAGTTCTCAAGGGTAAGGGGCTGTGTGAGGAAGCAGGAAGCCCTTGTGTTTCGATGGAGGCAGTATCCCCAGCCCACACTGGTACAGTTCCTTCCGCACTCACTGGAATTGTTAAATCACATAATCGCTTCATCACTTTGGAAGATGTCCAGATTTCGGCTAAGAAAGTGGAGCTTCCCAACTTTAATGGCTATGAGCCCTTGGCATGGGTTTGACAAGCGGAACAGTATTTTCAGATACAACAAACACCGGACAATCTGAAGGTGTCCTTAGCCCTTGTTTGCATGGAGAGGCATGCTCTTCACTGGATGACGTGGTTACAAGATAGACGGCCATTTTTATGCTGGGAGGTGGGGAAGAAGGAGGTCTTGACTCGCTTTGGAGATGCTCTCGCTTCCAACCCATATGAAGCTATTGCTGCTGTCAAGCAAACAGGGACCATAGAAGAGTATATCCGAGACTTTGTGTCTAAATCATCCCAAATCCCGACATGGCCGGAAGAGGCATTCATCGGCCAGTTTTTGAATGGGTTGAAGGAAGAAATCAGAGTGCATATTCGCTCCCATGAGATTGTAGATCTGTATCGCACCATGACTTTGTCTAGAGAAATCAAATATGAGATTGAGGTTTTGATGAAGAGAAAGACGCAGGCAACCGAAGGCTTTGGGCTAGGATATCGGGCTGGACTAAGGGCAGCAACGAGGGATAGTGGACAGGGGCCCTGACACTTTATCACTAAGGCTATAGAAAATTCAGGAGCTATGCTCACGACTGTAAAACCGAATCCTCAAAGCTCAGGAGGGAGTCGGGGATTGAGGCGCTATACGCAGAAGGAGTTCCAAGAATTACGAGCAAAGGGGTTGTGCTTTCGGTGTCACCAACCTTATCATCCTCTACATCAATGTAAGAATCCATCCCTTCGAACTCTTATTTTGGGGGCAGACGAAGGAGGAGAAAATCTGGGTACTGCCCAGTTAGAGGAAGTGGTGGAACCGCTGGCAACTGAAAAGGTGGCAGATGAGGGACAATTTACACAGCTTGAAATTCCATGGTCAATTCCCTGAATCAAACCTTGTGGACAAGGTTTGTCAATTGGGGGGAGGCAATGATAACGAGCACTAGAAGGAGGAAAGAGAATTAGTGGACAGAAAGGAGGAAAGAGAATTAGTAACAGAAAGGAGAGAGAATTAGGAAGACAGAAACGTTTACTACTACAATGGGAAGGCTAGTTTCTATAAATAGGACAGAAGGGAATTGGGGGAAATTATGTATGTTTTACTAATTTTCCTTTGGGATTGAATTCTCGGCTTTTGCTTGGGCAGAGCATCAAAACTCTGTAGATCTTACTTTCAATAGAATATACTTGAACTCTTACAATCCGAAGCTCCTAACTCATCAGGTTGTTAATTAATTTGATATTCACTCATAATGGAACTGAACAAAAGATTTTGAACAACACAAAAAATACAATTAACTTTCTTTCTATTCCTGTACCATTACCAAAAACTTGCTTCCTACAGCACACAATACAAATTATCATCGACCAACAAGCAACATGCATCCAATTAACAAACCATAAAATACCTGGCGAGCAAGGCGACGAGCATTTAATGATCTAGCAATAATAGACCAAAGTTCCTTGCCAATGGCGTTCCAAGCTGGATCCTTGAATGATGTCACTGGAAGCACAACAATATCACCAAGTTGTTCCCATCTGAAATTAAGAAAATTTGTTGTCTCCTTCAATCATAGAGGCAACTCATCCTTAAATTACATTTAACCTTAAGCCAGAAAAGCATACATTTCTAAGTATCAATGACAAACATGGACCAATTATGACATTAAAAAAATTCCAAAATCAAAGAAATTAAATTACAATTTCATACCTAGTAGGCAGCTGTTCTAATAAATCTACTGGTAGACCTTTATGTTCTATTAAAGAGGCTACAGCTTCTTTCATTATTTGCAAAGGAGACTTGGCAGTTTTTCTTATCTGAATACCTTCATCAGCCAACATGGTGGCACCACATTCCTTTAGAAGCTTAAAGGCCATAAGACATGAGGCCTCATCTGACGAAAACTCTTTTTTAAATAATCTAAGCATATCTGCGTCGTTCTGCCCTCCAAGTGCATCTCCAAACTGATGCTGCATTTTGAGGACCACAGCACGCAGTTTCTCAGTGATAGGGAAACAAACATGTAAACCATCCTTCTGTGAATAAATCTTCCTCCCAAGATCTAACCAACCTAATTTCTTCAGTATGTCCTTCCCTAATTTGGCGTATTTTCTCTGAAGTATTATCACCCAATGTGAAGCTACCAGTTCATATTTGTCAGGCTTAATATTAAATGTACAACTTTGTGGGGGCACTTCTGCACTTTCAAGTTGACAATCTTGATGGCATGCATTCTTCTCTACTTTCAGTTCATCACATGCGGGAGAAACATGATCAGTTCTGATATCTAGTGGGATAATTTTGTCTTTTAGTGACATCAATGGCAGCAAATTCATTTTTTGGGGCTCACTGAACTTTGTTCCAAATGCATAACAAGCTGCCCCACCACCAAGCACAACAAGTTCATCACCAACAATAGTTGTTGTACTGCGCACCAAAAGTTCTTTACCAATATAATCAATTCTCATATGCCTCCACAAATAGAGCTGGAGATCAAGTAATGCCAACTCTTGGACATGCTGTCTGACTGGGCATCCCCCAATAACCCCAATAAAATTCTTGTATACAAATATGGAATGGGAGAACCTCGCATGTGGATTCCTTCCAGCTGGCTTCTCTTTTCTCCAAATACATGTTTGAACATCAAAACTGTACAAATCTCCCAGAGCTTTCTCACCATTGTATCCTCCAAACATAAAGATTTTAGATCTATAAGGTACCATTGCATGAGAATGACGGGCGCAAGGCCATTCTCCACTGGCCAATACCTCATTCCACTGCATATTTTCAGTATTAAGGACAAGCAAGGATGAAGAGATAATATCATTGTTTAGTCCACCAAAAACATAAATGCTTGATCCAACAACTGCTGCTGCATGTCGATGACTGTAGAAGATGTACACGACATATGAAAGGAAAAAGAAATCAATAGAGATGATGAAGGCAGAAGAAATATCGGCAATTTCATGTTCAATATAAGCATAGTCCTTATAATGGCATGCGATTTTATGACAAGACTTACCGTTCAAAGTAAATAATAAAGGAAAAAGAAAGACATTAAAAGGCAAAGGATGTGGATACATAACAAATTAAGAAATTACTAACCGGGGAGGAAAAGCACTTCCTGTAGCTTCTGATAATCTCCATTCCTGTTTAGCAGTATCAAACATCCATACATCATTCAGTATGTTTAAAGGATCAGCTCTTCCTCCAATAATATATACACAGTGACCTACAAGAGAAGCCGTGTGGCCTAAACGAGAGGATGGAGCAACAGCAACATTAACTGCTTTTAGAGTGCCACTTAAAGGGTCAAACAACAAAGGTTCGTTTCGTCGGGCATGTCTTCCAACACCTCCAAAACCACCAAATACAAGAATCTCACGGTCCAACAAGCAAGCAGAATGACCCCAAAGAAAAAGCTTCTCCGTAGGTTCACCAACAACTACCATTCGACTGACAGAAAAAGGGCAATTTGAAACTCCTAACTTATCGGCAATTCCATCATCACAATACGAAGCAACATTTACATTCTCTGACGGAGTAGTTTCGGGGCCCACAAAGCCATTGTCCCTCAAAACCGTCAAAAGCCCTTCAGTCCTCTTCCTATTAGCTTCCATCTTCCGGTTAGCGACATCCACGAGGAACCTGACGTACTCCTGCGACACAAGAAGGTTGTCGGAGTCCCCCAACGGAACCTCCATTCTGATAGAACACCGAATTCCCGCTATCACCCTTTTCTTCCCCGCATTAGTAATCCCCGATTCCCTAAACCCTGAAGAAATCGCCAATGAAACCAAAAACTGAGCCGAATCAACGTCCTTACACTCCACGGCGATGATCAACGGTTCAAATCGGAAAACCAGCTCCCCGGCGGGAGAAATATAATTGTGGGAGAGGAGGGAGACGACAGAGTCGGGATTTGCATGGTCGTGGGTGATAAAGAGCCAGGAACCGCCACGTGCCTTCTTTTTAGTGAGAGGAGTCGACGAGTGTTGTTTGGGTTGGGAGAGGATAGAGATACGGCCTGAGCAGGAACTGGTGGTGAAAAAGGAGGGGTGGGCGTTAAGAGCAATGAGGAGTGGGATTATGGGTGCGTCTAACGTGCCCTTGGGTGACTTGTCGTTTTCGGATGATCCCAGCGACTTTAACGTCGCTGCTTTTCTCTTCTCGAACTCCATTATCCCAAACCGTCTCCGTCACTCTGCAACTCTCTCTTTCCGGTGATGGAATTTGTAAGGATACTAATCTACCGAGCAGGCAGATTACGCATGCATGGAGGATCGGCTATATTTCAAAATTTCAGAGGAAGGTAATCAGGGCAGCTGCAAGTAGGAAATATCCAACATCCGAAGGAATGCGAGTAAAAGCAATCCACCTCCTCACTGGCAAACCAACAGCTAAATAAGAGGGATAATGTAAATCAAGTTTACATTTAACCTTAATGGAAGCTGGGGAAGCTAGCAGTGAGAATCCGAACAACTCTCCAAGCAGTCGAAGAACAGAATCTGGATCATTTTTGGTCGGACGGTGAAAGCACCCAGATGCAGGTTTAAGCTTTTCGTGGAGCATACAGAGGAACTTTTCTCTTCAAGCTACGGCAGCTGGTTCTAGGGCACTGGGACTATTTTCGGGTGATGGAATTAACTAAGAAGGTTTGAAGACGCGTGATGCCTTGGCATTGCACCACAGTCGCCAGTTTAAGTTCACCTGCTCCTATTAAATTTTTTTAAAATTACAAAAAAAAAATCGCTCAATATTTTATAATTTATAATTTTACATTAATTATATTTTTAAAAATTATAATAATAGAATTTTGAAATAATAATAATCTATTTGTTATTATTAATATTACATTTTATACATCTCACATATAAATAATAATCATAATTAATATGAAAAAAGATCATTTAATCATTATATAATAAAAATTCAGAAAAATACGAATTATTTTAAACTATTACAATTTCATTATATAATAAATAATAATTATATAAAAAATAAAATAAAAAGAATAATAAATATCTATGATTTTCTATCTATTACAATTTACAATAAGAGTTCATGTCGAAGAAATGATCAATTAAAAATAAAACTTGAACCAAAAATATTTGTAGTTATATTTATATTACATATACAGAATTTAACATATACATCAAATATAAATGAAATTAAAAGAAGATGAAAAAAAAAACCCTAAGATTTTATTGAATTAAATACTCCCTCAAATCATATTGACTTCAATTCTCATATGGTACAAAATCTTTATTATTGAGAAAAGTTTCATATTCTTCATCATTCAAATTCATTGCACTAAGTGACATGTCAATACTTTCTCATCCAAGATATCTTCCAAGTTGCTCTCTTCTATCAAACTCGGTTCCTCAAAAACTCAATCCACCAAAAGATCAATATGATCAAGGGAAATTAGAATTATATAACTACTTATTCTATTAAGAGTATTAGCAAACATATAGAATTAAAACATTAAGAAATTAAATTCAACTTAATAATGATAATAACATATTTTATTTGAAGTTTTAAATAGTATCGAATAAAGACCAAGTCCTTCAATTTTTTGAGCTCTAACTTACTTCTTTTCTTGGAATGGTTGAATTTAAATGTGTTTCAATTCCATTTACACCTTATGACACTCACATATTGACTCAAAATTTGAATTTCAAACTTCTGCAACTATAGAACACCACTATCGAATTAATCCAACCAAGTAACTGTAAGACAATAGAAATAGCATTATAAATAAACTAAAGCGATGATTAATTTTCAATAAGTAAGAAAAGTGAAAAAATATACTTAAATTAAGTTCGTCTCTTTGATGAATAGCAATTGACATCCTAAAATTACCAAAAACATCGTTCTAAATATTCATTTGTGAGCTTAGGAGATTTTGCATGGTCTCATGGGCAACAACTATTGTAATAGTTAATAGTATTCTCTCATTAACTTCAGTTTTTTTTGTAAAACTTAGTCTAAAATAGACACTAGGATTAAAAAATGTCTCAGCTGTAAACAACGAAGAGTAAAGTTGTCTTTTATATCACTCTTAATTGCTATAAGATGAAGTGTGTACAAAGAAGACTTAATTTTCAAATTAGCCTTGATTCTTCTTTCACCCTCTTCATAGCATCATAAAAGTAACTCATTATTGTCTTATCATTACTATCAGTCAGATGAAGTACCCTCACCACAAGCCCACAAAATCAGATGACAAATTAACATTAAGACCAAAATTCATTATCTTCAATTATAATTCTAAAAACATCTAATCCAACATTAAATCTAGTATGATGAAATGCAACTCAATTATCACTTATAAACATTTGCCTAAACTCCTTCATCACAACAAAACACTGAAGTGATAAGAAATTAGTTATAAATCTTGTAATGGCAGGACGAAACAAATTTCTACTATTAATAAAATCCTTTCTCACTAAATTCAGCACATATGCATGATTGAAGATGAATTTGGTTACCGTTTTTGCTTTCTGCACAATCTCATTAATAATAGGAAAATACCTAGCATCTCTTATATTTTCGAACATCAAGTTAATATAATGTGTAGCACAAAGAGTCAAATAAAAAGAATTATACTTGCTTTATAATCTTTTTTCCAACTGCTTTATAAACAAAATTATTGTCAGTAATGAATTAAACAATATTTTCTGGCTCAACTTTGTTAACAACTTCGTCAAATATTTGAAATAGAGTATTAGCATTCCTAACAAGGCCTAATGCATCAATAGATTTTAAAAATATTGTTCCTTTTGTAGAATAAGCCAAAAAAATTAATAATAAGCTTATGTCTTCTATTTGTCCAATTATTACACATGATTGAACACTCATAAGTAGCTGAAGTCATTCTTTTTTCATTCAAATAACTTTTTATTTCATAAACAAAGCTACTCAAAAGCTTACCTATACCTTTATAGAAATCAATTAAAGTAGTTTTGTACCTTAAACCATAGGAGGCATTATCATCCACCATAGGTTGATAATAATAAGATTAGGTGTTGGGCACCGTTTCCGGAACCCAACTTCGGATCATGAACTTGAGCTTAATCCTATGGAATTTCCTTAACCATCATCGGTTCATCTTCTTGCTCTGATACCACTTATGTTGGACACCTCTTGCTTCCGGAGCCCAACTCTTGCGAATATCATTATACTTAACTTGAGCGTACATATTACCTTGTAGGATTATTGCCATAAACCCTTATTAGGCATCATCCTACAAGGGTGGTGTGCCCAAAAGTAGTCAACATCAAAACAATTTTTTTACTTCTAACTTAACCCTTTTTTTAACAAGGAAGTCAAAAAAGAACGTACACAATCGAATTCTACTTCAATCTATTATTTCATTACTCAAGCAACAAAGTTTGATAAACTTTCTTTACATATCGAAAGCCACACCATTGGCTTATTACAAAAATACAAAATAATAAATGAAGCAATTCCTTTAGGCTCCTGATCACTTGATCTCCTAGCTATAACCTGAGGATGAGACAGAGAGGGGGTAAGCTTGAAAGCTCATAGGTAACAGTTTATAATGGAGAATAAGCAAAATCATTGAAATGTGTCATTTGCCATAGAAATTTATAAAACGCATTGTTCTTAATTTTTGGCAAATCACATAAAACAGCCCCTGTGATATACTTGATTATTCATCTTAGCCCCTGTGTTTTTAATTCGTTCACCTTAGCTCCTGTGTTTTTTAAACTCATTCAAGATACCCCAATTAGCTATTTTTGGACAAATTTGCCCTTAAATTATTGAAATACATTTTTTTTAATCTCTTGAATCCAAGGGTAAATTTGTCCGAAAATAGCTAATTGGGGTATCTTGAATGAGAATAAAAAACACAGAGGCTAAGGTGAACGAATTAAAAACACAAGGGCTAATATGAATAATCAAGTATATCACAGGGGCTCTTTTATAGGATTTGCCATTGTTATTGCAAGTGAAGTGCAGTGCAGCGATGAGTTGATCAGTCTAATTTGGAAAAATAAACCATTCGTCTTTGGTAGGCAGCCGATCTAATGATAGGACTGCCAATGCCATTAATGGGGATGCGGCGGCAGTTTATCAAGGCCCTGAAAACGCAACTTTTTCAATGGTTCCATACTTCTCTTGTACATTTTGGGGCATAACTATGCAATCTAAAGCTTGTCACTTGCCGAACTTTATCAATCATGATTTGTAAAGAGTAGCTTTGGACTAGTTATTTCTCCGAATATTTGGATGTACACACCTCTTTGAATTTTTTCTTTTGAATAGATTCCATTGTTTGGTTTTAGTTGATAAATAATTTAATTGACATGAAAATATATTTAATCTAAAAAGAATAATAATTATAAAATTTTGAATCATTACATAAAAGATTAATGTAACACATTATAGCTTAATTGCGATAATAGTGTCACAAATGATCTCTCCAAGCAATTCTCATTCCTTCAAACAAGTCTCAAAGAGTCCGTATTTTTATTGAAGTCGAATTATGTCATGTAATCTCTTGGTTCAAAAGCATGCAAATTGCCACACTAAACCTTCAACCTATGAATTGATTCATCGGTGAAATAAAGATAAAAGATCATCAAAATTCTCTCTTTTTTTTTTGATGATTGGGTCGTGGGTAAATACCTAGTCTAAGATCAAAAAAAAAAGATGTGACTGATACTCCAATATTTCAACTCAGATACTACACAAATGCATGAAAGAATTGAAGACAGAAGTAAAGTGTGTGATATTGTCTGAAACTAGTCGAAGACATATGTGTCTGAAGCAAGAGTGCCGAAGAGAGAAGAAGAAGCATCTGTTGAAGATAAAAAAAGCAAAAAGCCTCACCCACGTGACATAAGTTGAATGGCCCATACACTGTCATTTTTCATTAGAAATTACACATAATTAAAGGACAATTAAAGGAGTTACAAAACGCAGCTTCAACAAGTGTAATACGCACAGCAAGGAGGATTCATTAAAGGAGTCACATGGGAGGCACATGATCAATGTTTAATTCACACAAGTCATCCGAAAGCCATCTTCCTCTTTCCTTCAGCTATAAAAGGACAGAACACAAGCTTCAGACGATGGAACACAACACAACAAATACACAAATTGTATTCTTCAATTTCAGTATTCATCATTGTGAGTGAGATCAAGAGTGAAAAGAAAAGGGTTTTGGGAGTGTGCTAGAATACTTACAGTGAGTATTGGGAGAGTTTTGTGGCTCTTGCAAGTGATTCAAAGATCACTCAAACTCTATACAACCTTCTTCATTTCTTTCTTTCTCATTAGTGAAAGATCTCTTACCACCAAAGGTGGGAACCTTGGACGTAGATAGTTTTATACTATCGAACCAAGTAAAACATCTGTCTTCTTTAATTTTCTGCAAGTTCTGTATCTGCAAAATCAATTGTCTTTATCAGTTTCTATTGCAAAGCATAACAGGAAAGCAGTAGAAAACCCAACAAAAGAAAATTTGACAGCCATAAGTAATAATTTAAAATAAAAGTGATAAATTCAATTTGAATAATTATTTAAAAACTCTCAACTTTTAGACTTATGAAGTGAACTTGTGAAGTAATATTTTGAGATTATTGAGGAAATTTCCCGGACGACTTAAATCAAAAGTTACATAGAACGACTGTACAAATATATTCACTTATATTAGTAAGGTAAGACATTAAAAAAAATGTAAGACATTGTAATGCGTCATCTCTTAGTGTCAACCAAACCAAATATTATGCATAGGATTGGATGAGAGTAATATATTTTTACTTTTTTTGGTAAGGAAATTAATTTTAAAGAACTTAATTTTTTGAGATTTTTTCAATTTAATGTTTAAATTTTTAACTTTTAAAGCTTCAGTTAAAAATGATAATTTTTGTTAATATAAATAATAGATGGATATTTATATGATATTTAACGTCTAGACATATTACATAACTAAAAGTATTAGCTACTTAATTAAAAAATTAACAAGTTAAATATTAAATTATATATATATATATTATTTCAAACTATTGTGAACAATGATGGTTGATGAAAGCCATTCTCCCGAATTTTGGAATGAAATGATACAGAAATAACTCATAAAAGGTTTTGGTATATTACGAGATGTACATCAAATATATAGAAGAGTTACAAGTGTTTGTTGTAACAAACTGAATACTGAAATATCTATGAAGATATACATGAATATTGAAGTATCTGTGGAGATATACATTGAAGATATATACTTACTATTACTATTTCCTATTACGTCCCCGCAAGATGAAGTCGCGGGACATGACGTTCATCTTGTTTCGAAAAACTTCAAACTTGTGTCGAGACAACGGTTTGGTCAAGGCATCCGCAATCTGATCAAGTGTCAATATGTAAGAGACGAGTAGATTTTTTTGTTGCACCTGTTCTCTAACAAAGTGATAGTCCAAGGTAAGGTGTGTCATCCGGGAATGGAAAACCGAATTAGAGCATACATACGTAACTCCCAAGTTATCACATTAAATCGTTGGCGCATCCTGTGAGTGAGCATGTAATTCCTATAGTAGATTATGAAGCCACATTACTTCTGCAACAGTGTTGGCTACTGCATGATATTCTACTTCTGTGGAAGATCTAGCTACAGTATGTTGGCGTTTCGAGTCCCATGAAACAGGATTGTCACCAAAATAAATAACATATGCAGACGTAGAGGTTTTGGTGTCAGCATCTCCTCCCCAGTTAGCATCACTAAATGCTTGAAGCCTGAAATGAGTCGGTCGATTCAGTTGAAGACCAAAGTCATGTGTATGTTTGAGATAACGAAAAGTGCGCTTCAGCTATTGAAAGTAAAGTGCAGTAGGTTTATGCATATACTGAGACAATTTGTTTACAGCAAAGTTGAGATCTGGTCTTGCCAATAGTACATATTGTAGAGCTCCTAAGATGCTGCGATAGAGATACCCATCTGTTGTTGCTGAACCATCATCAAGTTTCAGGGTGGCTGGTGGACAAATAGGAGTGGTACACGGACTGCAATCTGCCATGTTAAATTTGATGAGTAAATCATGAATGTAGCGCTGCTGAGAGAGAAAAATACTATCAACGTTTGGTATGAGTTCGATGCCGAGAAAATAAGACCGAGTCCCCAAGTTTTTCAATGAGAATGTGCCAGAAATATCTGCAATAAATCTTTGGAGCTTGGATGTGGAGTTGCCAGTTAGTAATAAATCATCCACATATACTAAGAAGTACATGATTACACCTCTACACTTGTATATAAATAGAGAAGAATCACAGGTGATGTTGATAAAGCCATACCAAAGAAGGAAGAAACGAAGTTCTTGGTACCAGGCTCGTGGAGCTTGTTTAAGTCTGTAGATTGCTTTATGTAGTTTACAAACATAAGTTGGATGTTCCTTGCTAACAAAACCCGGTGGTTGTTGCATGCATACAGTTTCATTGAGATGACCTTGGAGAAATGCATTATTAACGTCCATTTGATGTAAGGCCCAAGAGTTTGCCAAAGCTAGAGACAAAATGATTTTGATCGTCTGATGTTTCACCACAGGAGAGAAAGTTTCGTTATAGTCGATCCCTGGACACTGGCTGTAGCCTTTTGCAACAAGTCGGGACTTATATCGAGCCACCGTTCCATCCGGATTCCTTTTTGTGCGAAAAAGCCACATACAACCGATCACATTATAAGCTTCTGTAATAGGAACTAATGTTCATGTGCCATTGCGTACTAGAGCGACATATTTTGAAAAAGCTGAAGTGTGCCAATGTGGTAGTTTTAAAGCTTGGGTAATGGTATGTGGTTCCTTAGTGCGTGGTAGAGGGTGACGGGTAACGTTGAAGGTTTTGGATTTATGAATATGTTTTTGAATCGAGTGATCATAGGATGAAGATTAGTTGATTGGTTTTGTGGTGGTGGTGGTGATAAGGAGGTAGGATCAGAAGGAACCATTGGTGATGAAGAATTGGACTGCTAGTGGAGATGAATTTTTTGCAAGTACAGGCAGTGCTGTACGTACAGATGATGCCATAATGGGAATAATCTCGTGAGACAGAGGTAGAGAGGACATTGTTTCTGATATGGATGAGATAGAAGAGTGGTTGAGTGACTCATAAAGATAGTGAATTCAGTGACGGAGCCAGGAATTTAAGATAGGAGGCCCAAGAATTAATTTTTTTAAATTTTGGGGGGCCCAATACATC
>JANZLC010000002.1:15393134-15403992 GCA_026413385.1 Erythroxylum gracilipes | reverse complement strand
AAAACCCATTTCATGCATTAACCTCCAAATATCATTGTAAAACATTCAACACAACTTACTACATTCACTACCGATTCTTCATTTAATAATTCTAACTTCCAATCAAAGTTCAGGGTCCAACATTGAGGCTTCTCATCTTGAAGAGAAATATTACCTAATCGTTGGCTTTTATCATATAAAGTTACGCAACCTTTAGTGGTCCTTAAAAATTAAAGGCTAAAAAACACCTAACTCAAGGACAACGGTATGAATACCATTCTTTACTAGCCGAAATGTACTGTATCAGACAAAAAAAGGAACGGTATTAAGGTTTTTGGCACTGGCCTTCAATAACGGTTGATACCAAGAGTTTTCGTTTAGTATCGTTTGATATTCAAAATATCGGTCGCATACCAGCCGGTATTGTATGTTTTAAAAAAAGTAGGGACTGTTTTGTAAATATGAAATTTTTTAACCTAAACCCCAACCCTCCCTCTACACACTCGACACTCATCTGCTGCTTACCTTTTGATTTTTTCATACTCTCTCTCATAGACTCTCACTCTCCTTCGCTCTCTCTTTCTCATTCTCCTCTCCATCTTCGACGGTGCTGCTTACTCTCCAGCGACTGTCATCTTCCTCCTCGGTCTATGCCAGCATCACACCATTTTCAGCCCTCCTCTGCTCTTCTGTACGCACATGCCACCATCTTCAACCCTCCTCCACAAGGACCTTATGTCACCACTGAGCCTCCTTTATGCCACAATCATAGTGTCAGTGGCTATTCTCCTCCACACATCTGTAGTTGCCAGATCTGGAATAATACCAAATCTAAACCCCACCTAACCTAAAAGCCGAAGCTGTGAAATTTTTTTGGGTTTGTTTTAACTTTTCAATTGATTTTTTTTCCTACGTAAATGCTCTTTTGATTGTAAATCAATTGGAAGTTGAAAGTTGGAATTAAATTGTGAATTAGATTTGTCATTAGTGTTGGGTTGGACATTGGATTGGACATTAGAGTTGAATGAAATGATGCACGATTTTGCTTTGGTTTATTTTTGGTTTAGTTCATTGATTGTGGTTTGGCTAATGTAAGATTTATGTTAAGTTTTTTGATGATTGAAATGCACAACATGTGAATTGAAAGTCTGTAACAACTTAAATTAAAACTAAGAATGCAAAGACTTAAATAATTAATTGACACATTCTTAAAATTTGTGGAATGGTATTTCATTTTTAGTATTTGGGTATTGGCTTTAGGTAAATAATTAATTAAGTATAAAATTATGCTATTGTAAATTAATAATAATTTGGTTGTAGTTAATGATATTTGGGTATTGGCTTTGGGTAAATAATTAATTCAACTTAAAATATGTTAAATTATTTAGTAATATATATGTGTGGGATATCATAAATATTTATAATAGATAATGCGTGAAAGTAGTGATGTATATATGTCTAAAAGGAACTTTTTTTTCCAAATTGTGAACTTGTTGTGGGCTAAACTCCAACCACTTATACTAAGACTTGTTAATGTCCATTAAAAATCACAGAAGCAACTTATATATTTAAGAACCAAATATAAAATGGTGTATATAATATTATGGTTTGTTAGAAAGGAAAAGAAGATTCAAAGCTTTAAATAAGAAAAAAAAACATTTGTAAAGAAGTTATATCCTTCAACTTGATCCTCATGTTATGAATACATCCTTCAACTTGATCCTCATGTTATGAATAGATATGTATGAACAATTCTATAAGATATGTCATTCATTATTTGGTGATTATGTAAATCATACCCTTCAACTTGATCCACATGTTTGAAACTTTGAATTGAAATTGTTCGAAATTGTTGGAAATAGAAATTGTTTATGTATGTTTTGTGACTGTTGGAAATGAAAATTGTTTATATATGTTTTATGTAATTGTGTTTGTTGAATAATTGAATTGTTAGTTTTTGACTTATAGTGAATTGTGTTCGATGAAGTTTAATTGTGTATGATGTAACCATAAAAAATGAGTTATATTATATAAGATGAACATGCATATTGTGTAACGAAATGATGTGTTATTTATTTTGATATATGCATTCATTTATTTTTACAAATAAATGAAAAGAAGTTCAAATTCTCCTGATCAAACCACTTTAGGAAGATACAATGATCCAGCTTAGGCTCATGCTACATTGGCTCCCAATATGAGGAACTATACTATTTGCTTATTTTGTAACAAACATTTGTAGGGTGGAGGAATTACCTGATTAAAGAAACATTTAGCTGGGTTAAAAGAGATATGGAACCCTATAAACAAGTAAGCCATGATGTGAAGTGACAAATGAGAACATTGCTTGAAGAATATCAACATGAGAAAGATAAAAGGGAAAGGTTGAATTTTGAAATTGGTAGTGGAAATTCGTTTGCTGGTTTCCATGGTAATTATGGAAATGTTGAAGATGGTAGTGGTAGTGGTAGTGTAGCACCCCACTCCTTAGGGCATATTCCCGAACAAATCGACGATATTCGAGAATACACTCTACAAGAGTGGTGTACTAGGACAATCACTCAATCATAACCATTGAAAACTTTTCACGCATCACAGGCATACTTCGAAAAACCAATAATCAATTTTGGACCATTTTATTCATAAACATTTTCAATCACAAGTGTTACAACCATTATACATATCATCAGAATTTCAATAGACACTTGGGTCCATTACAGATACGAAACACTTTTATTCATAATGTCATTACATTAAATCATTCACATACACATTGTACAATACTTGAGAATACACATTTTGATATAAAATAATGAAATACTTATGTAGACGCGAACTGATCCTGACCTCTATCTCTTACTCGAATGCAGTGGCTAGACTCCAATTTGTCTAACTGGAGATCTTTTCTAAGCCTGAAAAATGTTGCAAATATTGGGTTGAGTTTTGCGAACTCAATGAGTGGATCATCCTTGATGGCCCACTTAATCACATAACACATCAATTCATATACTCACAAAATTCACATCACTTCATCAATTCAACATGTGGAGTCACATATATTTAATATTCACTTAAATCATATTTCACATTCATAAATCATTCAAACAATTTATTTCAACCATTTAAATCATACATATCAAATACATATGCAATGCTCATAATACTCACTTTCAATTGTTATTGTTATGACCGAGTGCCTATAATTGTCCCGTATCCATTATAGATACTGGGCTGATTAACAACTGTCCCTTATCCATTGGAGATACATGACTCATTTTATATAGTGAGCCAGAGCCTCTTACCACATTCTGAGCTTTAAGCTCTTTTTCAATTTTTGAGCTTTAAGCTCTTTTTTGGTGGCTACTCTGCTCACAACAGCCTTTATGTTGTCATGCATTCATGTAATGAAATGCATCACATTCATATATATTCAATCAGTCACTTGATTTAAGTTTCACATTCACATTCACATTTATCATCGGACCTTGGTCTGGTATTCAATAATATTATTGAGTATCATTTATTCATTCAAATTAACATTCAAGGAGCACTTCCAATGAATTTTTACATGCATCAAACGCCTCAGACATTTATTTTCCAGAATCAACACATTCACATCAATCATATCAATAAGAAGTTAATACAGAAATTTAAAACAGAACAAACAATGAAAATGAGACCATCTAGGTCGACTCACAGTACGCTCCAGATTAGCATTTGCTTCCTTGATCTGAAAATATCTAGATGCGGATGTTCTATCCTGTATATCAACATTATGTATTACACATATTGCACACACATTATTAATTGCACAATCACATAAACATTCAAGTGTACATATATGCATAGGTGTAATGTATAATGCATGCTCAATTTGACTATTCTAGGTATGTTTCCTTAATCATATCTCTTGATCATTCAAACCTTATCATTTGTATGTGTCTAGCTTATTCTTAGGTTTACACTTCAAGAACACTTGGTTATTCTAATATCATAATTCAATTACTCGTCATTTCTTTTCTAGCATTATTTTTTCTCATAATATCCAATTCTCATTCACCTTTACTTAACACATATTACTCAACTCCTTTGAATCACAACTACAATCATATGAACTTCTTTATTCCCATTATACTCATGCATTGGTACTTTGAAATCAAAAATTCATTCAATAAGAGTACTTTGAAATCAAAAATTCATTCAATAAGAATACTTTGAAATCAAAAATTCATTCACTAAGTTAAAAAACTCAATTATTACCTCATACATATCACACATTTAGTCGCTTAATCCAAGTATCATTTCAGTTTTTCTCAAAACAGATTTTCAGGTTAATTTTCCATGGAAAATTTTAACAAAGAAATTGAGGTATCTGGGTAATACATTCTTCTAAAACAATGTTATAATGACACCAATTTAATGAAGTTTGGTTCAGTATTCTGCAAGTTATATCTAAAATACTATAAAATGTTCCCAAACCATGACATCACACTGTACTTAACTTCAAGCCAAATTTTGAAACCTTTAAAGACAGAATTAAAATTAAATTCCTTATAAAAATTATAGCCATATGTCTACAGTTTAATCTAAACTTAAAATTGAAGTGAATCACACGTTAATACAACACTTAATAATCGATATATAAATGCACAAAAAGGGGGGAGGGTTGAATTGTGTATTCTTTTTCGTTAATCCCCTTGTAAATGATTTCGTTAAAAGAAACTTGTTTTCTTTCACAAAACTACTGAAAATCAATGTTATAAAGTATTTTTGAAATTCTCGTATGAAAATAGTAAGATCGAAAATTCAAAGTTAAGAGAGTTAATAGTTGAGAGTTGAGAGATGTTGACACAACAGATTTATCCTGGTTCACCCCAAAATGTGGGCTACGTCCAGTCTTCAGATATCTTTATGAGATTTTACTATCTCTCAAAACGTTACAAGTATTCTTTGATTCTGAGCCTCTTCAGGTCTCTTACAACAAGTATTCTTTCACTCTTAGCCTCTTCAGGCTATCTGCTCTTCTTTCAAGTGAAAGATATTTCGAGCTTCGTTACAGAAAAAAATAGCTATAAGTTTTTCGCACAATAATATTTCTCAGATCACTTAAGCTTTTCAGAATTGCTAATCTTCTTCAGTCTTCAACTTCGACTCATATTTATAGCCTCTGTCTTCAACTGCTTCTTTCTTCTTGTTTCTTAATCTTCCAAGAATTAGTTATTCAGTTGAGTTCTGTAACCGACTCAAGCTGATTTTTAATCCAACGTGGTATCGGATCTTCCGTCTCACTTTCTTTCGTCTGATTTTTTTTTCGCCTTGCGCTTCCGTCTCATTTTTATTTTAGCGCCTTGCGTCTGACTTTTTTTCGTCTGTCTTTTGTAGCGTCTGACTTTTGTATTAGCGCTTCCGTCTCATTTTTGTTTAACGCTTCTTTCCGTCTGCTTTTTGTTTAGCGCTTCTTTTCGTCTGCTTTTTGTTTAGCGCTTCCTTCCGTCTGTTTTTTGCTTAGCGCTTCCGTCTGCTTTTCTGTCTTAGTGCTTCCGTCTGCTTTTTACTTAACGCTTCCGTCTGCTTTTCTATCTTAGTATCTTACTTGCTTCTTTCATTATTATTTGTTCTCCATCAAAATTATTTGCATAAAGTTATTTTGACTTAACAGACTATAGTCTAGGGTGTGTATTCACCAAATCAAGTGTTTACAGTGACTTAATTTGTACATATATATCGATTGTTTCACACCAAAATATTTACAGTCAGTAGAAAACAACTTTGGGTAGATATCATCAGGGCAGGGTAGGTATTCTGTCTCCTTGTCAATCATGAAAGTGATTTTTTTCTCTTAACAAAACCAATAGAATTCCCACTATGAACCGTGTGGCTCCATTATTTTGGTCTCCATCATTATCGTGGCTGATGCTGCCAAAATGACTGACTGCCACATGTTGATATGGTATGAAAACGATTTGTTTATTCATCTAATACGATGAGATGAACAAAATCACTGAACTTGGCTGCAGTGAACTTGAGGCAGTCTCTAATATTCATAAACGTTAGCCAGTCTCTCATGCAGGGCAAAGAGCATCCATGTCGCTTAGCCGCATATACCTTCCAATGCATGGAACCTACCAAGTGATAGCTGATCCGCTGTCTCGCCACATCACTTTGGACATTAAGGCAACGTAAAGAGTTATAGGTCAAGTGAATCATCTTCATGTCCCAACCAATCTCCAACGGTCAAAATCCTTATCCCAAAACCTGATCCACTCTATTCCTCTCCCTCCACACATTTTCCTCCTCTCCCTCCACACATTTTCCTCCGTTGCTGTCCTCCATAGCATAAGCAAGAAAAAGAGATAAAAGACACCCACAAAGAAAACCCGCTAAAGAAAGCAAAACCCGCATAGCCAAATCGCTCTTCTTCTTCTCTTCTTCATTTCTCTTGCATTCCCAAGCTAGACCCTCCAGAAACTATCATTGCCATCATGTCTTGCGCAAATTTAACGATGTGGGTGTCCTCCAAATCTTCACTTTCTGACACATCTTCACTCTCTTTTTGCTCTTCTCTCAACCCTTTTCAACTTCCTACCCACAGTTCAAGTCCCAACAACCCCTCAAGATCCTCTTCTGTGACCCCAATTCAATGTGGTCTCCGTGAACTCCGGAGCCGCATTGATTCAGTGAAGAATACACAGAAGATTACTGAGGCCATGAAGCTTGTTGCTGCTGCAAAAGTGAGGAGAGCTCAAGAAGCTGTTGTCAACGGTAGGCCTTTTTCTGAAACTCTAGTGGAGGTTCTGTACAACATCAATGAACAACTCCAGACTGAGGACATAGATGTTCCTCTTACCAACGTTAGGCCTGTCAAGAAGGTTGCTTTAGTTGTTGTTACTGGTGACAGAGGTCTTTGTGGGGGTTTCAACAATAACATTATTAAGAAAGCTGAAGCCAGAATTGCAGAATTGAAGGGACTTGGACTTGAATACACAGTTATTAGTGTTGGAAAGAAAGGTAACTCTTATTTCATACGTCGGCCTTACATTCCCGTTGATAGATTTCTCGAGGGCAGCAATCTTCCTACGGCCAAAGAGGCTCAGGCCATAGCAGATGATGTCTTTTCACTATTCATTAGTGAAGAGGTCGATAAAGTGGAGCTTTTGTACACCAAATTTGTGTCACTTGTTAAGTCTGATCCTGTTATCCATACGTTGCTTCCACTGTCACCAAAGGGTGAAATATGCGATATCAATGGGATCTGTGTTGATGCCGCTGAGGATGAATTCTTCAGGCTGACTACAAAAGAAGGGAAGTTAACCATAGAGAGGGATGTGGTCAGGACACAAACCGCTGATTTCTCACCAATTTTGCAATTTGAGCAAGACCCTGTTCAGATTCTTGATGCCTTGTTGCCTTTGTATTTGAACAGTCAAATTCTAAAGGCATTGCAGGAGTCCCTAGCGAGTGAGCTGGCTAATAGGATGAGTGCTATGAGCAATGCAAGTGATAATGCGGTAGAGTTGAAGAAGAATCTTTCCATTGTTTACAACAGGCAGCGTCAGGCAAAGATTACTGGAGAAATATTGGAGATCGTTGCTGGTGCCAATGCTTTAGTTTAGAGAACTTAATATGAATGTTTCTGCTCTGATAAATATTCCAAGTTCTGCCCTTGTTCGCTAATACATTCAAATATGCTTTTTAACAATTTTCAAAAGATTCTTTCTCTCAAAGTAATTCTCCAACTGCTTCTAATTTGGTGCAAGGTGAGAAATGCGATGTGGTTCAGAACAGAGAGTACTCTGCTCATATTTGTTATATTAATACTAGTAACAATCAGTTACTCTTTCCTCCAAGGATGTTTTGAGCAAGAATCTTCGCTCCAGGGATTTTGTATGTTATTGTAAGTTCATGTAGATATCTTAGTGAAGTTCTTACCATTCATTTTAAGTTGGTTTACTCAGATGAGACTCTCATGCTTGTCATGTCATCCGATCCTCTAGTGACAGAGTGTACTTATGCATACCTTAGGTTTTACAAGAATAGCTTCTCTGGAATCCATTGATGACATCTTGATTTATTCTCTAAGAAAGTAGGTATATTATGATCATTTGAGGTTGGTTTCGCATACACTCTGGGATAAGAAGTTTTATGTCAAGTTTTCAAATTGTGAGTTTTAAAAAGACATAGTAGTGGATTGGCCTACACTTGTTATAATGACAGAGGTCCTCAGCTTCTTGGTTCTAGCATACTATCGTTGATTTATCCAGGATTTTTCCAAAATTGCATTACCTTTGACTTTTCTGCTTTGGAAGGAAAGAAGTTTGAATAAACAATTGCTTATGAGGCTAGCTTTAAATAGTTAAAGGAAAAGCTAGTGATTGCTCCCATCCTTATTTTTACATACTTCAAGTTTAAGGTATGTTCTATATAGTGATGCTTCTAAACACGGACTATGTTGTGTTTCATCACAAGGTAGGAAGGTGATTGCTTATGTATCTAGAAAACTTAAACCTTATGAAGTTAATTATCCTTCTCATGATTTGGAACCTGCAGCTATAGTTTTTATACTGAATTTTTATAGATTATATTTATTTATTGAGTATTTTGAGATCTACACCAATCACAAAAGCCTGAATTATTTGTTTTCTCAAAAGGATTTGAATATTAGGCAGTAATGGCAGATAGAGTTTCTTAAAGATTATAAGTTCTCCATTAATTACTACCTAGGAAAAGCAAATGTGGTAGCAAATACACTTAGTTGAAAGTCTTTAAGGTTTGTGGCTAGTCTTTAGTTTCTAAGGAGTAGGTTGCGAGCAAAGTCTCAAACGTTAGGTTTAGATATGGAATAAACTAAGAGGGGTTTCTTATTTACTTTCAATGTTCAACCATTTTTATTTGAACATATTAAGGAAGCACATGTTGATGATACTAAGTTGAGCAAGTTCAAGGACAAGATGAGTGAGAGTCAAACTTCAGATTTCACAAAGAGTAATAAACTGTTGAAGTTTCGAGGTCAAATTTATGTGCCAAGAGATAATGTGTTTAAAGAATAAGGTTTTAGGTCAAGCTCACAATTTTTTCTACACAATCAACCCTAGTAGGACAAAGATTTATCATGAACTAAAGCAATTATATTGGTGGCCTGGTATGAAACGAGACATTACTGAACATGTCTCTAAATGATTAGTATGTACGTAAGTAAAAGTCGAGCATTAGAAACTAATAGAGTTAATATAGCTATTGTCTATTCCCAAGTGGAAATAGGAGTATGCAACTATGGACTTTGTATCTAAATTGCCACAATCAGCAAGAGGTCGTGATGCCATATGGGTTGTAATTAATAGGTTGACCAAGGTTGCTCGATTCCTTCAAGTTAAGATGACTTATCCTATAGATAAGTTGGCTAAGCTTTACATTCATGAGATTGTTCGACACTATAGGGTTCTAGTGAGTATAGTAACTGATATAGATCTAAGATTTACATCTAAATTTTAGAGTAGTCTACAAAAGAAATAGATACTAGACTTAACTTTATTACAACTTTCCATTCATAGATTGATGGATAGCCGAAGTACACAATTAAGACATGGGAGGATGAGGATATGCTTTAAGCTTTTGTGCTATACTTTGGAGGTAGTTATTATTCTTATCTTAAACTTGTAAAATTTGCATATAATATTAGATATTAGTCTAATATTGGTATGAAGCCATATAAGGCACTCTATGGTAAAAAATATTACACTCCAATTTTTTGGAATGAAGTAGGTGAGAAGTAACTTTTGGGACCTAAGATTGTGGAGAATACAATGGAATATGTTCAAAATATTTAGATTCAGATGAAAGCAGCTCAAAAATAGACAAAAAAGATAGGCAGATAACTACATGGAGTTAGCATTTTAGGTTGATGACAGGATTTTCTTGAAAGTCTCCCCAGTTAAAAAGGTGGTTCGATTTGGAAAGAAAAGGAAACTAGCTCTAGGATTCATTGGTTTACTTAAGATTTTTGGAAAGGATAGATTGAGTGGCATATTAACTTCCTTTGTCTCAGGAGTTTAGCAATATTCATAATATTTTTCATGTTTTAATGCTAAGAAATATTTTTATGATTCGGACCATGTTATTACCTACCAACCCTTGCAATTTGAAGAAGATTTAAGCTTTGAAAAAAAGCCAGTTCATATTCTTAACTCTAAAGCTTATGTTTTTTGCAACAATGGCATTTGAATGCTGAAAGTTTTATAGGAATTTGAAAGTTCACAAAAACTTACTTGGAAGCTCGAAGATGACATACAAACCAATTATCCATATTTATTTAAGGTATAATGTATCTTAAGAATTTGAGGATGAATTCCTTATAATGAAGCACTACAACAAAAATATACATTTCGCGTCGTCCTCGTATAAGACGTCGCTAAATGTATGGAGCTTTTGCGACGTCTTCTTAGACGTCACGAGAGGTGGGCAAAATCGTTGACGTTGAATACAGACGTCGTTGAATTGCCATGTTTTTTGCGTCGTTTAAGTAGTAGGACGTGGCAAGTACTATCCACGACTTTTTGCAGAGTTAGACATCGGGAAATGCCAGGAAATTAGCTTTCCCTCCCCGACCCCGCGCGAGCAACTGGACAGCGTTTTATTAAATTAATCTCCCGCCTCCCAATTAAGCAGATTAATCTCCCAAGCGTTTTCTCAAATTATTCAGCGTAAGTTGAAGAAAATCACCGATCATTCATCGCGCGCACTCTCCCTTCCCTCGACCTGGAGCCACCGTTCCTTCCACCGTCCCTTCCCTCTCCCTGGAGCCATCGAAATCATCATTCATCGCACTCTCCCTTCCCTCTCCCTGGAGCCACTGTCCCTTCCACCGTCTCTTCCCTCTCCCTGG
>JANZLC010000002.1:15373052-15385508 GCA_026413385.1 Erythroxylum gracilipes | reverse complement strand
TATGTATAGTTGGAATTGATCTTCTTGAGGTACGAAGAATGATTCATAAGTAATTATGGAAAATAGTTGGTTGATAAAGATTTCATAAACAGTATCGATGATTGTAGCAAGAAATCTTCTTTTACAGAAAATTTCCCTCAATTGGGTTAAGTTGATGAGACGATTCAGTTTAAGAGTGGCCATTGAAGAAATAAATCAGAAATGAATATGTAATAAATCAAAAGTGAATAATGGAGTCATATCCCAAAAGGAGATTTAGATATAAGAAGTGGAATATGCTACTGAGAATGTATACAATTTGTTTGATGTAAGGTATCAAACTACGTGAGTGGATTTTAAATTCGAGCTGACACTATTATGAATGTCAATGTAAATATGTTCGGGAGATCCAAATTGAATCTGAGGAAGTGAGACCAACCCGCAAAGTGAAGTATTTATTGAATTGAAAATGTGTGGAGGAATTAGCACGATTGAATAGGCATCTGAATAAGTTGATGTGAATTAAAGGAAATTAAATGAAAAGAGAAAATCAGTAGAGACAAGAAGTCAAGTGGAAAACTGAAAATGACATGAGAAAATGTTACCTTCATTGAGGAATTATTCACTTAAGGAATTGTAAGAATTCATTTTTGGATATGAGGAAATTTGGGTTATTTCTGTTCGAGATATCAATGCCCCGACAGTATCATGAAGTCGAAAATTTTAGTGATCCAAGTAAAATCAGATCAATTGTTGATGATGATCATGGATGAGATCTTGAATGTAGTAGAACAGTTAAAAGAATACTTTGAAACATTTGAGGAAAAAGGTGTAAATTGTATAAATGATGAATATAAGAAGAATTTTGAGGATCTATAACCTCAATGTTAATTATGCCATTTGGATTTAGAGATTATGCAGCATGTAATGAAGTTTCACATCAAAAATTATGATACAATATGTTGTAACAGTATAAAGTGGTTTTGTATGCATAAAGACAATTAAAATCTTATGAGTTGATTTTGATACGTGGTAGAAGTGTTATAGTAGAAATCGCTTTGAAGTCTTGGAGACATTAGATATGCCAAGTCATTTCTGGAATGTACAAATGAGTTCTATACTGGTAAAGGTAGTCTGTAATCTGACACATTGAACAGACAATTCTATAATGAACTAGTTCAATTTCAGATATTGAGGTTACCAAATCTAGGCAATGAAGAGTGTAAAATGTTGAGTGGAATATGGGGCAAAATAAAAGGTATTTTAGATCAATTTATTGGAAAGAAGTAAGAAAGCCTAAAAGCTAAGGATTCAGAATTGTGAGTCCCATGGAGGAATTGAAAACGAATATGAACTTTCAAGGGGAAACTGAAAAATGATATTTGGCGACCAAAATAAGAAGTATGTGTACCCGACGAAGATGATTGAGCAAAGAAAGTGTTAGAGAAGCCTAAGTAACAATCTAAGCTAAACATCCTAGTAGGAATACGCTAAGAGTGTATTTTAGCTACTAAGGATGTAGAATCAAGTGGTTACATGTTTGATTTACCAATAGTTCTAACTGTTGGGGAAGGGCTTAAAGCTTATATTTTGGAGTTCATAGGAAGATGAGATTAAGGTAAAATTCAAATTGATTACAGACATTACAATTGTGACCATAGTGGTGTCATTAGAACACGGTATGGGGCAGGGGTATTGTATAACAGGAAGATGGTCATTCACCCTTACATTGAGATGAAGAGGGCCTAAAATGGTATAAGGCCATAGTAAATGTGAGATATTGTTAATGAGTGAGATGAATCTGATATAAGAGTAAAGTGACTTATGAAAGATAAATAGGTTAGTTGGATCAACACCGGACAGATGGAATATAGTGAAAGAGTGAATGTGTTACACTGAAGAGAATTGAATTGTCAAAGGAGAGATGAAGTGTTTTCATGAGTACCACCTTGGCAAGGTGTGCTCAGATTTGGAGAAAGAATAAGTTAAGCTATATGAATTGGTTTATATGAAAATTTCTGAATCAGTGACTGAAGGACCTATTGAGTTATCACATATGAGGAATTGATACCTCTATCGTATTGATTATTCAGATGAAAATTTCAAGGACAAATTTTGTTAAAGGGGGAGAAATGTAACATCTTGTCCCCATATTAAGGGTTAGGACCTGAAATTTCAGTACATGTGAGCTCAAAGAGAAATTTAGACAATGCATTTTCTTGCTCATACATCATGTTAGCATATATGCACATAAATATGGAATATTTTCGCATAAAAAGTGGTACATGCATTCATTGACAAATTCTGGGTATAATTGATATTAAATGTGATTTTATTGAAAATGAGGAGCAGAAGGAGTAGAAAAAGTGATGTTGGTATGAGTTGTGATAAGGAAAGATTTAGAAACAACATTGGTAGTGATATGGAAAATGTTGACTGAGTATGCTTCAGTCTTTTAGTCACAACATTTTCTCTAGTCATCCAAACAAGATGATTCTTAATTGAAATTAAACTAGAGATATACAGCTACATTTCTTATGAAGACATCGAATTTCAATTCTATCTCTATGAATCTAAAAATTTGTCATGAAGTTAAGAATTGGGTGCAGTACGTTGGTGTATGAATGGAAAATTCGTCTTTGGAATTTAGGGGAAAATTTGGGATTGATATAAAGAGATTCTAGGCAAGGTTCCTTCAGGAAAGTTGTAGATCTTTCTTTTATCTTTCCAACGGTATATATTATGAAAATTTTAGACATTAGAGTCAAAAGTTATGATCCTTATAAATGGAGACATTCTGGAGGAAGAAAATGAGACGGAAAAAATGAGATGGAAAAAAATGAGAGGGAAGAAAATGAGGCGGAAGAAATGAGACAGAAGAAAATGAGACGAAAGAAAATGAGACGATGGAAATGAGACAGAAGAAATGAGACGATAAAAATGAAACGATAGAAATGAGACGATAGAACTGAGACGATAGAACTGAGACAAAAGGAAAGTGAGACGATTCAAAAGTGAGATGATACAGAAGTCAGACGATAGAATTAGCCTTCTAGGCCTTCATGAAAGTTGTAGATCTCGAAGTCCTCTTTCCAATAGTCTAAAAATGAAGTCAATCTAACACTAGTAGTGAGAGTTATAGCAATTGCTCCAAGGCATGTACAATATGAGAAAAGATATGAATTTGTTGGCTTCTTTTAGCTATAACCCCTTCTCTAGGCATCCAAATGATCTGATTCTTGAACCATTAGATTCGTAAGACATTGATATACATATCCACCAAGAATCATAGCCATATGAAATGTATGGAGAAAGATTTACTGAAAAGAGTGGGACAGGTATAGTGAGTGTGCTCTTACGTAATAAAAAAAAGTGTACTGATTTCTGACTGATTGAGTGTTTTAGCACGCCACCCTCGAGGGACACGGACTCGGATATCACCTACGTTGTTGAGTTCGGTCATTGTAGGAGTGGGGTGTTACATTTTTAGAACCCATAATGCTTCTTAGCATCAAATTAGTACTCATATTCTTTTAATAACTAAAAGACATAAAAGAGAAAGTAAAATTGTGTACAATAAAATCAAAGAAATTAAGGAGTTCAATAAATATTTGATTACTCACACTATTTTATTCAAAATAATAACTCTCATTATTAAATTTAGAAATTATCAAATAATTTCCTAGTGGGCTAGGATCTCATTCAAACAAAGTTGATCCTGAGTTTACTCAGTAATCCAACTAAATTTAAATCAGGCAGATATCAACTTTATCAATCACACCTAGATTGATTAGGTGATAACTCTTTTCCAAAATATATCTTATATATTATTCATAAATTTGTCTCCAAATACATACAATCATAAGTTTGTGTTAGAGTAATACTCTAAAGGCAATCACCTTTAGCACTTTTGTACAAACTTTATTTTGATTAATAAAGAGAAAGACAATTTTCAGTAATTTGATGTTCATTTTGTTTATGAATTGATATCGTTCTTAAATCAAATTCATTAAGTCTATGATACAAAACATAGTTAACTATAGAAAGGTTTATAAATCAGATAATTAACTATCGAAGAATTTGTGTTTTAATTCACTTACATTCCGGTAAATTGACATCATGAAACTCTTCATGATTTTCTCGGATTAAGAGTTAATTCAAGTGATCAAAATAACTGGAAACCTAAGGGTCACACGCATAAAAGATTGGATGAAAAATAAAATGTGCATGGTTGTCAATTAAGCAAGACATGATCGTGGGGACAGGTAGTACATAAGTGAGTTCTACACTCATGTACACACGAATTTTTACCCCAAAACACACTCAATAGAGAGGCTAAGGTTCTAGAAGAGTTCTAGAAGTTGAGAGGAGTGATCTTGAGATTTATTCATGCAATTTTAAGCAATTGTTGCATGAGATTAATTGCATGTAACTCAGTCTTGATCTAAGTCTCACTAGAGCATCTACTTAAACTCGTCTTGTTTTGTACTTATAGTAGCTCATGAATTGTTTTACTGTTTTTATTAAATTGGTTATGTTGATATGCTTTATGATTATATAAATTTAACTATTGACTGATTGTTGCTGTAAAAGACTTTATGTATGAACTTTTGATACTGTAGTTGAGATTGCTTTGAGTGGACTTTCAATATCCAGAAATTGTGGTAAAATTTTTGAAGTGAATAGAAGTGTGTTTAAAATTGTTTGCAGGTATTTGATTGAGTTTTGGGATTTTTAAAATATAGTCATTGTACCGTCCAAATTTTTCAAAAAAAGAGAGAGATATTTAGTTAGCCTTGCATAGTCAGATTAAGGATATCGTAAGTGTCCTTAACTCGAGTATGCAGTAGTTGTCATGGGCCCGATGTGGTAACGGGTCGTGACAATTAAAATGGTATCAAATCTGGTTCCCGAACCGTTGTGCCAGCATAAGACATTGGGCCCTAAGAGAGTGGATTGTGAGATCCCATATCGGTTGGAGAGGAGAACGAAGTATGGCTTATAAGGGTATAGATACCTCCCCCCCTCAGATGCGTTTTCCTAGGAGTGGGAAGAGCAAAACTGTGAGGGATTTGAGCTGAGGGGCAACCTAAAGAGGACAATATCTGTGGGCAGGTGGTTCACACTGTTACAAATGGTATCAAAGCCAGTTCCTGACTCGTTATGCCAACGTAGGACCCTAGGTCCTAAGAGAGGGTGGATTGTGAGATCCCACATCGGTTGGAGAAGAGAACAAAGTACACCTTATAAGGGTATGGATATCTCTCCCCCTCAAACACATTTTCCCAGGAGGGCAAAGAGCAAAACCGTGAGGGTCTTGGCCCAAAGGGCAACCCAAAGCGGACAATATCTGTGGGCGAGTTGTCTAGATCGTTACAAATGGTATCAAAGCTAGTTCCCGACCTAATAAGCTAGCGTAAGACGTTGGGCCTTAAATGGAGTTGGGCCATAAGAGTGGGTGGATTGTGAGATCCCACATCGGTTAGAGAGGAGAACAAAGTATGCCTTATAAAGGTATAAATACCTCTCGCCCTAAGATGTGTTTTCCCAAGAAGGGGAAGAGCAAACCTGTGAGGGTCTTGGCCTTAGAGGAAGCGGGCAATATCTGTGGGCGGGTGATCTAGGCTTTTACAAATGGTATCAGAGTCAGATTCCTGACCCCTACTAAGCCCTAAGAGGGGGTGGATTGTGAGATCCCATATCTATTGAAGTGGAGAATAAAGTACGCCTTATAAGGGTATGGATACCTCTCCCCCTCAGACGCGTTTTTCCAAGAGGAGGAAGAGCAAAACAGTGAGGGTCTTGGCCCAAGGGGCAACCTAAAGCAGACAATATCTGTGGGTGGATGGTCAGGGCTGTTACAATTGGTATCAGAGCCGATTCTCAACCCGATATGATAGCGTAGGACGTTGGGCCCTAAGAGGAGGTGGATTGTGAGATCCCACTTCTACTGGAGTGGCGAACGAAGTATGCCTTATAAGGGTATGGATACCTCTCTCCTTAAGATGAATTTTCCCAAGAGGGGGAAGAACAAAATCGTGAGGGTCTTGGACCAAGGGGCAACCCAAAGCAGACAATATCTGTGGGCGGGTGGTCTGGGTTATTATATACTCACTGATTTGTCTTTATCTTTGCATGCTTTCTTGAGGCTAAGGAAGGTGTTTGGTGTTTGCTACAACCCAAACAAGGAGAAAATTCATGAAATGAGGAGTATTTGCAAGGTACATATGTTGTAATTTCATATTCTTATAATTTGTTTATATATGCACATAGATTTTGGATTTTCTAGGGATGTCGTGGGGTTAGAATTTTGATTCTGACACTTCCACTACCTTATCATGTATATGATGCATGAATCCATGGTTCTCCAACAGTTTGCTCATCCAAATTATATAAATTTAGTTAAGTAAGACTCATTAATTTAAGATAAAATATATTTGGATTAAAAGGGCTTTGAGTTTGCTCAGTAAGCCTTACAACAAACAAAATTTTGATTTTATTCTTAAATAGTGAAAGGCAACTAACACAAGTATTCAGTGAACCAAGTGCGTCTATCTCACGTAGGCGAGACTCTCTCATAATATAATCTTCTCTATTTTTTAATGAATTTTTAAATTCTAAAAAAAACTATCACATTTTTAATGTGTATTTAATATTTAATAGAGGTATTTGAAACTTCAAAATTTTTTGGTCTAATCAAAATAATATAATCTCATTATATTAATAACTTCTGACATAATCTAATTATGAAAGAAATCCTTTAAAAACTTCCATGATTCTAATTATTGATTTAATAATTAATTTAATAATTCAACTTCTTGAAAAATTAAACTAAATTATATAATGTTCCTAATAACGATTATCCTTTGAAAACAATTTTCAAACATTTGGAAAAATAATTTTGCAATTTTATTAAGAATTTAAACCTATTTAATCAAATTAATTTAATTAAAATATGGCTAAACGCATATAAAATTAAAAATAAAAAATGTGGGTACTGTCTAGTGCATGCGCTTTTGTGAGGCACGTTCGTTGCATATGCTATAGTCGTACGTGTTAGCAGCGTCTGCTATAGACGCTTTGGTTCCCATGTAGGGTGCGTGCAGATTAGGGTTTTCTCCTTTCTAGAATGTTGCTGCGACCTCTTGTTCTGCTCCAGCGTCGGTGCTTCCAGCTTTTTGTTCCCAAGCCTTGTCTTTTAGTGTTCCACCATCACCTCCATCCTGCTCCAGTTGTGGATGAATATTGCCCTTGCCAGTCGCAACAATTGCCACTGACTCCATCGGTACAGGCAATAAAGGACGACTCACCAGTGGCGGTGCAAGTAGTTGTTCATACTCAATTAACACAACAAGCCATGAAACGCACAAACAAATCAAAACCTAATTCAGAGCTAGGGTATTTGGTTTTCCATAGCAAAACAACCAGAAGCTTAAAATAAAAGGAGACATGCATGATCTGAATTTTCGTCTTTTTTTTAGAACCATTCAATGCAAAAGCACTGGCAAAATAATCTAGATTCCAAAAAGCAATAACAAAAAACAAAATCTAATAATTTTCAAATTTCTTGAAAAGGAGGTCAAAGAAAGGAGACGTGGCATAAAAATTTCCATTAAAAAATTTAGAAATTAAATAAATCAGAAACCTTAATACAATAAAATAAGATTTTAGCCTTAATTTTTATCAAATCAATAACAATCAAGTAATTAATTTATGTTAAACAGTTAAAGAAGGCTCTGATATTACTATTAGGAAACCAACCATGATCGACTAACGGGCCAATGAAAAAATGTATCAATAAAGTGTTTTGAAGGTTCTTGAGGAGAGATTGGTCGGGATCTAAGGGAGCCCATATACAACCGGGACATCATATCTCAACCCAAAAATGTTAAGGCAATAGGTTATAAATCATATCTTTGTATATAACTCACTTCATTCTTATATCTCTTTCTAATGTGGAATTACTCCACTTTTCAATTTCAAACATTTCTCTTTCACAAGTGAATCCATCCATATCGAACTAGCTCTTCCTTAACCTATAGCTCATATGAAGCCATTTGAGTCACTCCATAAATCATCCATTCATTTGACCTAAATCTATAAATATCTATTCACTAGACTTTGCCAACCTAGCTTTGATATCACTGTCGAGAAAACTAACCATGATAGAGTTACGAGCGTAGTGGATAAATAAAATTTTTACAATTTCTGATCAGATCTCAATAATTAAATAACTTAAAAACACGAATCAGAAAAATTAAAATCATACCTGATTTGAGATTCCTGCTGAAGGCCTTTTAAAACCTTTTTAGTGTGTCAACCACGAGCTTTTAACGCATTAAGTCTCTAACAGTATCCACAGAGTAGTAAAAAGATACCCAACTCTTTGAAAGGAAACTAGTAAGAGTGTTAGCTCCCTTACACTTATTCCTATTAATAGAAAAAGCATTAGGGTTTTATTTTTATTTTTATTAAAATTAAATATTATATATTTGATCCCTAAAGTTTCTCAAACTTTACAATTAATTCTAACTTAATTTAAATTAATTTTTCTCTCTTTTAATATGCTCTTTATGTGTGACTCATTAAGTTCCTAATATATTAACAATGATTATGAATTATAATTATAATTCACAATTAGAATTAGATAAACTTAAATTCCTTTTAATTTATCTGTAATTCTCCAATTAAACAATTTATAATCATAGATCAAGATTGACGTCTAGTAACATATGATTACCCAAATATCAGGAATGTCAAAGTGTTTGACTTAACCTGTCCATACATAATTATGATGTATAATTTAATCCTTTTGTTATCTAATGTTCCAATTAGACAAATTATTGATATATTATCTACTCTTTTGAATCAAATCATGTTCGTTCTTGCTAATTAGTAATTGATTTATAATTGATTTTTGGATAAGCATTTTCAATGTCAATTCACTCTAGCCAAATAATTCCTTAAATCGTTACTAATCAAGAATAGTAAAATATTTTCTTTAATTACTTTAGAGTGACGAATCATTTATTGACTTAATCATCTATCTCCATATGGTTCATACTATATCCAAGTACTACCGTGTGAGCTTCTCTAAATACGATAGGTCATAAATAGCATCAAAATACAATAATTCTCACATGAGATACCTTGATAATCTCATGTCTAAAGATCAATTATACAACCATCATAATGAGAAAATCCATAGACATATAAGTAATATTCCATTTGGGATCCTCATAATTAGATCAGTTTAGTGAATTTATTCTCTAATAAGTACTCACATGTTTGTTTAAGAATCTCTATACTTTAATTTATGAGATCAATTAATTTCTTCAAAAGAAAGAAATTGAATGTGTTCTAGTTTTACTGTTTGATCAATATCCCGTCTTGATAAAACTACAATTAGGGACAATTTGTGAATAATACATAAATTCCAATTAAATTTCATAATTATGATATCATCATAATTTCAATTACACAATAATTATTCTAAGGATTTTACCTTTACTATTAAAACATCAAATGTAATTAACATAATACATAAAGATAAATAACGTCTTTATTAATTAAATAATAATTTCATACATAAAATTGCAACCAACCAATTGAGTACAAGGACATAAACAAAATGAGCATCATATTCATAAATTAAATAATTAATTAGTGAACATCATTAATATTAATGTCGGATATAGATATTCAGAAACAATAATTACAATTAAATCATTAATTCTTAAATGTAGAAGTATTGTTACACTATCTTATGCGCCAATTAAAAGCTATATTTATAGTTAAAAATGGAACAAACGTCTTACTTAATAAGGAAAAAAATGATAAGACTAAAAATTTCTTTCCAAAAATTTATAGCACAATAGTAAAAAGGTTAAGAAACCATAATAGTGGAGAGTAAATTTGTTAAAATTAGAAAAAAAAATGGTGCATATAAAATAAAAACAATACCTTCTCTGTTTAGGAGCAAAAAGAAAATTTTCACCTTTTGTGGATAGAAATGAATTCTCAAAATAGATTGAAAATTCTTTGAGCATATATATACAAAGTAACAGTGAAGAGTTTATTATGTAGAATTTAGAATCAAAGGTAAGTAAAAAGGATCAAGAATTAGAAAAGATTTTGTAATCATGATTTTGTTAATTAATAATTTTAATTAAAATTTAAAGTAAGAGTTGATACGTTATTTAATTGAGTCTTAAGAGCTAATATAAACAAATATATTAATACAATTCATGAATACATTAGATAAACTAGCTTAAATTTGTTTACAATAGAACAATCGTTTTCATATTCATATAACATATGAAATCAAATGTACTTATATTTTCTTTGTTTCCCTTTTAATACATAGATATAAAAGTCAATTATCATAAGATTTAGAGAAAATCTTTTCGTGTTCTTGAAAAAAAATATCTTCAAAATAATTTCTTATCAAATGTTCATGTTTTTTTTTTCAAAGTTTTAAATTATCAGTTTCATAATTATTATTAAAAGATAAGTTGAAGTCTTGCTAATTATCGGAGATATTATTAGGAAACAATCATTTGTAATGTTATATTTTATGCTAATCCCCATGTGACAACATTTAAATGCTTTGATTGTTTGCAAATATAAATAGAATTACTAAAACAATATGCATAATAGATTAAAAATCGTTTTAATTATTAATAAAATATATTTGGATATATAACAAAATTTAAAAATTAGTGTTTTATTAAGATATATACATTTTTCAAATGAAATGTAATATTATTATATTATTTATGATGAGACGTGAAATTTCACTCTCTAAATTAATGGGGAAATGCACTATATAAATCATACTAAATATGTTTTTAGTCATTGACTCAACATTTTTTTTCTTATTTCAGTCCTGCATCTATTACATATTTTTAAGTAAACTTTTGAACTTTTGCTAATTGTCGCTATATTCAAAATTTTAGTTAATTTTCTAAAAAAAATGCTGTATGATATAAACAATATTCAAGTTGTACATACAGTTGTGAGTGATGTGTGTATTCAACTTGAATATAAAATTTCACGTAAAGATATTAATATAAGTTTTAACGTAAAGTGATTAGTCAATTATAGGATTAAATTAAAAAGTTTAGAAATTAAAGAATTAAATATATGATCATTCCTATAATTGATAAAATATTTATTTTTCTGCAATAAAATTATACATCTAGAGACGAAGAAATATATAAAAATAAAGTCCAACTTTACGATATTTATGTAAATTTTGTCCTGTAGATAGTCTTTTCCATTACATATTGTATATCATGTGCAATAAATAACTCAACACATGAAATTTAGTAACGCAATTTGATATACCCGACTTACTTCTGCAGAGCCCTCGTTTAACTTAATCAACCTTCACTGTGATACAATAATTTTATACAAGGCTTTACTGAGCCAACACCACTCACCCCTTGACGCAACTCACTCTTACTCATACCCCATGAAAGTATTTTACATCTAATAACACGACTATCTCGTGCTAACTTCAATAAAAGATTTTTGTAACAATTATCGTCAATAAAGATGAAAACAAAACCTAATGATTAAATCAATAAAGACATAGACAAAGGAACAATTTGACTCAAAAGACACTCTCATATATGTGCAATCTCATAACCTCGAAATTATGGAAAGTTGTCCAACAAGAATTCTGTTGTGAACTTTCGAAATAATCACTAAAGCATCCCATGCACAATGGCCATAAAAATCATCAAACAAATATATGTTTCATCACCGAAACATTATCAAAAATACAACTGCAAAATTGATTAGTTTACTACACATTTTTTTCCTCACAAAAATGATAAAAACAACTATCCAAAAATTCACGTTGAGTAGAGAGATGCAACTGCTAAAGGGATAGCACAAATCACTGATGAATCAGCTACATATCTATCCCAAATTGTTCAAATGCATATCTAATAAATCATATCTCCTTTAAGATTCTATTTCGAGTAGGATACCATTAAATCCTATCTTATTAAGGATAACGAAATCGTATCCTAAGCGAATGATATATCCAACTACAAATAATGCCAAAATAATTAATTAGATATCTTAGAAAAATATCTCCCCTTTTGACATTATTTGTCACATCAAAGAACTCCCCTTTGAACACGATAAATGGAAATTGCCCTTAAATTGAATGATCATAATATCAGTTGTCAACTGTCACCAATAATGCTATAAATACCAGCTAAAAATTTTATAAACAAGAAAGGTCTCATATTGTTGGACCCCGAACTTTGTTTGGACGTCAGAACTATTAAATGAGGAATCAGTAGTGAATGTAGTAAGTAGTGTTATATGTTTTACAGTGATATTTGGAGGTTAATGCGTGAAATGAGTGTTAAGTATGCATATCGTGTGGGTAACATCTTTATAATTGAAAAAGTGAGCTTGTTCAGTTACTCTTATGTAACTTCTTTGAAATTTCAATAT
>JANZLC010000002.1:15274857-15285655 GCA_026413385.1 Erythroxylum gracilipes | reverse complement strand
TTAATTGAAAAGTTTTAGAAACTTTAAGGGTCAATATGTGATATTTGATCTTATAAGGATTTATTAATAATTATAATGAAAGTTTGACTTTAGTTGTAATTTAAATAAAATCTGAGGATATGAAAAATAAGATTTTTCATATGAAAGGAAAAATTAGAAAGATTGGAGCTAGCATTTCCAACAAGTTTTCTCACAAGTTTTTCCTCTCAAATTTGATTTGAGTTTTTCTCCAAAAAGATCTGTAGATACCGTTAGAGGCCAGAAGATTGAACGGCTCGTAGAATTGACAATTTTGGAGTAGCAAGATATTGTATCGAGAAATTAGAAAAAGGTTAGTTTAACTTTGTCAATTTCTTGTTTTATGTTTTGCATTTAATTTTGTTAAAGTTGATTCTGTGAAAATTTTATTATATTTTCGTTGCGATTAGATTTGATCTTGCGTTAATTTTCCAACACATACTCCGCCAATAAGCCTTTTAATTATTCTTCTGTGTTTGGACTTTTCCCCAGGGACAAGTTTTGCATATGATACTTCGCCTGATGCATTAGGCTTAACATAAATAAAGAGTTTCTATTCGAATTTGTTATCAATTTGTGGAGTCTTTTATCGAAGATTTCCCAAACTATTTCCTAGGAGTTGCCTATAAGTCTAGCGGTTCGTCTTTCCCATTAAAACTCCATGGTCCGTTTATTAAAATTACATAGTATGTTGTTAAGTGTCGCTAACCACTAAACACCCAAAAACAAATCACAACCTCCTAATTTGATGAGTTCTTATACATTTGGTGACATTTTATCTTTAACCCCCCTCCCACTGTGATACTTAAAGCAGGAATCTCCAATATGTTAGCCTTCCTACAGTTCCGATCAAGCACTTAATCATCTATAACATAAGAGGTGAACAATTGTGAGGACAATATCTGACTTAGATATTCTGAAGTTGCATCTTGCAAAATAGTTGATGATCCTAAATAATTGATTCGTAGATCCCTGATATTTTTTATAAGTAGGTTTGACAATTTTGAAAAGCTTGAACTTAGATTTAAGTAGGATTGGTGATAAGAGGCTGGTCAATTTAACTGGTCAAAATGAATCATTCCCCTCCTGTACTTTTTACTTATGATAAGAATAAAATTTATGACTATATGTTTATTTACTTGATGCCATTACTTCTTTCTTTTTTTGATCGTCGTTGAAGATAAACTTTCTATATGCCAATGATTTATATATAGGTTCTATTTGTCGAACATTTAGCTATTCAAACATGTAATTCCTAGAATTTGATATTTCTCTTCACGTCTCATCGCTAATAACAATTTTATAGTGAATTATATATTTTTCTGCCTTCAACTCTAAACACATGACTTCAATTAGTTAGTTAATATATGGTCTTTGGAATATGATGGAAATTTTCTTTTTTCAATCCATCATACATTTAGTTTGAGAAGTGTTGTCTAGTAATGATGTAAATAATTTGGAATTTATTTCTTTCTCTATTGTTTTTGATTTCCCTCTTTCACTTCATTGTTTTTATGACATGGAGTAAAATGTCATAAAGCTTTTACACTCATTTGTTGTCTTCTTTTTTCTACTTTTGGGTTCCATGTTCCTTGCAAGTAGTTTTAATTTTGGGCTTATTGTTTTTTTTCTATAGGTCTTCAACATTTAAAATACTCGATGTTATCAGATACTGAAGTTGGGAGTAGTGGTCTATGTGACCTTTTTGGTAAGATTCACTTCATATTAAACATAAGTTATCTTTAGCTTTTGATTATCGTAGCATTGTATAGCCATTTATATTGCTCATTTGGTTTTGTTGGTACATTAGGAGAGCAAATATCTAGTAGATAAAGATTCCGTAAAATAGGAAAATCTTATCCTAGATATAAGATAAGATAAATTAGCACCAAAGCATTTAGGGTGCTGCAGATTAGTAGAGATAAGTCTCTCCAAATTACCATTCATAAGCTGAATAGTAAAAACTACCTTGAATAGTCCTAGTTAGTACGTTTGGTGATCGATGATAAGGGGAAGCTTGGATATTTAAATTGTGAAGTCGAACAACTAGTTGTAAACAATCCTCGATATCAACAATGGCGATTGAAACTCAATAGTTACTGTGTGGTTAATCAATTCTATGGAACCAACTATTGGGAAGCCCTTTATGTTTATGCTAATAGCTCATGATGTTTGGGAACCAATTAGGGAAACATATTCAGACCTGAACAACCACTAAATTATTTAAATTAAACATTAGAATGTGGAAATGTAGTAAAGTTGGCCCCCAAAATTTTTTTCATTGAAGTTAAGCATGATTTAAATAATTTTTTAGGTTTTGATAGATTAATTATTTTGGAGTTATTTAATTATGTCAAAGTTAGTAAGATTTTATGACATAGGTTAATTGAATTAAAGTGTTAAAGTAGTAAGATTGCATGAGGGCATTTTGGGAAGATTACTTAAGCATAAAAGACATAAGGCATAAATGGAAGGGCAAAATGGACTTTGCACACTTATTAAGGATAGAAATGGAAGAAGAAATGTTGTCTTGTTCTTTTAAGAGGGGAAAAACATGATTTGTGGGAGAGAAAGAAGAGAAATACGAAAACAAAGAGAGGAGAAGAGAGTTTCGATGTAGAAGAGAGAAAATAAGAGAAAATAAGTTATGTTTCAATTTTTCTTAGCCTTTAAGAGAGATTTTAGAGTTGTTCAAGAAGAAAAAAGGTAGAGGAAGAGAAGAGCTTTCATTTGAGCCAAGATACTCTTCATTTGGTGAAGAATCAAGGTAAGATCATTTTGAATTTTTTAGATTTTTGGAAGGATTTTAGTTCATGTAGTTTAGAAAATGCTTGAGTTTAAGTATTCTAGAATCAATTTAGTGATTTTGCATTGTGGGATTTTCAATTGGATTCTTATTGAATGGGGTTTTGCCATTGTTGAAGGAAATCAAGAAAGGCAAGAAGAACAAGAGGAGAGGCATTCTTAAGCAAATTCTTAAGCAAGGAAATTCAAGGTGGGTACATGTTTATAATAGAGTTAATAAGCCACTAATATTTTCTTTGAATCAAAGAAGTTTAATGATTTCCATTGCATCATAAATGTTGCATTTATTGCTCTTTGAATGCTTTGAGAAAGTGCTACATCTTTGGGATATGAATTGTGTGAATGATTTATGAAATGAAAAATGGAAATGATTTTTAAAGGATATCAAGTTTATGAAATCAAATTTAAAACAAGTGTCATTTTGGGCAATATGTTTACAAGATGTGAAATGCATGATTATGTGAGTTTGTAGTGGTCCCCTGAGTTAAGTCAAGTGCACTTTGACAAAAGGCTTTTCCCGCCTGACCGCTAGTGGCATGGAGCTCCTTTATGGACTCCCCTAAGTTCACAGCTACGCAAGACTATTAAGTGGGATTGCGATAGTACGTTCTGTTCACAGCTACATAGGACCATTATATGAAAATGTGTAGTACGTTCTTGTTTTGGATCCACCTAAACCTTTTTGATGTCCTCATGATATGTTGACAAGATTGATGCATACATAATTTGTTTTATTGTGATTTTGGTTGAAAATTTAAGAACCATGTGTTTTATGATTCAATAAAAATTTTCTATGACAAGTGAATGTTTTCAATGATTTTGCTTGTTATCTGTTATAAACTTGTTACCTACGAACTTTCAAGCTCACCCCCCTTTCTGTCCCATATTCAGGTGAAGAGAATAAAATCGAGTAACTAAGATTCGAGGCATCATTCTACTTTTAAGATGTTTTTGTAATTTAAGTTAGAGTTTGTAAAAATAAGGCTTTAGACGCATTTCGAGAATTATTAGGTTTTGTATCTTTTGTATTTTAGATTTTGATGCTGATGATATAATGTGGCTTGGAATGCCATTAAAGCTTTGTAAACTCTTATCTTTTGTTGTTAATGAAATATGAATTGTGTATGGATGATGTTGAGTTGAAATTAGGCATATTTGAAGATGTTATCAACTTGAGAAGAGGATTTTTGAACATGAATTGTTGTTATCTATATATATATATATATATATACACACACACACACACACACACATAAGTGAGATGTTATGGAAAAGAAAGATAGGAATTATGAATGATGAGATATAGTTGAATGTGATGAGTCAAGAGTTGAGATTTGAGAGTTTAATGAAATCAATTTGGTAGTTGAATGGCTAAGAAGTGATATTGCATTAGAGGAAGTGAATATGGGACAGCTACAATGATTTGAAATTTTGACCTTTTGGAGGCAAAATATCTTTTTGGGGTCTTCATGGACGTTGTAGATCTAGCAGTCCTCTTTGAAACTGTCTTTGAATGACCCTAATCCGACATCCCTAGTGAAAGTTATGCAAATTGCCCCACAGTAGGCATAATATGATTGAGGACATAAACATAGTCTTTCATAGGGGAAAAATCTGTATTCTGAATTCAAGGGAAAATCTGGATTAATGTAGGCTAAATTAGACAAAGTTTCTTCTTAAAAGTTGTAGATCTTTCTTTTAACTTTCCAACGGTATATAGTATGTGATTTTTGGATATCGGAGTTAAGAGATATGAGCATTACAAGTTAGGATATCACAGAGGATGTTTCATACAGGATAGCTTCGGTCATGCTCGCATCGGGTGTTCTTGCGATCGCACCAGGCCCTCTCACAATCGCACCGTTGTTCCTTGCGATTGCATCTTCCTCATGATTGCACCTTTATTTCTCGTGATCGCACCCGAAGGGTTTTTCAGCTCTGAATATGTTTGATTCTTTTGGCTATAACTTTGTCATCCGACTTCCAAATGACTTGATTTTTGAAGCAATAGTTTCCTAACATATTTCTCTACCTTCCATAAAAATTGATAGCATTTGGTGTTGATCTAAAAAAGATTGATTGAATCAAAGTAAGGGTATTGGTTGGAAGAGTAAGAATTGGATATTTTACTGAACATATTTCGATATTTTGATGATGTATTGATTTATAGAGCTCCAAATAAGATAATTCTTGTTTCTAAATAAACTAGAGACATAGAGTTACAAATTTTCTGAAGAAGTCAATTTGTAATTCTGGTTTGAAGTTTTCCAAAGTCTGCTCTGAAGTTATAAGAAATGAATTTGATTATGGTGTCTCATTGGTGTGGGCACGCTACCCTTGTGGGATGATGGCTAATGAGGGTTCATTGAAAGAACCCTACAGGATAATATGCGTGTTCGGTTGTCACTTATGTTTCAAAGCAAGTGTTGGGCTCCAGAAACGGGGTCCAACACTTTCTCTTTTCTTGTTAAAAAAGTTAAAGAAAGAGGAAAGTAACCAATTCTCAGTTTTGGTCTTGGTAGTAAATAATGAGGCATCATTTTCTGATTGAAAATGAAAAAAAACTATATAAGATTTTCTTTTTTTTAATGGGATCTTTTGATGCAATTCAAAGTTGTTACTTTCAACAGAAAAGGACAAGAAAAGGAGATGGAAAAGTAAGGATGAAAATGTACAACAGTAACAAAGTAAGGAGATGCAATCAATACCGGGTAAATCACGAACGCAAGAAGACATCATAGTTAGCTAAAGTTCCTAAATACGTTTATCATCTTTCTTGCACTAATAATCAGATCACATATGTTTAAAAACCAATTCAATTAATGGCCCACATCAATTTGTCATCAAACTCCAAAATAAATAATTTATCAACCAATCATAATATACCGAAATAACAAACACCAACCCATTCACAACCGAAATAAACCCTGACAACTTAATCCACAATAACAAACCAACGAACGTAAAACCATTTAACAAAAAAAATGGAAGCAGAAAAAATAAACCCAAGAGCAGAGACAAACGGTAAACCTAAGATAATGGAAGCAAAATAACCTCGAAGATGACGAACAACAAAGATGAAAGAAGAAGAAAATAACTGAGAGGAAGAAGGCGAAGACCAAAATGAAAGGGGAGGGGGGTTTCAGTATTGTCGATTAAATTGGAAGGAACGACGACATTTCCTTCTCATTTAAATGATGTCATTTTCCTTCCAATTTAAACGAAAATACCTCTTTTGTTTGAATTTACCTACGGAATTGTGTTTCCGTAGGTAATTTCCCTACGGAAATACCATTTCGTAGGTAATTTCTGTATGGAAACATCACCCCTTAGTAATTTACCTACGGAATTTAATTCCATCGGGAAATTACCCCACGGAATTTTTTTTCTGTCAAAAAATTTCATACACAATTTTTATCGGGAACTATTGGCACCTATTTTTACGACAAAATTCACTATTCTATCGCTAAATTATGTTAGCAAAGTTTGACGATAAAATTCCCTCCAATTTTAACAACGAATTTTTTATCACAAAATACTTTTTTTCCAAACAAATTTACCTACGGAAAGCGATTTCCACCACTAATTTGCTATGAATTTTTTTCCGTAAGAAATTTTTCGTCGAAAATTTGCAATCTTCTTATAGTGAGCAAATATAAACATGTACAATTGAAACTTTATAATTATTAATAAATAAAAATTGACATAGAAATTTTAATTTAGGACAATGAAAATGAAACAAGTTAATTTGTTAATATTAAAAAAATAAAGAGTATGGATACAACTGCTCACCTTGAGCACTAATGAAAATTTCTTCATATCAACACTCACAAAGCCCTCACTTTAAACACTTGCCTCCACTCCACATCTATCTTCGCTACAAAAATCTGTCGAAAGCTGCCTGAACTCATTCGCCTACAGCTTGTCGTTGTCGGACATGTATAGACATTTATCCATCACTTCTCACCTGGAACCTACATTGCCATATTTACCTAGTTCTCAATGTCCTTCTCAACTAGGTCAATGCCCTACTTTTGGATATTTTCAAGCCTATCGCACAATGTCCTAGACTTCTTATCTCGCTGACTAGTTATCGTCAATTTTTCCCTTCCAACCAGCACTCACTTGGATATCTATTTTCTTAAATTCTGCACGCTGTTAGGTTTCGACGTCTTTCTTGTAAGGCTAAATAACCACTCCACACAGGTGGTTATGTTTCAACGCCTTTCTTGTAAGGCTATATAGCAATGGCTGTTTTTTAATAAAAATTAGTGTTTATTCCTCTCAATTTCTTATCTCCCTTATAAAATTCATCATCTATAACAAATACAACATACTTAATCATAAGTTGATTTGATAATAAAAAAGAGTAATATAAAAAAATCAATAAAACAAAAATAAAGAATTAAATATTGGGATGAAATAAAAAATAAAATAAAAATAAAAGATTGAGATAAATAGAAGAAAATTAAATTTTCAATTTTAATATAGAAGCAAGTTGATAGAATTAATCTTCCAAAAAGATCATTAGTTTTAGTAAAAAAAATATTAAGATTAAAAGAGATTTTGATATTATTATATCAAAAAATAAGTGAAGAAGAATAACAATAGAAGAAAGTAGAAAAGACTATGATAGATAGAGAACAGAAAAAGAAATAACAATAGGCTTCTATTTGCTTGATAACTCTTTAAGAATTAGAATATATCTTTTATATCGATTTGGAGATCTGCCCAGTCGAATATCTATTTTTTTATAAATCAGTAAATATGATAAATCAAAAGAAAGGAGTTATGTACAAAACAAGAGACTGCCCAAAGGAGCAAGTCCCATTTCCGAAACCAAAATGAACAAACGGAACCAAAGAGAACAAGAAACCTCTACAACGACAGCTACCTTAAGGAGTAATAGTAGGAAACTAAATCTACATAAAGACACAGAAAACTACAATCAAGACCTATTAAAGCCTTCCACTCAAGGAGATCCTTGGAAAATCTGGAATTGGGAAAAACATAGAATTGGAAAAACATTAACCAGACTCAAACATATTTACAAACTGAACCAATAAAGCAGTTCAGCAGCCAAAACCAGAAAATACCATGATAAAAACTTCACATATTGAAACTTCGTAACTAGACTCTCCTATTCTGCGGATAGATAGGTTCTCCATTGGATCAAAATACTAAGGAGGAGGAGGAGAATCTGTCATCTCCTCTTGAGACCTCCTAACTATCTTGAACTAGATTCAACCTGCAAAACAAAACATTAGATAAAAACTAGACAAACCACACCAACAACTACCTTCCCTTAGTATTTGAGCTGAGATATTCCATAACTTAAAAACCACTCTAGTTTTAATGCTCCCAACATCCAAGATTATATCTTTAAAGGTTTGGTGGTTTCTTTCAGACCAAAGATTATAAACAATAACAGAAAGAAGAATGATAAATAGGCTGAGGTCAATATTTCTATGGTTTGGAGGATGGTTAAACCAATTTAGAATGGCTAAAAGATTTATCAAGTTAGGCGAGTAGATCTAAAAATGGTTTAGACAATGTATCCGCACTGTTTTTGAGTAAGAACACTCAAAAAATAGATGATCAACATATTCTTTATCCAAGAAGCACAAGGAACAGTGATTTGGGACATAAGAGAAGAGGAGTTTATCCCTTGTTTGTAACTTATTTAGATAAGCTAGCCACAAGATAAAAGAGAACTTTGGGCTAGTTCTTTTATGCCAAAGGACAAGAGGATTGGGGGGTCTCAAGACAATGTAGGTTGAAGCATTTGTGTATACTCCAGAGGAGCTAGCCAACCATTACAATCTATCAGGTTAAAAGCACTCTAGTTGGTATGGCAAAGGCTCCAAGGTGCAGAAGGTCTCAATTGTAGCCTCCTATCAAGTCCACACATTGTTCCTGATAACATCAGAAAATTTTGCACTCATAAGTAAATCCGATCCATTTATCAATCTGGGAGTCGAGAGATCCATCAAGATACCTCTAGGATCCCAAGGATCCTACTATAAGAAAGTAGACACCCCATTTCCTATTTTGAATCTGAGTTGGTTCCAAATCCTTGACTTATAACAACTTCCTTCAACTTCAGGAACTATTATTACTAGGTTGGACACTCTAGAAATGTTTTCGCCTCAGAATAATAGTATGCACCTACTTGACCCATAACGCTTCATTATCATTAAAAAGAAACCAAATTCTTTTTCCTATAAGAATCTTATTCCACGTAGATAAATGTTTAATGCCTAAACCACCCTCTCTTTTAGTTCTACAAAGATCACTCCATTTAACCTTAGCATGAGAATTTGACATAATACTACCAGAACACAAGAAATTCCTTAATTTAGTCTCTATATCTTTGATAATGAAAGAGGGAAGAATGAAATGAATAGACCAATACACCTAAAAAGTAGAGAGAACAGATATAACCAACTGCAGTCTACCAGTATAGGAAAGAGTTTTATGGGTCCATTTATTTACCCTAGCATCAATTTTATCCAACAGAGGCATGCAATCTCTCCCAGACAGACAACCTATTAAGAGAGGCAAACCTAGGTAACGAATAGGAAGGTGACCTCTATGAAGACCAGTTAAAGTTTCTAGCTGATGACCCATATGATCCATATCATTTAACAAAAAGTACTGACTCTTACTAAAGTTCATATACAGACTAGAAAATTTTGAGAAAATGCGCAGGCAATCAAACATAGTTTAGACAGACCCTATATCAGTATGTTAAAAAAGCAAAAGATTATCAGCAAACAAAAGGTGGGAGATTTTAAGTGTTGTACACCTCCAATGGTATTTAAAAGTGTCACTACGAGATATAGACGCATCCATACTCCTAGAGAGAACCTCCATACAAAGAATAAAGAGATAAGGAGATAAAGGATCCCTTTGTCTCAAACCTGATTTACCATGAAAAAATTTCGAAGGAGATCCATTGATCAATATAGAGTATGAAGGAGAGGTAATACACTCTTCAATCCACTTCATCTAAGTTGGAGGAAACCCTATGGCTAAGAGCACAATCAAGAGGAAATCCCAATGAATAGAATCATAGGCTTTTTTCAAATAAATTTTAAAGGCGCCAAGCTTCTGATTATTTGAAAGGTGATAATTCTTAAAAATCTCTTGAGCCAATAGGATATTGTCCCCTATTCGGCAACCCTTAATGAAAGCACTTTGACTAGGGCTGATTATGTGGGGGAGCAGGTCTTTAATCCTATTTGCTGTGATTTTCAAAATCACCTTGTAAATCATGTTACAACAAGAAATAAAAGTAGAATTGAGCTCTTTGAGAAGCCTTCTATGTCGGAAAAAAATATTGAATGGCTAGAGTAATATCATTTCCAACAATATGCCAAGTTTGCTTAAAGAAAACACCATTAAAACCATCAAGACCAGGAGCCTTATTTAGGTTAAAGGAGTTAAAAACATCCCTAATCTCTTGCATTAAGACTTCAGTAATGAGATTGTTTCTAAGATTTTTAGGAATAGGAGAAGGAAAAAGACCTGTGGCGTACTCTCTAGAGGAGAGTAGATCTTTCTTGTTCCTAAGTGTACTTTGAAAAAACCTAGAAACTGTTTTTGGATATCATCAATGTCAACAATCCTATGACCAGTACCCAGCAGTAAAAAATGGATGTTGTTCCTGTTCCTATTTAACAAAATAGAATTATGAAAGAATTTGATTTTCCTATCACCCTCTTTGAGCCACTTAATATGAGAAGATTGTTTATAAAACATCTCCTAGTCCCCTAAAGCCTTAATCAGATTAGTAATAGCCACATTTTCCTGGGCGACCAAATGAGGCACATTAGGCAATTTGAAGTAAATCACACGTTAATATATTGTAATAATATGATCAAGATACACAAGAAGGGGGGTTGAATTGTGATAAACTTTTTCTTTAATCCCCTCAAGAACAATTTCGTTTGTTTAAAAACAGAAACTTGTT
>JANZLC010000002.1:15264696-15274757 GCA_026413385.1 Erythroxylum gracilipes | reverse complement strand
TTGCTAGATTTGATATCCATGAATGAATGGTTGAATGAGGTAAGTATGCTTTCGCAGATTATCTCCTTCGTTTGTTCTGACGGGCTACCCCGGGTTCAACCTTGGGGGTCGGAACTCGGGCCCAACGGTCTCTATTTGTGATTCCGTTTATGGATAGTTGGGCTCCGGGAATGGGGTTAGGCACCGATGGTCGAGCTCCGGGAGCGGGGTTCAGCAAAATTCCTTAATTTAGTCTCAATTTCTTTGATAATGGAAGAGGGAAGAATGAAATGAATAAACCAATACACCTGAAAAATAGAGAGAACAGAGATAATCAACTGCAATCTACCAGCATAGGAAAGAGTTCTATAGGTCCATTTATTTACCCTAGCATCAATTTTATCCAACAAAGGCATGTAATCTATCCTAGACAGAGGACCTATTAAGAGAGGCAAACCCAGGTAACGAATAGGAAGGTGACTTCTGTGAAGGCCAGATAAATTTTCCAGTTGATGAGCAATATGAACCATATCAATAAATAAAAAGTATTGACTCTCACTAAGGTTTATATCCATACCAGAAAAATTAGAGAAAGTGTGTAGGCAATCAAAAATAGTTTGGACAGACCCAATATCAGCACGACAGAACAACAAAAGATCATCAGCAAATAAAAGGTGGGAGAACTTAAGAGTTGTACACCTCCAATGGTATTTAAAAGTGTTACTAAAAGCTATAAAAGCATCCATACTCCTAGAGAGAACCTCCATATAAAGAATGAAGAGATAAGGGTATAACGAATCCCCTTGTCTCAAACCTGACTTACCACGAAAGAATTTCGAAGGAGATCCATTGATCAAGATAGAGTATGAAGGAGAGGTAATACACTCTTTAATCCACTTAATGTAAGTTGGAGGAAACCCTATAGCTAAGAGCACAATTAGGAGGAAATCCTAATGAATAGAATCATAGCCTTTTTGCAAATCAATTTTAAAGGCACAACGCTTATGATTATTAGAAAGATGATAATTCTTAAAAATCTTTTGAGCCGACAGGATATTGTCACCTAGTCGATGACCCTTGATAAAAGCACTTTAACTTGGGCTGATAATGTGAGAGAGCAGGTCTCTAAGCCTATTAGCCATAATTTTCGAAATCACATTGTAAATCGTGTTACAACAAGAAATAGGTCTAAAATCATAAACAGTGGAAGGGTGATCTATCTTAGGGATAAGAGAAATAAAAGTAGAATTGAGCTCTTTGAGAAGTCTCCCATGCCGAAAAAAATCTTGAATGGCCAGAGTTATATCATTACCAACAATATGCTAAGTTTGCTTAAAGAAAAAAACCATTAAAACCATCAAGACCAAGAGCCTTATTACGGTTAAAGAAGTTAAAACATCCCTCATCCCTTGTGCTGAGACATCAATAATGAGATTGTTTCTAAGATCTTCAGGAATAGACAAGGAAAAAGAGCGGTCACATACTCTCTAGAGGAGAGTAGATCTTTCTTGTTCCCAAGCATACTCTGAAAAAAACCTAGAAATTGTTTTTGGATATCTTCAAAATCAACAAGCCTATGCCCAGTACCATCTAATAAAGAATGAATGTTGTTCCTGTTCCTATTAGTATTCCTATCACCCTTTTTAAGCCACTTAATACGAGAAGATTGTTAATAAAACATCTCCTAGTCCCCTAGAGCCTTAATCAGATTTGTAATAGCCTCATTTTCCTAGGCAATCAGATGAGGAACATTAGGCATTTGCCACATTTGATCTTGGATATTATTAAGGCAAGCTTGACAGGTTGAAAATTTCAAAAAAAAAAAAAAGCTTGACAGGTTGCAACTTTAACATTCAAATCACTTACTTGATCAGAGTTTAAAGTTTTAAGTGCATTTTTAACTAATTTAATCTTTGAGACCACACAGAACATTGAAGTTCCCCAAACCTGAGATGACCAAGCCTTCTTTACAATCTGAAGGAAATTAGGCTGAGAAACTAAGAAGTTGGAAAACCTAAACAGAGAAGATCTTTTCGGCTGATTGGCTAAAACCTTAATCACCACAAGGGAATGGTCAGAGATGTTAGGATTTTCAATCACTCCATAGGATCTAGGAAAATAAGAACTCCAAGCCGAGTTAACAAGAGCTCTATCTAACTTCCTGGCTACAAATAGGTCACCTGATTGTTTATTGGACCAAGTGAAACTAGGACCACTAGAGTTTAAATCAAACAAAACATAGTCCTCAACGTACTTTCTAAAGTCCTTCATACTAGTACGAGTCGAGGAACTAATAGGATCAACATCATGAGAATACAAAATAGCATTAAAATCTCCAGCAATAATCCACAGATAACTACCAACATTCAACTTGATATTAGATAGAGTAGACCAGAGGAGCTTCCTGTGATTATAATTATTAGAACAACACACACAAGTAACAAAAAAAAGAAGAAGCACTGTTAAGAGGAGTCACCTCCATATAAATCAGTTTATCAGTAGTAACAACAGGATAACACATGTAACAGTCCGAATTCTAGGCTAACACTAGCCTAGCATTAGAAGCCTGAGATAAGTTACTATAACTATGCCATCTAGCAAATAAGGACGAGCACGTGTTATTCAAAAGAGAAAGAGATTTAATCCTAGTTTCAATCAAGCAAACAAAATACATAGACAACATCTTAAGATAGGACTTCACAATTAACTGTTTTTTAGAATTATTAAGACCCCTAATATTCCATAAAAATAAAGACAGAAAATAAAAACTACACTAAAGACCTACGACTTAGGTTTTCTCCAAGTTTTCCTACTCTTCCTAATAGTAACACCCCCTTCCTCCTTTTCACCATCAAGTTGACTCGGACTTTGTAGGACCTCAATTGAATTAGTAAGAACCAAATCAGATTTAGGAAAAGTAAGGGGATTACCCAATTCACTCACAACAGGAGGACAACATCTGCAAGGCACCCTTCTGGGTCATTTGGATTCTCCTGAACTCCTTGCCCTTACTTTGATTAGTTGGAACAGCTAAAGGTCTATTATCAAGATTTACATCCCGAACAATTTGAATTGCCTCCTTCGGAATTTGATGTGCCTCCTCAAGGACTTGTTTAAGACCAATCTCAATAGGTTGATTTTGTGAGACCTTCTTTGTGCCCAGTTCCTGTTGCATCCCAGTCTCAAAAGGACGGCCTATGGGCCTCCACTCCTGCTTCTGTATATGTTGTTCCAGTCTCCATTCATACTCTATCTGAACTTCCTTAAAAGTTATTTGTCCAGCTTCATTATAAGTAGCCAACTAAAAACTTGAAGGCCAATTTCTCTACAAATCCACTTTCACACACATCGGGCATACAGAACCCTGGACATCTTCGTTGTTTGAGTATCCATCAATAGTGGTTTCCCCATTGAACTGACAGTTCGCCCCAACCCCTCATTCAGCTAACTTATTCCCTGATAATCGTTCTCGTACTTTAATTTTTAGATCAATTATTTCTTTAAAAAAAGATACATAACATGGGCCAATTTTATTGTTTAATCAATATCCCGTCTTGATGAATTTATAATTAGGAACACTTTAAGAATAGTATATAAATGCAAATTGAATATATAAAACACGAATTAACAAAACACGAATTAACATTTAGTATTAAAACACAAATGTGCTTGATAAAATATATAAAGATAAAAAAATGCCCTTTTTAATTAAAATATAATTTTCATACATAAAATGAGGCAAAAGATACAAATTGCTCCGTAACGTTTCCTAAAAAGTAGTAAAAGAGCATGCAACAAGTTCAGATTGTGTCAGGGGCATTTTAGAACAATGGGGAACCATGGGACTGACCAAGTAATATGTCGTGTTTAAGTAATTGTTTTCTTATCATTGTCGTACTCTTGAAAGAGCCTTTCGCATGAGTTGAGTTTAGGTTCATGTCTATTAAATATATAATGTTGAATTACATTATTTATAATTTTTATTAAAAATTAAATAATATTAAATTAGATTACGAAAAAGTAGAAGCAAGAAACAAAAATTACATTATATATATTTTTATAATTTTTAAAAACTGGAAAAAATCAAAATTAAAAATTCAAACAAATATATCTTTTTTACTAAATTTGAAAACAAAATCAAAAATCAAAAATAAAATAGAAACAAACATTCCCTAGTTTTTCGATTGGGTTGTTTTTGTATGTTTTTGCTTTAAGCCTTGGGTAACTCTCATTTATTTAATTATATTTAACTTTTAAAAAATTATATGTTTCATATACTCACTTTATGCAATAAGTAGACCTTTCTAGCAAAATAAGCGAATAAAATGTTCTCACCATCAAAAAGTAATTCTATACCAAAATTTTCTAACTACAGTCAAAATCAATTGATTGGAGTGGACCTAGCTTGAACTCGACATCATTTTTCTTGTAGATTGAGACAATGAACCCATCTCAAAATGAGATGAGAACTTTTCCATGCTTGCCTCCACGGAATTATGCATTTTCCACATCATAAACAGCTGATAAACTGCTAAGTTTCCAATCAACCGTAGGCATTTTTGCAGGTATATACAGCATCCTTACTTTGAAGGCTTCACATGATGAAGAATTAGAGATAACAATTTGGACTCGGTCTGACCTGACATTAATACATCAAGCCCGAGTTAATTGAGCCTCAGAGCAGACTTTGACTTTAAGAGAGTCATTCCGAACTGATTCGGCCGTGACTCCGGTTTGATTGGGCTTTAGACTATTTGAGCTCGATTGGGCAAAGTTCAGGCTGTTTAACCTGAGCCCGCCCGAGCTGAGAAAAAAACAGGGTCGGACTCGGGTCAGCCTCTTGCCATCCCCATCAAGAAATGGTTAGTCTTTCATATGATAAACCCAACAGCCAAATCACTCCGTTTAAGAAGTGTAAAGTTAAATACACTGTACATTTCATTAGCCAGTGATAGCAGTGTTGGTAATACATTTACTAAACACAATTTGAGCAACAGTAAGTTTGACCCTTCATAGTACTAGAGAAAAAGTTTTTATGCTTCTGAAGGTAGTCATCAGATAAAAACTGACACCAGAAAAATGGAAAACAAACGTATAAAAATGAAATCTAACTTAAGAGCTGAGTTGAAGAAACCTTTGTGCCATTGGATGCTTTGCCTCAGAAAGTTTATCAGGATGTAAAACTTCAACAATCTCCCCATTCACAAGCAAGTAAACCAAATCAGCAATTCTCTGTATCTGTTTGATGCTGTGAGAGACCATCACAATGGTCATTTCTTGCTTTTCCTTCAGTTTCACAATCACATCCTCTATATTTTGAGTTGATATTGGATCTAATGCACTAGTTGGTTCATCCAGTAGAAGAACCTTTAGGTAACAGATAAAACCCAAATCATAAGAACTCCAACAAACTATGTTTAAGTTGAAGCAAAGCCAAATTCGGAGACTTGAAATATAATATAAATAAACTCACCTCAGGTTCATTGGCCAAAGTCCTTGCAAGCGCAACCCTCTGAGCTTGTCCCACGGACAATTCGTTACCAGTCTTGTTAAAAAACGTAGAATCAAGATCCGCAAGGTTCAACAACTTGTAAACCTCGTTGTCCGTCAGCTTCTTCCCTCTCAATTGAGGCCCATATCGTATATTGTCAGCGACGGTGCCTAAATGATACAATATCAATATTCAATACTGAGACTGATAATATTGTAAATCAACTGAAATCCCTATAATTATGAGGACTTATAACTTTTCTGCTAATCACTACAGAGAAAGCTCAACACATTTCTGTTAATCAAACACGTACAAAGATTTATGAGTATAAAAACAATCAGTACATAAAAGGGTAACCTTCAAAGAGAGCCGGAAGCTGGAAGAGCATCCCAACTTTACGGCGGAGGGTAAGAACGTCGATATCACAAATATCATGGCCGTCAAGGAAGACGGTGCCAGAAGGTGGTTCCCACAATCGGTTGAGTGCCCTTAACACCGTCGATTTGCCGCTGCCACTGGGCCCAATGATTCCAACGATAACACCTTTGGGTATATCCATGTTGATCTCGCGCAATATGGAAGCTCCGCCATCATTTTTCCTCGTCAGGTTTTCAGTGCGAAACTTAATTCCACTTTCTTGGTTAACATCCATTGTTAGTAGACATTCTTGAGCTTCTTCATCTGCTAACATAAACCCACAAATATTCAGCATTTGATGCCAAGAAATGAAGGGAAAAAAAGAAAGAAAGAAAGAGAAGTTATTAAAAGAAAACGGACATGGGGTGGTATCCACTTGGTATGCCGATGCCGTAGCCATGGTCGTGAGAGAGAGAATTTTGGGAATGGAAATTGATGAAGTGATAATGAATTTATGGAGCTGCAGAAGATGAAGCCTACCCCAGTGCTCTCAACTGCTTGCGTACGCCTAAATGTGCGATTCCTAGATAGAGCCTCCCCTACTTTGATCTCAGCCACTAAATACGCCAAGTATGACATTAGAACATCCCCTGCCAGTAGGACAACTTTGAGAATATAAAAATCTAAAAGTTCAATCTCTTTAATAAACAAGTCTGCTCTCAACTAGAGCAAATTCAAAGCATCCTACAAGCCTCCGCTTTCTTCTTCTCTCTCACGTCTTCTTCTCTAGCACTCCTCCAAGCGACAATGTAGGTAGCAGTTCAATCTAGCTACCTTCCTCCTCCCCCACCTCATCTTTCATCAACTCTCATTCTTTGCACTATTTTCCCCTTGTGTCCCAGTAAAGTCCTCCATCTGCTTCCGATTTTAGTCCAACGGCATTGTTGTCTTTTTTATCACAAAACTTTTTCCGTCCACTTTTTCCTTAACGAAACTAGATCCTCTATCCAGTTTTATTCTGTCTTATCTTGTCTCATAGAATCTCAGTCATTTATTTTGTGGGACTCACGCGAGTCTCATGTGAACCCCACATAAATAAATGACTGAGATTTATTGGACACAATAAGACACCATAATATTGGACAGAAGATCTGGACTCTTACTAAACTGACACACCCTGTACAAATTTCTGCAACTCTGCTACTTACCAAAACTAGCATTGATTTCTTACGGTGACAGACACCACACCCCCCAACCTATCCGAATTCCCCCCTTTATCCTTGAGCAACTCTCCAGCTTCCTCATCAACACCTCCACCGCCACATCCCTTTGCACCTTTCCTTGCACCATCGATCCAAAAAACTGCTAACCTTCATGAGAACCCCTCCTCCCCCTCCCAATCCTTTTCAGCCAAATTCTCCTCATCACCTCTCTCTAAAAATACCCCTCCCTCAACATCTATTTACCCCCTCTAAAAAGACAGAACTAACAGGAGAAGTTTCTTCTATAAGAACTAGGAAGACATGGAAACAGGTTGTGGGAGACAATTCTGACTCTCCCTTGGTCTTCAGTTCCCCCATGGAGATTGAGGGGAAACTAATGGTGGCTCCTAGCCTAGAAATTCTACAGGAAGGAGCTAGGACATAGAAGTCAACCCTAGTTGGGTTTTTTATGGATAAAAGACCTGCCTTTCCAGCGATACAAGCTTGGACTCAAAGGAACCAGAAAGGAAGAGGACTAATGGAGGTAATGCTTACTGAGGAGGACAACATCGTATTCACTTTCTCTTCAAAATCAGAAGCACAGAAAGTAATTGAAGAAGGCCCTTTGCACATTTCACAACTCCCACTATTCCTTCAAAATTAGCAACTGAGAATGGAACTAGAAAAATTAGAATGAAAAAATATTCCCTTATGGGTGAACATTCACAATATTCCTCTAGAATATTGGACTATCAAAGGAATGAGCATGCTAGTTAGTTATTTGGAGAAACCTATATGTATGGATGAGAACACTACTTTGAGGAAAAGAGTCGGTTTTGTCAAATTCTGTGTGAGCATGGATGTTTCAAAAGAAATGAAGGATTTCATTCCTATATTAAGGTTGGCAAATAAGCATTCACTTAGAGAGGACAGAGTTTTGGTTACGTATGAATGGAAACCATTGTTGAAAGCTCAAGGTAAAGAATGGAAACCTACTGGAAAAATCTTCACTAGAGGAGACTATTGGGAAGCAATGGAAATAGAAAAGTGTGATTTAGAAGAAAAGAAAGAGGGAGAAAAGAATGAACAGGTTGCTGAGAATGCTGAACCTATTCAGTTAGAAAAAGATCCTCTTAAAATTAGGGGAAGCATTCAGGAAACAAATAGGAAGCATTCAGGAAACAAATAGTCTAGCTCCATACAGAAAGATAGAATCAGATATGATTTCTTTGGCTGATCATAAAAATTCTCAAACGGACATGGAAAGGAATGGGCTAGAAACTAATTTTACTAATCAAGATGAAGGAGGCTTTAACCCCCAATAGAATGAACTAAGCTTTCAAAAGGCTGGACTGCTGAATGGTGGACCTCAAGAGGAGCAGTTTGAATAGGTGACTTCTAGGAAAAGTAATAGGAGCAGTAGGAAAGGCTCCAAAGGTAAAAGGAATCTCTTATGACTATGATAATATGGAATGTACGTGGAATAAATAACTCTTCTAAGCTTAATGCGATAAGGGATTTTGTCCTAAAGGAGAAGCCTTAGGTTTTTTGTCTTTTGGAAACTAAAATTAGGGAAACAAATCTGAACGAGCTATGTTGTTTGGGTAGGAAATGGTACTTTTTAACAAATCACCATGGCCATGCCAATGGTAGGATTATTATTGCTTATGATGGTGATTCATTGGAGGTGAATGTTCTCGAAACAAATCAACAGTTTATTCATACTAAGATTTACTTCAAGATGGAAAACTCTAGTGTTTTAGCCACTTTTGTATATGGCTTTAACCGTGGATTTCAAAGGACTGAACTCTAGAATTCTATAAGAAGAATAAAGGCCTCGACAAATGCTCCTTGGTTAGTGTGTGGTGACTTTAACACAACATTATTCAGATCTGAAGTAGAAGGTAATTGTAACTTACACAATTATTCATCAGATATGTATGATTGTATGTAGGAGGTAGAACTCACAAATTTGAAATCTGAAGGCCATAGATTCACTTGGTCAAATAAACAAAGTTCAACTTGGCACATCAAGAAAAAGTTGGATAGGGCTTTGGTAAATGTGGATTAGCTAAATTCCTTTTTAGGAAGTTCAACAAAATTCCTAGACCCTGGTATTTCTGACCATACTCCTATTAGGATTGACAACTTGTTCAACTCGGTCAGAATCCTTCATCCATTCAAATTTAACAACTTCTTGGCAACTATGGAGGGTTTTCATAAGGCAATATTGAAGGGGATGAAGTATGATTGCTTTGGGACAAAACAGTATATTTGCCTCCAAAAGCTTAAGGCTATCAAACAAGAATTGAAATCCCTCAATTCAAAAAGAGGACAAAACCTTTTGAAGGAAATTGATAAGGCTAGAGATAAATTATCAGCTATTCAGACCTCATTGGCAGATAATCCCACAGATGACTCACTAGCCACGGCTGAAAAGGAATCTTTAAAGGAATATTTGCAATTGGTGGATAACCAAAGCTCACTATTGAAGTAGAGATCCAGAGTTAACTAGCTAAAGGATGGAGACAGATGTCCTAAATTCTTCTTCAACTAAGTGCAAGCTAGGAAGAATGTAAATAGAATCACCTCTATTGAAACTGAAGCTGGAGAGGTTGTGGTTGGACAAAAAGGAATAGCTAAGGAAGCTATTGGTGATGCTGTCGCTTGCAACCAAATATAAAAGAAATCACTTCCATTAAAACAAATTAATGTAGTAGCAGTAAGCGGATATCGTTCCCACGAGGAATTTTTAACGGTAAAGGTTAGCTAGTTTAAACAAAACAAATAATGAAAATAAAAGGGGGGTTTTGTATGATCACGACAATTATATAAAATCAATAGAAAAATCACAAATCAAATGCAATAATTAAATCTAAAAAATCAATAAGAAAATACCTAGGTTTCGGGTCACCAATGTTATCATGCTATTATGGATCCTCGACATAAAATTGTAATTATTAATGAACATTCATTGAGGGAATTTTCTATTAATTGTATTGACTAGAAACATGTATCCTAGCAACCTTATT
>JANZLC010000002.1:15241578-15260359 GCA_026413385.1 Erythroxylum gracilipes | reverse complement strand
TCGGGAAGGTCCCGGCAACAAAAATTTTTGTTTTCCGCACCTGGAACATGTGATGTTCCTCCCGGGATTTTCCTACATTAAGACCCCTAATATTCCAAAAAAGTAAAGACATAAAAATAAAAAGTAACAAAAAGACTACACTAAAGACCTATGATTTAGGTTTTCTCCTAGTTTTCTGACTCTTCCTAATAGTCAACTCCCCCTCTTCACTATCAAGTTGATTCGGACTTTGTGTGACCTCAATTGGATTAGTGGGAACCAAATCAAATTTAGGAAAAGTAAGGGAGTTACCCAATTCACTCACAATAGGAGGATCAGCATCTGCAAGGCACCCTTCTGGAACATCTGGATTCTCCTGAACTCTTTTACCCTTACTTTGATCAGCTGGAACAACTAAAGTTTTGCTATTAAGATTAACATCCTGAACAATTTGAACTGCCTCCTTAGGAACTTGTTGTTCCTCCTCAGGGACTTGCTCAAGACCAATATCAGTAGGTTGATTAACAATAAGTGGCTGTGGGACCTTCTCTGTCACCAGCTCCTGTTGCATCCCAATCTAAAAAAGACGATCTGTAGGCCTCCACTCCTACTTCTGTATGTGATGTTCCAGTCTTCATTCATACTCTATCTGAACTTCCTTAAAAGTTAATTGTCCAGCTCCATTATAAGTAACCAACTGAAAACTAGAAGGTCAATTTCTCTACAGATCCATTTCCACGCACAATAGCGGTTTCCCCACTGAACTAGCAATTCGGCCTAACCCTTCATTATTCCAGTATTCATATGGTATATTATGGAAATGAGTTCATATCAGAGCATACCAAATCTCATCCTGCTCACCAGCACTCAAACTCCATCTCTTTAAAAATAAAGGTATCCCTTGGATATGCCAAGGGCCTTTCTCTAAAATAGAGTTCAACCCTTTCTCTGAATCAAACTTAGACAAAAATTTATTCGAACACGTAATCATTATTTCAATTAAACCAAAAGCTAGCCAAGCTTTATATAAAGCTCTTTGAACTACTGAGAATGCAGGCCGCTTACCAATAAAAAAGTCAACCAACGCATTACAGAAACGAGCTGCTCCTTTCCATGCTAGTTCTAGAGGGGGATAACAAAAATTTGGTCATCATTTATCTTTGGAGGGTAGTAGGCTAAGGCCTTGCATCAGTGGACTCCATCACCATGTCCGAAACAACTGATTTCCAAGTTTTGGGTAACTGAGCTTTCTTAGGAGCTTGTAAGCCAGAACTTGCAAGCTCATGAAAGTTAAAAGATGGGCATAGGCTCTTTTGAAGGAACTATCAAAGAGGACGTTAACGAACGATTTGTCGCAGGCACCAGAGCAGAAGAAGACACCGAAATCTTCGAAGAGAGGTCTTGATGGTTAGGGTTCGCATTTTGGATGACGTTAGGGTTAAGTGAAGAAGGCGAAAGGGAAGGTCTGAGTAAGGGATTTGGACCCAAAATAGGTGCTAAAGGCAAACAAAAAGCTGAAGATGGTGAAGAAGTCATCAAGAAGGGAGGAAGAAAGAGCAAACACACCGGCGGTATCTCTCTCATCATTTTCTTGTTTGTAATTTAAATTCATTTTAATAGTCTGGTATTTTCATGTAGTCTTAATTCCCATTAACTTGATTTGCATCTAATGTAGTGAACCAATGATGTCTCTTTAATCTACTCATAATATAGTCCTTTCTAGATAATTTATATGCATCCACCTATAGTAGCTTTATTTAGATTTTATAATGTAACGATATTAAAGAGAAAAACGTTACTAGATCTGAGTTATTTGAGAGTTGGCTTTTTGGCAAAACTTTCCGGCCCCTCGGTTTAGTGGATCCTTGTTCTTGGGTAATAATATAAGTAGGTTTCTTCTTGGATCTAACAGAGTAGTAAGGCTTCTGTTGGGAGTCCCTGTTAAAACTTCTGCTAAAAAATAAAAAGAGGACACACAAGATACTTACATGCCGATTAGTTTTATCAGATATCTAGCTATTAAGTAACCTCCCTTGATTTATACTATACTGCAGCACAATGTAGGAGACCGGAAAGCGAAGAACGTCAAGTAAAACTGTAAAAGAAACAAACAAGACATTATATTCATAACCTGCAAGGTTATAATTGAGACGATAAATCAAACGATTGAAGCCACTTTACGATTAGAGTTTGAAACATAAGGTAACTTTAAGAAATGTTTCATTTTTTCATATATATATAATTTATTTTATTTATTTAGGGGAGCTTTTCCTTTGGCATATGTTTTTGACCCACTTGATGCTGGAGGATGCTCCAGTCTTGATCTTTTCTGCTCCTACGATTGCAGCTGCTTTGACTTTATTTAGTCCTTTGGCATCTCCACTCTTGTTACTGCTGGTTTGTTTCTTGTTGGCAGCCTCTTCTTCTGCTATTGCACCAAATCCTCCTGGACCCCATTGATCTGCCCAGCTCGGTGCCTCACTTTCCATTCCTTCTTGCTTTGCCAAGTAAATCCCAGAATCCAAGGAGGAAACTGTAGTTGTAACCTTTGGTCCTACAGGGCAAAGATTAATCTTTTGAAACTTCTGCAGTAGTCAAAACTAAAAAGCATGAAATGAGATGGAAGCACAGGTTGGCTAAGTAATGGTTTCAAAGATAGAACTAAAAGAAATGCTTAGTTGTAGCTCAAAGTCCAAACAAGAATTCCTCAACGCTTCAGAAAATGGTAGCAGAGTTTGGTTTATCAAGGTAAGCATGCATCTTATGGAGACAAAGGAAGAGATCTCAATCTACATCATCCTAAACACAAACTTTAAGTTTTACATAATTGAGGAGCAGATTATAATTTTCTAGATCTATTGGAAAACAAAGAGAGAGATGGTACCTCAAGGTGACCGCTTGGCACTTGGATTGAAAAACTTGATTGAGGAGCCAATGGAAAGTAATTGAGGGCTCTTAAGCAAAAGAAAAAGTTGCCTGCAGATGTGCTGTCTTTAACTGCACTATATTCTTTTAAAAAGAGACTTGCCAGCTCACTGGTTTCCTAATTGTGAAGCAAACTATGGTCAAGCATCCCCCCTTAATTTTTCAATTCTCTTCCCTAACAAAAATATTTAGCAATAATAACTACCCCTACTTTCAACCAAAGATTCACAACCTAATATTGTCCCCGCTCTACATGCTCCTCACTTTCATATTAACTCATAATATGGGTTTCACCAGTGGTAGTATGGTGTCTCGTAAACCCTATAATTCTTTCATGCTACCAAATGTCATATACTTCCATATATGCATGAAGATACACCAAAACATAGAAACCTAGAAATATGCGTAGGGAGTTTCACTTCGGTCAACTGCTCTACTTATGACCCTTGCATTTGGATTACGTACAAAATGAAAAGGAGGTAAGAATATGACACCGCGTTTGCCTCAGAATGTACCCAACTAATCAATAAGCATCACACTGCATATAGGCAGTCAGTATTTCTGAGATATTCTAGTCTAAGAGACTTTTCAGGACAGGGCAAAAGATTATACCAATTACCAAACTCCTATCAGTATGCAGTGAAATTTGAAACATGGCTAAATAACTATTTATATAAACACAAACTGATCTCTAAGTAGCCAAAATAACCTTCGCTAACTGAGATTGTCCCAATGTTCGAATGTTGATCTTCACGGCGAGAAAGAGTAGAGTGCAGTTAGAGGAACTAAATGAAATGGGGATTTCATTACCATAGAAATTTGCAGCAGCGCATCTATTACACAATGCCCTTCATTGATACACTTTTATGCTGCAAACAAGACACGCAACCACTGTATAGAAAAGCTAATCAAAACACAATTTGTTAGTCAGCACTATGAAAAATGATTCAGTAACAGCTTTTTCTTTTTAAAATAATACGTTACTGACAAAGAGCCAGAAATTAACGACCGTTGAAGCCAAAGTGAAAAACAAAAAAAGAAAAAAAGCTAAAGCCAACTCGAATTCCCACATCGTAATATCAACTTAAAATAGAATCATGGGGATTGTATGACTTTATGTCTTAATACATGGGAAACTACGGATTTGAAAGAACATCTGGAAAGAAATAATATCCAACGAGATCGGAGAAAAAACTAGTAAACATGAACTAATTACTTGGAGAAGCAATTACACTGATACCAAAATGGGGCTGCAACATATCTGCAGCCAATCAGCTCACCTTCTAGGCACAAAGAATCTCATAGGCCAAATCAGAGCCCAGTGATTGAATAGCAAAAGATGGGCATGTCTACAATATATTGTATTGGTAAAGACATTGAAATGGAAAAGGAAAGATTTATATCATCAAGCAATCTCCCTAAACATTCCCTTTGTACATTTTCCTTCTCCACTGGCCTAAAATCCAAATTCTATCACATAGTACGAATCACTTGTTGGATTTCCTTACGGACTTAGATTTCTTGACCTTTCCGGACTTGTCATCCACGGTTGTCCAAGTATAGCCATTTGGGATGGCAAATGGGTCCGATGTAGTAGTAGAAGTATTATAACGTGGTTGCTGCTTGCTAGTGGATTGACTGTTGTTCCGCCTAAGCCATGACGTGGTTGTTGAAAATGAAGACGAAGAAGGTAATGACCAATAATGTCCGTCCGATTTCTGAACATCATCTGACGCTGATCTGCCTCCATTGCCAAAAAGTCTTGGACTTGAGAGTGGAGTGTAGAATTGTTCAGCTGACTGTAGCTCTACGAATTTGGTGAATGTTATCACCACTCTTACTGTGGGGACCACTGGAATTGCAACCTGGCCCCACCACAACCAATCACAATAACTATCGTTAAGCACATTGAATAAACTCCATACAAAAAGCACAAATATTTGATAGAAATTGAAAATCAGGATGATCATTGAGTTTTGTCAACGAGTTATGCTTCAAGGCAAAGGGCATAATTATCCATCTCCTGCTTGATAATTTTTGAAGCCTCGTATAAATTGGAACCCACACACTCAATGACCGTTGGATCAAGATGACACCATTGTGATGCTGACCATCTGACCGTGATTTCACCAACCACGGCCAGGGACGTACCCTTCTTTTCCACGAGATCCTCTGTGTCCGTTGCCCAATTTCAACCCTATTCTATTGATTTTCATCACACATTTAAGAAGGAACAGAGTTGAAAGGGAACAAGAGAAGATCTGTTCCCATATCATAGGAAAGAAGACAAATTTGACTGATTTGCTTAGTCTTAGATCACTTTACTCTTAACACAAGGAAGTAACACAAATTCACACATATGTCCCACAAGTTGAATACTATTTGTCAACTTTGCCCTTACCTTAACTGGAAAAGTACCCGGCGGGAATTTAGTAGTGAGCAGCTCACGCATCCTCCGTACAGCCTTCACTTTATTGGCCAAAATATCTAGTAACGGCAGTAACTCCTCTGTCTTTAAGGGGAACTGATCCGTTAACCACACTGACGGCCTCAAACTCCTCACGTATTCCTTTTCCTTCGTCAGCGGGGTCGCCGCCGCCATTGTAACCGCTGCCGGCCTTCTTTGTGACGACGACGACGATGATGAAGGGAATATGTCCACGCTCTTTCTCCCTACGGTCACCAACTCCCTCTCCTCTCTCACGAAACTACTGTGCCTCCTCCTGTCGCTATTGAAACCGAAGCTTGGATTCTCAGCGACTAAGAAACCGTCGTCGTCTTCGTCCAGCTCTAGAGGTAAAACTTGCTCGCTTCCAGCGACGTCGCTTTCGCTGTTAGCGACTTTACGCGAGCGGAAGCTGAAAACTACGTTGTGAACTTCATAAACCTTTGCTTTCCATTCACCAACTGATTCGGTCTTCTCTTGTCTTCTCCAGTTCGTCCTGCCTACAAGTTCGGCCTTCGTGACGTCCATTCCCGGTCGATAAACGCTTGTTTGGGAGCAGACTCCAGCAATGTCGGACTCGCTCATCGGAGCTCCGGCATTTTCGAAGGCGTCGAAGATTTTGCGTTCGTCGCGGTTGAGGACGAGTAAAGACCCCGGAGGAACGTTTTGAGATTGATCGCCGTCGCCGAGAAAGAGGAAACTCTGATCGGCCCGCTGGATCTTCAAGCCGTCAAAGCCAGCGAGGGAAGTGTCTGCTCGGAGATTACCGTCACGCTTCCAGATCTTGTAGGTATCGGACGGAGCGATCTTGCCGACGAAAGGAATAACGGAGCTCTCAAAGTGAAAGGAGATCTCCATGTAAAAGTCTCTCATTCGATGTAGAACAGCGATAACTCGAGGGAGACGGCGGCGCCACTTAGCCCAAGCGGAGCGGTGGTGAAGGCGGAGAAGAATCAAAGAAATTTCAGAGCTCCGGCGGCACAAAGCCTCCTGGAGGGGGTTCCAACCAGCGGAATTCTGGAGGGAGACATCAGCCCCGGCGGCGGCGAGACTGCGTGCAGCAAAAACATCATTGAGGCGGACGGAGAGGTGGAGAGGAGTCTCGCGAAAAGGAACGTCGCGGCGGTCGAGAACGGCGGAGATCTGTTCAGCCAGTCGCTCCTGAGCCAGCGAGTCGGACTCGGTGAGTATGACACAGGGATCGGAGAGGCGAGGGAGGGAAGAGAGGAGCCTGGAGAGAGTGGTGTGGTCTCCAAGAACGATAGCGTAGTGGACGGGGCTGTGGGAGTAGTCTTCGGGTCTGATGGCATGGGACGGCGTCGTATTAGTGAGCGGCGTCGTCGATGAAGACGACGAAGGCTTTGACATATTAAAACAAAAGTGAAATTAATGGGATGATGGTAACGGAGGGAGACGAAGGGAACCGAAATATTAATCTCAAAGAGACAAAGGAAATGATTAGAGTGAAGAGATAGTGACTGAGTATTTAGACTCTGAAGTTTGTTTTGACTGGAGAAAGACGCAAGTTGTCTTGGAGGGTAGAATTGTAATAGTAATGTGAAGGAGTGTTTTTATTGAGGAATGTGCCGGTACAGACAGAGATGGAGAGACTCGACGCAATCTGGCTCGACTTTTTCAGTTGCTTCCTCTTTTTTTTTTAATTTTGGCATTTGCATTTATTTATAATGTAATCTAATATAATAGATTAAGCTGATACCTTCTGTAACAAATATTTTATTAATAAAAGTGTTTTATAATTTGAAAGAGGTGGTGATGGGACTGCTGCAAAAGAACAGAGTAAGCTGTCCGCATAAACCCAGACCAAATCTTAACAGACTTCACATCCACATTGCCCCACACTTCCCAGACAAGTCTTGCCTCTTTCTACAACTTTTTAACTGTTCCTCATTCTTTTGCTTCTCAATGGCAATACTAATAAATTCAATCAAGTTACCGTGACTTAGGAATTTTCCAGTTATTTAAATTAACCTCCCACAAAAAAATGACCATCATTGGATTGAGCAAAAAGAAAAACATGCCCACCAACCAACGCTTTCCCTTTAAGTTATTTTATGACGTTGGTCGGTTTATTTATTGGGATTTGCAATCCATAACTAAATTACCAATAGTATTAGTACATTGCTTGTTAACGTGGCATAGAATTTACTCCATCACATTTTCGCTTTTCTTATAATCAATCACATTATTCACCTAAATCACAACATCTCCAAATCTTTCTCTGAGACCCCACCTCTATCAGGCAATGGTCGTTATGTAACGCGCAACACTAAGTGTTGCTCAGATTCCTGATTGTAAAGCTTCTCTGCACAATAATTTCAGTGCAAGCGTTGCCTTAATTAATACAGGATTCCCTACAACTCGGATACTCGGGTCCCCATCCCCAGAAAATTGGGCTTCTTAATTCCGACTTTCCCAGCCTTACCCGAGCTCTTTTGTCTAAAACTAGGCTTGATAATTAGACCCAAATTTGAGCTCCTAAGTCAACAAGCCATGTCTGAATTGACCAAGCCTCGTGCTCAAAATTCTAGACTGAACAGAGCCTCAGACTAGGTTCAAGCCAGGTCAGGCCCAACCTAAGATCCTATAAGTAATTACAAAATGATGTCGTTTTAGAAATTTTAAAAAACCATGGATCCTAACCCGACTTGGCCCATTATCATCCCTATCTAAAATCTCTCTCTCTCTCTCTCTCTCTCTCTCTCTCTCTCTCTTACATATATACATATATAATAAACATTAATAGATTATTTATTAACTATATATTTTAAATAATATTTTTATCGAACTAATGATTTTGAAACAACCAACATAATTAATCTAATTGAGTAGTATTTTTAAGAAATTAAATAACAACTATATTTTAAAATTAAGACTAAGTCTAACAAAATGTCCATGGACTGTCAAAACAATTACACCTCATAAAATACAAGTCAAGCATACCATTGGAAGTAACTAGTTAAAAAAAACTAGTATGATATGTGCTCATTTTAAGGTCAATCAGAATTGATTGCGTTATTGTGGAATTGCTCATATTTGAGCAACTTTACTAGTAATTTCTTCATTATTCATACACAACATTTAGTACCCTTTAATGTTACTCACAATATTCATCTGATATCAAGTTTCATCCATTTGTTTACGTCTAAATTCTCTCCTATTGCTTTCTTGTTATGTTTCATATATAGTAGCACAAAATGGTAGCTTTTAGAGTTTAGCATTATCCCTTAACAGTTTGCAATCAACTAGTTGATTAACAATTTGCTTCCATTGGTAGTAAACGCCATCAACAATATAAGCAAACTTGATTATATTCCACATTGCTGCAATTAAATGGAACTGAAAAAATAAACGATATCTTGTCTCATAACTATTAAAGCAAAGAACACATTTAGGATATGTGAGAGAAGAGCTCTTAACGTTATCTATAATGGCTAACCTATTTCTTGAAGCTAACCATGTTGTAACAACATATCTAGAATTTTTTACATGAAAACAAATTATTCAGTATAAAGCCATCTTGGGAGCATGGTGCATAAAAAGCTTCTTAACATATTGATTAATGAATTTCTCTAATGAATGGAGGGACCAAGCAACTCTATCTTCCATATCAACACTCAGTTTGTAGCTTGGAACAACTTCAGATAACCATTCAAAGCCTTTATACTTGATGCTCCATTGTTGATAAGAGATTAATTCACTAACCCTTGCCTTTGACCTCAGCATGTAACTTAGGTGAAATAGGTTAGGATACAAGTGTACAACACCCTTATTAGACTAGTTATCAAAGTGTTTCTCCTATGCCAATAACAATTTGAAAGCTAAAGCCATTTTACCTATTAGTTTCAGTATATTTTTCCACTTAAGGTATTGGGATTGCATTTTACTTTCCAAAAGTTTTGTCTTTGAAAATATTTAATATGGACCTATTGAACCCATACATTCTCTCTATCAACTAGTAACTTCATTTTATTTTATTTTATTTTATTGATACAAGAATCTTGCTAGACAATTGTGTAGAGCTTAACCACAACCCCTTGCTTTCTTATGCAACACATATCCTTCCACTGTACCTTTGCTTCTGATGCTTTGTGTGCATCCTTATTTCATAAGAAATTTCTCGACATCTTTTCAATATCTTTAGACATTTTCTTAGGAAGGATTACATGAGAAATCGAGTAGTTGTACATGTTGCATAGGATTGTCCTGATCAACTAAATTCTATATATGTAGCTCAGTTCCCTGCTGTGTCACTTTTTAAGTTTCCTCTCAATTTGTTAAAAAGAGGGGTTTATAATCTTTATAGGATGATTTTATGGTAGTAATTAGGATCCTTAAGTAGGTGAAAGGAGGCTAAGTTATTTTCATTTGGGAGATATTAAATAACTCAACTTGTATAAGTTCTGTATCCTTGGAAATCATCATAATGCTTTTGTTAATGTTGATTTCAACTCATAAAAGTTTGCAAAACTAGTTGACGGTTTTTATCATAATAAATATTGATGGAGCATTAGCTTTATAAAAAATAAAAAATCATTAATAGAAGGTCAAGCTAAACAGTTTTAGTTTGTTACACTTTTTGTGAAACCTGAAAGATAAATTGGGAAAAAATTTATAGGTAGTATTTTGAAACCCTATGCAAATTGAGAAAAAGTTAAGAGGATAAAGGTCCCCTTTCTAAGTCTCCCTTCACCCTTGAACCAATAAGTAGGTTTACCATTTTACTATAATGTTATAGGCAGGGATGGTTAAAGATTCTTTTAACCAACATATGAACCTGTCAAGGAATCCTAACACTTTCATAGCTTCAATTAGAAAATTCCATCTATCTAAATCAAAAACCTTTCTTAAAGTCTATCTTCAATGTACATATCTTTCCATAACACTTTTTCATTTAACCTTTAAATAACTTATGAGCCATCAATATATTTTATCCCACATTCCATCCATAATTGAATGCACCCTGTAATTTTGAAATGCAAGATCACAAAATAAGTTGTAGTCTAGATAATAGCATCTTGGATATTAGCTTGTACATTGTGTTATAATAAGAAATTAGCCTGAAGCCTCAGATTTTACTTGGATTAGGGGGCTTAGGGCCAAGATATATGTAAGTTAGATTGAAAGCCCCAAGTATTATACCTTTGTAGAAGAATTCTAAGACTGTACTTGAGAATTAATGAGTGATCCAATGCTAAAAGGCTTTGACCAATTGTTTATTTAACCCATCATGTCTAAGAGCCTTGTTTGAATTTAGTGCCTTTTGAGCATCATATACATCTTTTTGATCAAATTCCCTAATTAATAGCTTAGTTTATTGTAATTATAGTCTTAAGGAACATTTGTAGGGCCTAAGTTGAGGATTCCTCTTCTTTTATAGTACCTAGTAGATTAATGAAGTATCTCTTAGCTATACTTTTGATTTCATTTTGGCCCTAATGCTTGTCTCCATTTTCATCATCTATGCAACTTATTTGTTCTATGTTTCTCTTAATAGAAATAGGTTTGAAGTAGAGGTTAGTGCACCTATCACCCTCCTACAACCATTTCTTCCTGCATTTATACTTTAAGGTCGAGTAATGAGCATTTAGAGCTTAGTAGTATCCTTCCTGAGCTAGTTGTTCCTTATGCATATATTCTCAGGATCATGTCCTAGTTTCAATTGAGCATCTACAAGAGTTTCTATAGCCACACGAATGCCCACCTTATTACTTGATGAAATCCTTCTTTATAAGGCTTTAAGATTACTCTTAATAGCTTAAAGTTTTTGAGTGCACTTCTATTATTCAAATCCTTCAATGTTCATCTGCAATCCCTACTCCACTACCTCTTAGAATCCACTGCAATTACTTAAGAAGTTGAAAAACCTGAATGAAGTTATCCTCACCTGATTTCTTGCTTAGTTATGAACCTCATCCCTATCAAACTTTCTTCTTAGTAACCATTTTACTTGCTATTTATTTGATTAAATGAAATGGTTTTCATGATAGCTCAAGTTTGCTACCTTAATGTTCTGCATAAAAAATTGGAATGGTTTATATAGGCTTATACTGTCTATTCTACTATCTAATTCTGAGTGAAATAATATGCAATCGAAGTCACCAAGTAATAGTTATGACCCATTCATTGTGGAAGCCATTTAGCTTAGATCCTACCATATATCACTTCTTTGTAAACCAATTTTAGTTGTATAAATAAAGATAATGCATACCTTTAGATTGGTTTCTTTATTAGTGGTCCATAGGTGTATAACTTGTGCACTAAATTATTAGCTTTACTAGGGGTTTTATAATTACTTCATCTTTAAGACCATCTATATTATTAGCTTTAATCTGCTCTAATTCTTTTTTCACTTACTTTTCATTGGTTTTCCTCCATATTTTCTTTTGGATCTCCCTCCCATAAGGAATCTACCAGTAGGTCTTCATTAAGTTTTTCTCTTAAGTTGAGGTTTCCATTGATATGTTATAAATATTGAAATTTTAGTAAGAGTTCCCACATCATCCAGTCTTTGGAGCTTAAGCACTTCATGTAGAGGTTTATGGATATGAACTTTAATGAAAACCTATCCTATCTTTCCTACCTCTACTATATTCTTGGAAAGGCAAATTGGTCTTCCAATTGTACTGGCCAAATAATTCAGTCCAACTGTACTCCAATACGCTAGTGGGATGTTATGAAAGTTTGCTTATATTAGGATATGCTTAATCTTGCTCCTATCAAGCTCTATGTCAGGCTTCCATGCTTGGAGTATAATAGGTTTACCTTAACAGTGTCATAGTCTAAGCTCTAGTACTTTACTAGTAAGCTACTCCAAGGAGAAGGTAAAGATGAAGAAATCCTCCTAACTTATAAGGACTTTATCTAGAATATAGTTAATCCACTTAGTTTTAGCCCATCTTTTCACCAAGGGAAAAGAAGGCCTTTTATTAACAAAGTACCTGAATAGGGAGCTTCTCCACTTATTATCACTTTGTTTTAGAACTTCCAATGATGGACAAACAACATTCAAAGAGTTTTTAAAAAGGAAATAGGTTAGCTTAAGATTGGAGGATTCATCTCCTACCACCTTCGACCAATTTTTCTTTCCATATTAAAGGCTTTAGAGGAGTGTTCACCTTCAAATGTTGGAGGGACTAGCTTATTGGGAGATGGAGGAGTTATAGAAGAGATCAGAGGTTTAAGTGGTCTTTCCACCTCATTACAGGTTTCAAAGGAAGGGACAAGAGCTTACATGAACTACATAAGAAAAACATAGATTGATAACAAGCAGAAATTTAAAATATCATTCTTAAGACAGAAAGGCAGAGGCGGGAGAGTTAAATGTAAAGGTTTAATTACCAAAATTTATTGGTCACCAATAAGGAGAAAACTGGAGAGGCTATGAGAGTTTGGAGAGGAAAGTATAGTGGAGCAGAAAGGAAGAGTGGGAGCATGAATTCAACTAACCAGGTTGAAGATAATGAGGAAGTGGGTGAGAGCAAAAGATCAAAAGGTAGGGAAACGCTTATGGAAGGTCATGTCATCATGCAACTTCTAGAATGAAGGAGGAACACTTCTCTCTAGCCATACCATCTTAATACCTTGATAGACATTCTATTCGAGTAATATTAAATACACGTGTTTTACTATATCCATCAACCACTTATTTTGAATTTATTTAACAAACTAACAATTAGCAATATATGGGATATATTTAATCCAATTAAATAACAATGAATTCGTATGTTTCACCAACTAGATTGAAATTTTAGAAGAGTACCTTAACCATCACCCAAATCCTTTTTTGTTTCTATATTACAAATTAATTGCTTTCAAGTGTTATGGACCATAAAACTTTAGTTTTGACAAATTTAACTCGACCGAAATCAATAAATCATATATGAATTTACTAAATTTTAGACTAACTTCAAGTTCGAATTACCTGAACCCTTTCTTTAAACAATGCCATTTTGATTTAATTTTCTAAAATGATGTTATTTTAATCTATAAATTTAAAAAATTCAAAATAATAATAATAATAACATTTTAAAGTGTAAAACTAAAACAATGTCATTTTAGAATGATTCAAATATATTTGAATCATACTTGGAACTGTCTATTAAATCTTTGGTTGGATTGAAGTAAGGGCATTAGTTGCCTTGGTTTCCCATTGCACTGTGAGCTTCCCAACAGCATTGCCTATTTCATTTCCCATAAAACTCATGAACTATTCTAAAATTAGTTATTTTTTCTTAATATAAATCAACTGTTTCCTTTTTCTCATTGATTTAAATCCTAGAAAGGTACTCCAGCTATTGAAATCCAACCGTGATCGAATCACGAACATAGAGAAAAAACATACAGTTTTACAGATTTTGAGTGGATCGTGATAATTGAATAAAGTACAAAACGAATTAGAAATTGTATCTTATTCGTCTTCCTACTGAAAAATCTCTGAAACCTTTTCTATTGATCAATTACGAGCTATTCAACTGTCCAACCTCTGATGGTATCCAGAGAGCAATTCTCAAAACTAATTTTAAGAGGAAGAAGACAAAGTGCTATCTTCTAAATGTTCTTCCCTTTTTAAATAAAAAAATCATGAGTGTTTTTAATTAAAATTAAATTTCTTTAATTATAATTAAAATAAAATTCTAATTAATTTAATATTAATAAAATCAAATATCTCAAATTTGATCCCAAAGTTTCTCAAACTTTATAATTAAGTCCAACTTAATTAAATTGGTTTTTCTTTCACAAATTGCTTTTTGATGTGTGACTCATTAGGTTTCTAATAAATTGGCAATGATTATAAATTACAATTCTAATTCACAATTAGAATTAGATAAATTAAAACTTCTTTTAATTTATCTTTGATTCTTCAATTAAACAATTCATAATTATAAATCATGATTGACGTCTAGCAACATGTCATGATTACCCAAATATTAGGAATGTTAAAGTGACTGACTTAACCTGTCCATGCATGGCTATGATATATAATTTAACCATTTCGTCATTCAATATTCTAATTGGACAGAGTGTGGATATAGTGTCTACTCTTATCATTCAATCATGTTCGTTCTTACTAATTAGTAATTGATTTATAGTTGAAATTTGAAAACACATTTTCAAATGTCAGTTCACTCTGGCTAAAGAATTCCATAAATCATTAGTAATCAAGAACAATAGCATATTCTCTCTAATTAATTTAGAGTGACGAATCCTATATTGACTTACTCAACTATCTCCATATGGTTCATAATGTATCCAATTACTACGATTGAATTATCGTGTGGAAATTACTGTGTTTTATGCTATTTATGAATTATCCTAGGACAATTCATAAATAGCATAAAAACACGATAATTGGACAATTCATAAATAGCATAAAAACACGGTAATTGCCACATGAGATATATGGTAATCTCAAGCCTGAGGATCAATTATACAACCATCATTATGAGATAATTCATAGATACATAAGTAATATTCCATCTGAAATTCTCATAATTGGGTCAGATTAGTGACTTATTCTCTAATAATCACCCATATATTAGTTTAAGTATCTCCATACTTTAATTTATGAGATCAATTACTTTCTTCATAAGAAAGAAACATAATGTGTGCTAGTTTTACCATTTTAACAATATCCCATCTTGATGAAACTACAACTATGAACATTTAGGAATAATATATAAGTGTAAATTGAATCTTATAATTATGACTTCATCATAATTTCAATTACAAAGTATTTATTCCAAGGATTTTACCTTTAGTATTAAAACATAAAATATTAATTAACTTAATACAAAAAGATAAATAAATCCTTTTCATTTATTAAAATAATGTCATACATTAATTTGCATCTAATTGATTAGCTGCAAGGGCATAAACTAACAATTTCCCACTTTCACTAAAGTCAATACCCTATGAATTTAATACCATATCCATCCATATGTCGATCATGTCTCTTTTGCGACAATGGCTAAATAAGAGGATCTACTAGATTATCTTCAGTGGGAACTCGCTCTAATGTTATATCTTTTAGCTCTACTATCTCCCTAATCAAATGAAACTTCCTGATGACATGATTGGACCATTGATGAGACCTAGGTTCCTTTGCTTGCACAATAGCACCATTGTTGTCACAATACAATACTATGGGCTCAACAATGCTAGGAACTATTCCAAGTTCAGTGATGAACTTTTTGATCCAAACTGCTTCCCTTGCCGCCTCTAACACTGAAATGTACTTTGCTTCAATCATTGAATATGCAATGGTTGGTTGTTTAGAGCTCTTCCAACTAGCTGCACCACCATTTAGAATGAAAATGTACCATAACTGTGATCTACTTCATTAGGATTTGATTGGAAACTAGCATCTGAACATCCTTAAACTCTCAGTTCATCTCCCCCATAAACCAAGAAAACATCTTTAGTTCTTCTCAAGTATTTTAAGATATTTTTCATAGTCGTCCAATGACCATCACTAGGATTACACTAAAACTTGCTTGTTATGCTCAAAATATAAGAAACATCAGGTCTACTACATAGCATCGAATACATGATTGATCCAATTACTGAAGCATAAGGAATACAATCTATTTTATCTCTCTTCGTTTGTGTCTTCGGACACAAAATTTGTGAGAGAGAAATCCTAAGCGACATAGGTAAGAATCTCCTCTTGGAATTCTCTATACTAAATCTCTTTAGCACTTTATCTATATACGTGAATTGGGACAATCCAAGTAACCTTTTTGATCCATCTCTATAGATCTTTATTCCCAGAATACAGGTTACTTCTCCCATATCCTTCATAGAGAAGTTATTAAATAACCAAATCTTTACAGACTGTAGTATAGGTATGTTGTTTCCAATTAGCAATATGTCATCCATATATAGTACTAAGAAAATGATTGCACTCCCACTAACGTTCTTATAGACACATAGTTCATCCACATTTTTTACAAAATCAAACTTTTTGATTGTCACATCAAAATGGATGTTCCAACTCCATGATGCTTACTTAAGTCCATAAATGGACCTTTACAACTTGCATACTTGATTAGGAAATCTCTTAGATTCAAAACCTTCAGATTGTGTCATATACACATCCTTATGCAAATTTCCATTAAGAAATGTTGTTTTAACATCCATCTGCCAGATTTTATAATTATGATATGCTATTATGGCTAACAAGATCTTGATGGATTTTAGCATAGCTACTGGCGAAAAGGTTTTATCAAAATCAACCCCTTGTTTTTGTTTGTAATCTTTAGCCACTAACCTTGCATTTTATGTATGTACATTACCATCCATGTCAGTTTTTCTCTTAAAAACTCACTTGCATCCAATAGGTACAATACTAGCAGGTGCATCAACCAAAGTCCATATTTGGTTAGTGTACATGGATTCCATTTCAGATCTCATAGCTTCTTGCCATTTAAAAGAATCAATGCCAGACATTGCTTCTTTAAAATTAGTAGGCTCATTATGTATAAGTGATATATTATCCTTTCCCTGCTCAATATATAGATCTAATATAATAGGAGGATGATGTATTCTACTAGTTCATCATAGACTATATGTCTCTTGAACTCTCAATTGTACATCATATGTATCAACTTGAGGTTCTTGTTCCATTTCGATGTAAATTTGTGGCTCTTGAACTTCTCTAAGTTCAACCTCACTCCCACAACTTTCTTTGAGAACAAATTCTCCTTCTAAGAATGTAGCATGTGTTGAGACAAACACCTTTTGTAACAGCCTAGATCACCCGCTCACAAATATTGTTCGCTTTGGGACTTGGCCCAACAAAGCCCTCAAGGTTTTGCTTTTCCCGAGGCCTTCCCAGGAGGTCACCCATCTTAATGGTACTCTCACCCAAGCACAATTAACCTTAGAGTTCTGATGGAATCTGGTGCATTAGGCTATGGAAAACGCGTTTGAAAGGGAGAGGTATCCGTACCCTTATAAGGCATACTTCATTCCCCTCTCCAACCAATGTGGGATCTCACTCTCCACCCCCCTTAGGACCCAACCCTCTTTGGGGTCCAGCCTAGCTGGCATAACGGTTTGGGTACCGGCTTTGATACCACTTTTTACCATTGCTAGTTTCGAACTCCACGATCTTTTGTTTGCAATCCAAGTTGGTATTATATTTCTCCAAGTTGTCCATCCCCAAAATCACATCTAATCCTCACATTCTCAATGGCATTGGATCCACCACTAATTGTTCATCTCCAATATGTATCTGACAGTCTTTATATACTTGACTAATAATAATACATTGGCCGATTGGAGTACTCACCATCAAAGGAGTATCCAGTGGGCTCAATTCTCTACTATTCACAATTCTACTTAATGACACAAACGAATGGGTAAAACCCGGATCAATCAAAACAATAATATCTTCATCAAATAATTTAATCATACCAATTATGACTTCTAGAGTTGTCTCTGCATCCTTTCTCATTATAGCAAACACTCTAGCTGGTACTTGACCCCTCGAACTCCCTGGAGGGTTCACATTCCTGGCCGCATCAGAACTTCTACTGTCCACTTCCATTACTGTCCTATGTCCCATTGTCTCAGCCCTCTTTGAAGCTTGCATCTGACTTCTCTCATGTCTTGGATTCTAAGGGCACTCTCTTGTCAGGTGTCCTTTCTCCCCATAATTGAAGCATGCTCCAGTAAATCGATAACATTCCCCTTTGTGAAACCTTCCGTAATGTTCACATTTAATGGGCGACTTATCCCCATCTCCCCTCCTGCTGTGTCCAGTCGTTGAGGCTTAATGTGAGACAATTTTCACCTGTCTAGGCCTACTTGCTCCACTGTTCCCCTCCTCAGACTGTGCAAGGAAAGTCCTGGCACTCCTCTTTGGCATAGGAGCACCGCCTCCCCTCTTAGACTGTTCTCTCCCTTTCCTCTTTCTGTTCACTGCACTTATGATGTTCTCCACATTGTCCACTCTCAATGCTGCTTCAACCAGCTGTTGGAAGTCGCAAAAATTCTGTGCCACCACTTTCTCTCTGATGGCCAAGTGTATTCCCACTTTAAACCTTCGGCACCTATCCGCTTTGCTCATCATTAACCCCGCTGCATATCGGGCCAATTGTGTAAATCGACACTCATATTCACTCACTGTCATCTCCCTTTAGGTGAGGCTCAAAAACTCTCTCTGCTTCTGTTGAATGTACACTTCCGACAAATACTTCTTCTTATAAACAATCAGGAAGTGTTGGCCCCCAAATTATTTTATTAAATAAGCATGAATTTCAATTTATTTCTGAGGTATAGATTGAATTATGGTTGGTTATTATTCATTGGAGAAATTAAAATTAAGAGTAAGTGTATAATATGGTGTAAGTGAAAAATGAAGAAGAAAATGTGACTAAGGGTAAAATAGGAAGTCCACTTAAGTGT
>JANZLC010000002.1:15204364-15215414 GCA_026413385.1 Erythroxylum gracilipes | reverse complement strand
TATGGAGAGCAATAGAACCAAATGGATCCCGATGAGATCGGGATATGTCCTGATGAGATCGCGACATCGATATTGCTAAAACATGTCTCGGGTATTTTTTCACACCCGAAACCCGGTAGGATCGACCCTAGTGTGATTGGACCACTTCAACATTTATATATATATATATATAAAGGTATGAGTAACGTGTAAAGGAGGAGAGACTCTGTCAAAGTTGCATTTAATTTCTTTAATTGATAAAAAAAACAAAAGCAAGAAAAGACAAAAAGCTAGAAAAGAAGATGATAATCGTGAGAAGGTTTTTAAAAGGTTTTAGAAACAATCCTTCTTTACGATTCGCACACCATGCTATCATCTTCTAGCACTCTTATCTTTGTTCTAGCCATTTCTGAATTAAAGAGTTTGATTCGGTTAGATTCTCCGATCTCTGTGTAGATACCATTAGAGACGATTTGTTTTGGTCGTTGTGGTTTGCGACAACCTAACGAGTAGAAGATCAAAGAACGAAGGAGACTACATACAAGGTACATGGTTATTACATGAATGACTGATTTATGTAAATATCATGAATCCCTATATATATATATATGTTATGAATATGTACGTGAATTGGGAACATTCAGCTAGGTTTTATGATATTTCCTTGTATAGGCACATAGATCCTGAACTTCAGGAAAGTTCGAGAACATTTTTTTTTGTTTTCCCACTGCATGTATATAATATACTCACCGGGATTTTTCTACATCCAGACCATAAGAAATGATAAACAAAAGTTCAATGACATTCCTACTCTCCTTCTTAATGAATAATGATATTCACACCTTGATAAACAATATATACAAAGAGTATGTTGACCATGCTATTTCATATAATAATGTTATCTGAATAATCATAATTGTGAGACTTTAATTATATCCTTCTCTCTTTTTCGCCTTTTGAATATATATAATGGTAAAAAAAAGGTAGACATCTCCTTTTGTTTTATTCATTTTCAAAATTACTTCTTGAATTACTTTTAAAAATTATGTTAAAAATACCAACCAAGATATACCATAGCAGTCTCTAGAAGAAGGCAAATCATAAAGGAATGACAAGAAAGCGGACAGCTTGCCGACAATAATCAAGCCACTAGGACCCAATGAATCAATCATATGTTTCTTCCCTATGGCAAACTAAATTATTGTTGGTCTATGCGGATTAATTGCTCTCCTGTAGTAGAAACATAGACTACATAGTGATTGTTCAAACTAATCAAAAAGCAGCATAATCTTCTGAGTTATTAAGGGGGTGACTTGAAATGAAGGAAGAGAACCCGAAATCTAATATCCATTGTTGGCCTAGTAATTTGAGTGATTAAGAACCATAAGTACTCTTTCACGAAGAATACTAGTACTAGGTCCAACATAGTAGAAATCACATTGAATTTAGAGATTAAGTTCATATTTAACTCTTTCATTAGCTTGCTAGGTCATGTTTGCATAATTTAATCATACAAGTATTTCTTTTTTGTTTAATTTTAGAGATAAGAGAAATGCAACCCCTCCAAAATTAGCTATACCCGCATTCACCAAATTACCAGTGAGCTTGGAAACTTGATGATTTTAGGAAAATTAGTTCAACTTTTGTGATTAGCCATTACATTACATGGGATGGATGGGAGGGAAAGCTGAATTATACCAACAAACCTTTTTATTAAACAATGTGAATCTTTGGAACACCTACTCGGTTATCACGTTGCAAGGTTGGCGGTGTTGCTTTGAAATTTCTTCCTCTTAGTACTCAGCAACAAAGCATTTGACCCATGCATGTTGTGTTTACTTACATTTTGTTAGTTTCCTCATTTCTAGAAGGATATTTGTTTTTCATTTTTCACGAAGACCAAAGCGCTTCTAGATAGAGCATTTATTCACTTGAGGATTTGGTGTCCCCTTGACCTAACCTCTACTTAAGCACATTTCTACCCTTCATTCTTCCCCTAATCCTATTCCTTCGGGAGCCTTTTATTTTATGAAGATTACAAACCATCATCAGTAAACATCTAAGTCATTTCAGTTCTTCACATTGATCGTAATTTTTATTTTTTAAAACACCATGACACATATTGGCATATTGCCCACGCTTTACCAGTCATGGGAAGCGGGTGGCTGGCGTGGAGAAAGAGAATCTTGTGTCGGACAAGACAATTGCAAAGTTGCAAACACGTTTCAGAGAGACTTAACCAATAGAAGACAATTCCATTGATTGACCTTATAAAATGCATCCCAATGGCCCCCGATGGCCTGTCATAATTGCCAACACTACCAAATTTCTTGTGATGCAGTGTACTGATTCGGACTTGTTTTAACTTCTTCAACTCCATATAGTATACCATTTGTTTTCCTCGACTCCATATCCCGATTACCTATCCACTTTAAAAATGTCGCACTGGGTTTCACCTTTGCTCAACCCCAACAACTCCATCATCAACAACCCTTCTCTTAATTTCTCATGATTTCTATCGCTGCTGCATTTGCATTTTCATACATATACATAGGGAGTCAAAGTTGTTATCTTTCTCTCACTCATGGATTTGAGAGTTAACAGGACCATCTGGGTTAGTCCCATCAAGCCTTACTCTAAAGTTTGTCTTCTAGATTTGGGGTCTAGCCGACGTGGATTTGGCTTCAACTTAATGTACAATTGCGATTCTGAGAAGTCTCATAAATGGCAATGCTGTTGTGCGGCTGTTTTCGCTCAAAGAGATATGACTCCTGTGGACGAAGAGAAGTCCTTCACTCCTGGGGTGGAGCCTTCTCGGACAACAGATAATTTTCAAGAAACGAAGTCCACGATATTCCACAGGGATTTGAGCCTTCTTCCTAGTGAGTTTGTCAAAACCGCAATTATGTAAAATATGTTCTTGACAAACAGCCCAATTGTTAGTATGACTGGAAATTCAATATTATTGTTGTGCACAGAATAAGCCTGCCTTAGTTTAAACGGACTGAATATATGCTGATGTGGTTCAACACTGAATTAGCCTCATATATTAACTGCTATTTGAATTCCACGAGTTGCAGTTGATGGGAAAATGTGGATTAAGTTTTCGTCCCGATGTCTAATGACTGGACTTTCTTGAAATTCTCGTCTGAACGATGAGAATTATTGACAAAAATACTTCGTTTCTCAAAGACGGTAGGAGGCTAGGGAATGCTTTTGATTGAGAAACGCCAACAAATACATAAACGATAAGGTTTTGCTGCAATCACAGCTGTGTCATCAAGAAGCTATATATTCAATTATCGTTTTATGCATTAAAAGTAGAAAAGTCTATGGTCACATATTACGATCTTCCAGTACATTGGTTTATTTGATGTTGTAATGAAAACAGGTACTTGTCAACACTTAATGGAAAGAATTTCAAGGCCTGCCACCTAAACCATAGTTCCTGGCAAAAACCATAGCTCCTGGCAGAAGCTTTGTGTCATATATTGAATCTTCCGGGAGTAGTTGTGTCTTTTGCCAACTTTTGAACTATTATTTGTAGTGTAGTAGTAGTGTGTACTTGTAATCTCTATATAATTATATCCAAGATATTAAGTGGTTTAACTATTGGGGTTGTGTATGGTTGACCTGAAATTATTTGGGATCCTCCTGGCTCATATGTATTCTCTTAATTCTTCTATGCTTCAATCTCTTAATTCTTCTATGCTTCAATCTATGAGTCAACTAATTTTGTATAAATTGCAGAACCATTGTCTGCAACAGATCTTTCTTCTCTTGATAACGGCAGAAAAGTACGGGTTGCTTATCAGGTAATCATTTAAACATTCAGCATCTTCAAATGTCTTATGTCTTTTATGCTATTGTCATAGTCTATGTCTTCATTTTTAGGGGTTACCAGGTGCATATAGTGAGGCTGCAGCTTTAAAAGCGTACCCCAAATGTGAAACTGTTCCATGTGATCAGTTTGAAGATGCATTTAAGGTCTGTTTGTCCCTGTTTGTTCATTATTTTTATTGAGCTACTCCACAAGCAAGTGTGATCTCTATCTGAATGTTTCCTGAACAGGCAGTTGAACTCTGGTTGGTCGATAAAGCAGTCCTCCCAATTGAGAATTCACTGGGTGGCAGCATCCACCGTAATTATGACTTACTCCTCCGTCATAGGCTGCACATAGTGGGGGAGGTGCAATTGGCAGTGAACCATTGCCTTTTAGGGTTGCCTGGCGTAAAGAAGAATGAGTTAAAGCGTGTTTCCAGCCACCCACAGGTTGGCCATTCTTATCTTCCTCAAATCATTTAAGGTTCTGTTTCTTTTGATACAAGAGTTTTCCTTCTCACAGATATAAACATTCTTCAAATATACCAAAAGAAATTCTATTAATGACAAAACTTTAAGAACAGTCCTTAATAAGGCAAAGCAACAGCTGTTTGGTGAAAAGCTAATTCTGTTAAACCGTCAATTAAGTGTATATTTATATCTGCCTAATATCCAACCTGTGTCTTATATGGTGCCAATATGAAATAAGAGAAAGAGGTTTTAAACTGAATCCTAATATAGGATCCAAAATTTTGTTTCCTTTCTTCAGGATTAGTAGTTTAGTTGGTCAGAAAGCCACTTGTATATCTCTTTTCCTCTTGATATATGTTGGCTGCAAACTTCAACTGAAAATAAATTAGTTTGTTTAGTAGTGGAGGTGATTACTTTCAGCTCTAAAATTGTTACATTCTTAACAAAATCCTGACTTGCAGGCACTTGCCCAATGTGAGATGATGTTGAGCAAGCTAGGTGTAGTAAGAGTTAGTGCTGAAGATACTGCTGGTGCTGCTCAGGTAATCATTAAATTCCTCTCGACCCTTTTTGGTTAACCTTTGTTGATATAGGTTCTTATTTATATACTCAAGGGTATTGTACTCTACCACAGATGGTAGCTTTAAGTGGTATGAGGGATACTGGAGCTATTGCTAGTGCTCGGGCGGCAGAAATCTATGGGCTTGACATTCTTGCTGATAAAATACAAGTAACGCTGCTCCCTTAGCTTGTCTGTAAATGTATATCATTTCATTCTATTCAAGGAAAAATTATGTTCCCTCTGGAACATATTGATGGAAGTTGGTAACAAAAGTTAAAAGATTGCAAATTCGTTAAGAGGATCTGCTTAACCAATGCCTATCAGTAATAAATTTGATAAGGAGGCAACATGTGTGAGGAGCTGATGGATACTTTCTCTTACAAATAGTTAAAGGGAAGGGATTTGTCCTTAAAGAGCTCATGGAAACTATCTGTAATGAATACAACGCAAGTGAATGTTTTGATGAACTTTATGAAAGTGAAGGAATTTACCATGTAAATGCAGATGAGTGGTACTACAATTTTGGAATTATTGATGATTGGCATAGAAGTTAAACAAGTTTGTTTGCCAAAACTTGTCGAAGAACCTCCAATATTTTTGCAAGATAATCTGTAAGTATGAGAAAATAACTAGCTTAAAGTGTCACATTTGAATGAATACAAGAACCCGTAGTACTGAAGTAAGTTTAGGCTCTTAACTTTTTTGTTCTTTTCTATTAATCTATCTTCAACGTGGAATTTTTCTATTACATAACTTTTGGTGGATAACTGTCAATGCCTTTTGAACTAAAACTTTTCAAGTGGAAAGTTCTCAACGTCAATCTTCTAATTTGGAAAGGACGGTTTATAATTCATGTTAATTCTTGTTTGTACATGTACTATAATCACTTGTTTCCAAGTCTGGTGTGCCCTGTATGTAGCAGGCTTCAATTTGATGTAATAACTGGACCATCACGCTCATGATTAAGATGAGGACAATATCACCTGCTTTCTGATACTTACTGAAAAACCTTTAGTTCATACTTCAATGTTAAGAGTAAAAGTTTTGCTTGAATTTTGTTTACGTAATCAGGATGAGAAGGACAATATTACCCACTTTCTGATACTTGCAAGAGAACCTATAATTCCAGGAACCGACAGACCCTATAAAGTAAGATTACCCTTTTTGTTTTCCAATCAATATAAGAACCATCATTTTTACCAAGTTATTGCAACTTTTCTCTACCTAGACAAGCATTGTTTTCTCACTAGAAGAAGGTCCAGGCGTACTGTTCAAAGCGCTTGCAGTGTTTGCGTTGAGGGAAATTAATTTGTCAAAGGTAGCTTTAAATGAAGTGGTCAATTATATTGTTCGACTAATATATCAAATGTTCTAACTGTCTCTTGTTTCACTGAACACTTTCCAGATAGACAGCCGTCCACTGAAAAACCGTCCATTGAGAGTTGTTGATGATTCTAACAAAGGGAGTGCCAAGTAAGCATAGCCTTTGAAGCAGCCTTTGTTAATAGACTATGTTGATCCACTTTGAATATGCGTTTAGGTGAATATATATTCAACCATTTGGAAATGGAAAATAAGAATAAATCTACGGTTCCATTAGTAGAATATGCAGAAAAAAGTAGTAGAATATGCAGAAAAAAGTGGCCATTATAACTGGTAAATATTTGTTTAGCAATTAAGAGAATTAAATGAGAGGGAATTGATAATTGTATAAAAGGGAGAAAGGGGAGAAGGCAAAAATGTAATAAGAGAATATTCAGAAAGTCAGCTTTCCTTTTATATAAAAGAATGCCATGTGATAGCATACGGTCCATTGCCTACGGTGTTCACATTTTTTGTTTGCCTTTTAGAACAGCTGAGCTATTCATCAATTTAATCTGGTGCTGCTGTCATTCATGAATGCTTGGCTTAGTTTTGAGCTTTTCCCTTCCAATCAGACTAGAAAAAAAAGCATGAAATCAAAGATACATTTCTTGTGCTGTGCTGGCGACCATCATTAGTCTGCTCTGATCTTCTTGCTTTATTGGTGGTATATTTTCGATGATAGGTACTTTGACTATATTTTTTATGTCGACCTTGAAGCCTCTATGGCGGAGCCTCGTGTGCAATATGCTTTGGGACATTTGCAGGTCAGTATATGTCTGGATGGAGAACACTTTGCTGCCTAAGTTCTTATAATCCCCATTTTTGTTTTGATTATGTACATTCCAACTCTATGACCTCTTAGATAAAACTGCTACCTTATTTCTTTCTATGTTTTGGCTACTTCATGTTTTGGTTCCTTCTGTGAAGGGATAAATGCAACTTTCTATTTTCTTCAGTGTGCCACAAGGCCGGCGGCCTCTCTAATCAGTGATCCTGTTCTATTTTCCATTAACAGACAAATATCTGCTCAATGCCCTCTTCAGGGCTGCCTGAGACCCACTTGATACTAGAATATGCTTCAACCATGTTCAGTCCATCCCCCTATAAGCCTGCTTGCTTCTGTGTCTCATTCCCAGTTGTATACAGTCATCTCTTTGTTCTCATCTTTCCCTTTAGTTTGATAAAAGTTTTTTGCAGGAATTTGCTAGATTTCTCCGTGTCCTGGGCTGTTATCCTATGGAATCTGCTCTTTAGAAACCCGTGGTAATGTCTGACCGTTGATCAGACTAGAACGAGGAGATAATCAATCAAGGCGTTCGAACATATTGTACATAATTATTGTCTTGAATTTGTTAATACCAAAGCTCAGGAAATGTAATGTGATGAGGTCTTAAATAACAATAAAGAAGGCTTTGCTTTTGAATGGATCTCTCTTCGAGTATATGGGTCATTTAGACAGTATTGCTTCTATCTTCTAAAAACTTGTCTGGATCTTATTTGAGGTAGAAACAAATCCTTGTCTTCTGCAATATAACTAACGCGGTGCTAGCTTCTTATGCACAAAACTCTATAAATCAACAATGTTACGGCGGCTTATGATTATATAAATTAAATATATTTTATTAATCAAAAATTAATTTAGTCGTTATATAACAAAATTCTTAATTTCTTAAATAAAAATTAAATACATGTGGCTTAACCTAATAATTAAATGTATTTATGCTTTGTTTTGCTCCTCTATCTTGGAACTTTTACAAGTATTTTTTTTAAAGTTAGTGTAATAAATAAGAGTTGTTGGCTTTCTAACTAAATTCAAGTATAACAACTCACGTTGCTTGCTTTTTTGACATATGTGTCGCTATAGCTGTTACAAGATGATTAATTATTTGTAGATAACTTTTAAGATTATTTGTGATGTACTTAAAGAACCAAGTTGAATACCTCCAACACTATATCAAGCGATTTCAATTTGATGGAGTAGACTTGGTAATTGAGTTAAAGACTCCTAATTCCAATTCCATAATTAGAATGAATGTCATTGCTTGGAGCCTACCTAGTCAAGTGACTCCTAAAATATATATTAGATGGTGCTTATGAATACACTTATCCATCATGGAACTTACTTAGCATATCACTTATATGGAATGTTTAGATTTGCTTCCCTTTTATTGTCTTTATAATTAGCAACAACTTTGTAACTAGCAACTGATTCCTTCAATGAATTTTTACCTTTTAAAACATTTTATGGAACTTAAATTTCTATTGCCTCAATTGAAGAATATAAGAAATTTGGATTATTTAACAAATCAAATAACATAGCTTTAAAACCTTTAAATTACTCGATACTAGTGTTACCTATTTAAAAAAGCAAGAAAAACCAACCAATAAGAAAGATTTCTTTCTATTCAAGTTTAATTCCAAAACTATTTACTAACGAGTTTTTAAATTTAGTTCTTGACATATAGCATGAAAGTCATTATTGATGTAATTATGAAAACTTGGGAAAGCTTAGATAAGCAAAGAAATCAAAGAAATCATATTAATAATTTAAGCTAATTTTCATAGTATCTCACTGGAATATTGGACAACCACATGTCTCAGCTATTTAGCTAGTGCATTAGGCAGGCCTATCAGTATTGATGCTTAGATAATTAAACTGAAAAGAATTAACTACGCGATATTTTGCGTTAAGGTGGAGAAAAAAAGGAATTGCCTTAGAAGTAGAAAATTATGAGATTGTATGAGAAATGAGGGATTAAGTAAGTGAAATCTATCTCATATCAATGGAAATTGTTGAAGCTAGAGAAGAAGGAGTGATGACTAATTGGTAGAATATTTTATGTAAGCAACTTCAATGAATTACAAAAAACTAGAGAAGAATTTGAGTAGACACATCATAACTCACTTGAGTCAAATAAGGAAGAAACAAGTTACTCTCAAATTCAGGTTAACAACAAAAAATGGGGGAGATGGCTCAAATGAAGTCTCAATATGAAACTTAAAGGGCCTTTCATATTATGGAAACTAGTAGAAAAGAACTAGTAAGTATTACAACTCAAAAATGACTACCGGAAGAAACTATGTTCCTAACAAAACCCAGTTCAAGTAAGAAGGATACTGCCACCATTAAAGCAAAGTTCTCCACTATTAAAAGAAGACTATGAACAAAGAAGAAAAATCAAGAAAGCTCAAGTTCTCCCTGTCAATGTCTTTCTTATTATTGAATGTCATGGGACTTAATAGCACTAATAAATGGCTAATAGTTAGGAATATTTTAAGACAAAAAAAGCATGCCTTATATGCCTTTCGAAAACAAAAATTAAAGAATTTTTTGTTAGTTATGATAAAAATAAAGTCCAAATCTTGTAATCTTTCTCCATTAACCAATAGATACATTTCATAATAGCCTTATCAAATCCCCCTACTCTAATCAATATATTAGTAATCTACACAACAAATTTTACTCTCTAAAGGAGCTTTTTATAGAGCGAACTGTAGAGAATTCAGATGTTGTCCTAGTACTCTTGGATATTTTTAGAACTTTAATATTATAATGTATTCTTACAAAGTTGATAACTTAACAAGTGACATAAGAGCATACACGAATCAAATTAGAGAGTCTAATTTAAGCTTTGGAGTTTTCTTTACTTAAGGTAATAGGTAGGGTGGAGAATGGAGGATTAGAAAGAAAAAAAATTAGGTAAGGTGTTGGTTTATACGAATTGGATGACAAGTTTCCCCTGAAGTGCAACTTTTCTTTAAAATATTATATGCTCAAATCATTGTTATATAAAGGTGCATTACATACTCTAGATTAAGCCAATAAGGGCCATATTTAGATTTTTATTAAAAAAAAAGAACTCCTCAAAGCTTTGAGTTTTGTAGAAGTAGTAAGGAAACGAATAAAAAGGAAAGTTGATGGTTATAAGTCATAAATTTGTATGGAAAAAATAAATAACATTAAACAAGAACTAAAGTTACTAAAAAAATCAATTCCCTAGCATATAATTTGACATTAGTAAGGCAAGAGAGGCTTTTAGTAAGGTGCATAATGATTTTTATAAATCCTCTAGCAATGAAGAGTTAAAAAAATACAGAAAAGCAATAACTAAGCTATTGCTCTAGGATTTGGAAACTTATAATAGTCTTATTCTTCAATATTAAAGAGTATATGGCTTATTGAGAGTGGTTGGAATACCAAGTTTTTTCATAGTGCCATTATTTCCAAAAGGAACTAAAACAAGATCAATATTTTGCATGATCAGCAAGGTAAGCCCCTTAATGATTGTAAGGAACTTGAAATCTAGCTTTCGACGACTTCAAAGATCTTTTAATCTATTAGTAGAAATGTAACTTCTTATGAACTAAGATCCTTCTTTTTATCTCCACCAGACTCTATGCAAGTAGCTCTACTTGATAAGCCTTTTTCTAAACTCGATGTATAAAATGCTTTATTTAGTCTTGATCGTTAAAAAGGCCCATAACCTGGACGTTCGATCTCTCTATTACTTTGGATGATAAATCTTAGATGCGTAATAACACTCTCTCTGTGGTATAACTTCTGAGCAAATCTTTAACTCCACATCAAAAGCCACCTTGTGGCCTAAAAGTTACACTCTAAGCACTCAGTCTTAGTCTTGTTCAATTTAAAGCCCTTCAGCTCTAACGTATCTTTCTAAAGTTCTAGTTTGACATTGATACCTTCTTTTTTCTCATCTACTAAAACAATGTTATCAATAAAAAACATACACCAAGGCACCTCCCATTAGATATTCTTGTTGGACCAATGGTGGTTGACAAATTAATCCTACTTATGTTTTGATAATAATAAAATATTTAGAATTGGTTAAG
>JANZLC010000002.1:15180596-15199688 GCA_026413385.1 Erythroxylum gracilipes | reverse complement strand
CCCTTCTTCTCTATACTCTTAATTTAATTTGATTAAATTGTTTTGTGTGTATTAATTCCGTGTTTTTGTAGAACTCTACGAAAAAGATTAAAGATATATTCAACCCCCCCTTCTAGATCGTTTACAGTTCTTGGTGAGCTTATTCATCACTACTGCAAACAGAAAGGAGCTCAACAAGGAGCCTTGGTGTAGCCTGATATCGATGACGAAATGCTCTGTATCTCCTCCTATCTTCCTTACTCTAGTTTTTACACCTTCTTACATATTCCTAATAACCCGTATATAGGTAATAGGAACTCTATTAACTTTTAAACACCTCCACATGATTTCCTTAGGCACCTTGTTTTAAGCCTTCTCACAATTAAAAAAAAATGTAGGTTATATTGTCTTTCTTTATAATATTTTATCAATCTTCTAAGGATATATATAACTTCTGTTATAAACCTTTCTAGCATGAAACCAACTAGTTCTTCGAGATAAATGCACCTTTTCTCACTCTCTTCTCAATTACCTTCTTCTCTAACTTTATAGTATGACTAAATAGTTTGATGCCTCTATATTTGTTACAATTTTGGATGTCTATTTTGTTCTTATATAAAGGAATTAACATACTAAGTCTCTACTTGTCTAGCATTTTAGTCAAATTGAGGATCACATTAAAAAGCTTGGCTGACCATATAAGACCCTCTTCGCCTAGGCTTTTTACGTATTTCATCAGGCCCTACTGCCCTTATACTCTTCATCTCCCTCAAAGTTCTTTTAATGTCTTCCCTTATGATCTGTCAGCATCAAGTAAGTTACAATACCTCGTAGACACGTAAAGATTTATTATTCTCTACGCCTTCATTAAAAAGGCTATAAAATATCTCTTATCATCTTCTTTTAATGTCATTTCAGCCATAAGCACATGCTCTGCTTCATCTTTTGTACAACAAACTTGATCCGAGCCTCTCATTTTCTGTTCCCTAGCTTTTGCCAGCTTAAATATACCCTTTTCTTTATTTAGTTTCCAATCATTGATATAATTTTTTTGTAAGTTCTGCTTCTGGCTTCCGAGACTATCTTCTTCGTCTCTGTCTTTGCTAATTCATAACTTTCTCTATTAGTTTCCCTCTTTTCCTTTATGGTGCTATCCTCCATTAGAGTTTTATAAGCAGCCTTCTTAATTTTGACATTATCTTATAAATATTCATTCTACCACTAAGGCTCCATCTTACTATCTTTAGGTCATTTAGAAACACCCAATATTTCTTCAATTGCGTTCCTTAAATAAGTTGCTTTTGTCTCCCACGTCTATTTAGTATCTCCTTCTAATTTTCATTTTTCTCCATATATTACTCTATCCCTAAGTTGTTCCACTGTATACCCTTTTAGGTTCCACCATCTGACTATATCTCTAAAGACCTCTTTTCTTTCTCCCCATTAATTATAAGACCCACAGTCGACAATCTATGATAAGTTAACAAGCAAGTGCTAGGTATCATCTTACAATTCTTGCAACTAAGTTGATCGCTCTATCTTATAAGGAAGTAGTCAATTTAAGTCTTCGCAGTTTTACTCTTAAAAGTTATCAAGTACTCCTCGTTTTTCTTGAAAAATGAGTTGGCTATCACAAAATCAAATGCTACGCTAAAGTCTAACAAAACATTCCTTCATGCCATAATTGACTGTTGAAAAGAGACTAGAGATTATAGATATAATCAAAAGGAGTTGTAACTTAACTTATGAGCTCTTCCAATAAGCTAATGGAAGTATTTTCCATTTTTATGAATGCCAATTCTCTATTGAGTTTATAGGGGCGAGTGCAAGCTAAATGCAATATTCTATACGGTGTTATAAGTAAAGAGAGTATACTAAAATAGGCAAACAAGTTGAGTTTCTCCACAAAAGGAGAATTAAACATGTTTAAATCAATATTTAGCTATTCTATTTATGTTATTTGGAGAGAGAAAAATGCTCGGGAAAGCCCCAATACTAAAATACATCTACGTAAGTAAAGCTTCATTTTGGATGAGAAAAATTCTAATAAGATATGATATCCACAAAAATGCCAACACTAAATGAGGCCCATATGAGTAAAACTCCATTTTAGATAAGAAAAAATCTAATCAGATATGATATTCATAAAAATGTTAAGAATAAATGAGGCTCACTAGAGTCTATTTGAGACTCTCATTGTTAAGATAATTTATCAAATAATGGATAAACTGGTTTACTTCAGTTTAGTTTTTTAATAGTTGGTATATTTGTAAGTTTTAAATTAATCATTAGGGTTGGTTACAAGGTCCAATCAAGCAATTTTTTTTTTCATTTAGACTCCTTGTATAGTTTTCACATAATTCTATATAAGGGGAACCATTAGCTTTCTTGATCTTTGGCTAAATAGGATTTGATATTTATGCCAATCCTAATTAAATATGAAAGATGTAAGGTGCCTTTTGCCTACCATTGTTTCGTTTGCAAAACTATTTCCATATTTATTAAGCCTAGTTATTCTTAAAATTATGCTTTCCATTGAATTATTGCTGTATTTTATTTACCAAAAAAAAGCTAATAAAAATATACGTATAAGCATGGAGAGGAAAACATAAAACAATATTGATTGCGTTAGATAATACATAAATGTGATAATTTAAATATTAGATATAAAAAAATTTCTACATAGAAATCTTCGCTCCTATATTAAAAATTAAAATACCAAAATTTGATTTATGATCAGGCACTTACAGCCCATAAAAGTGATCTTGATGGATGCAATTTTAAACCAATTTATTCCCCACTGTGCATCACTGATTATGTCCACCACAAGTCTTTATATCAATCTAAATGAAAAGATTATTCGAAAGGGATGATTCAAGACGAATCCACACATTGGGTCACACAACTTTTTAGGAATCCCCAATTTCTCTCGGATGGGATCAATTCGTAAAAGTATACGACAACATGAGTGGGTAAATGGCAATGCATCTCTCGACCACGTACCCCGAATTTCGCCCTTCCAATTAATTGCAAATTATCGGTCGACAGATAGACCCCATTCAATTTCAATCTATTTATTGTCATGATCACCGCACCGAAAAGCAACGGTGGCAGTTCTATTTCTGTAAAACAGACGCATCACAAACGTACATTTCTCAGATTAACTATTGACAAGCAGTGACTCTGGAGTAACTCAATTCTCGAAGAATAATATTAATATCCGTGTTTGTGTTTTAGGAGGTTCCACACTCTTCTGTCTTTGATCCCTTTGAAAAGGTGAAAGTCTTTCAAGTTTTCATTCAGACCTATTTATCCCTGTATGACATGTACATAATTCGTTGTTTTTTCTTACATGTTGGCACCGATTTAGAGTTGCGTAAACATGGCAGAGGCAGCTGCAAATGCGGAGTTGTTGGAGTGGCCGAAGAAGGACAAACGCCGGTTTCTTCATGCTGTGTATCGAGTTGGGGATCTTGATCGCACAATCAAGTGGGTCTCTACTATTTTTCTCGAATTTTTATTTTTCATTTTTCTTGGATTCTGAAAACGTTACCTTTGGTGATTCCTGTTTGTTATTTGCTGTTTTGTGTTTAGATTTTACACGGAGTGCTTTGGAATGAAGCTATTGAGGAAAAGGGATGTTCCTGAGGAGAAATACTCCAATGCCTTTCTTGGGTTTGGCCCTGAGGACTCCCACTTTGTCGTTGAGTTAACTTACAGTATAGTCTTCACTTCCTTTTGTTCTTCCCTCTTTATTTTCTGTTAAAGTTGGTTCACTTTTCTGTAAAGTTTCAATCTTTTTTCGTTGAACTTGACGAGCTAGCACTAAAAATCTTGGGTCGTGACAGTACGAACTCTGATCGTTGGTGATCTTTTGTTCTGCAGATTATGGAGTGGATTCATATGATATTGGCACTGGTTTTGGGCATTTTGCCATTGCTACTGAGGATGTAGGTTTAAGTCTATGTTTTCTAATTAATTGAACTTTACTTGGCGGTGAAACGTGATAATGTTTTTAATCTTAATGGTTTTATAGGTTTACAAGTTGGTGGAAACCGTCCGAGCCAAAGGTGGCAACGTCTCTAGAGAGCCTGGTCCTGTAAAAGGTGGAACTAGTGTTATTGCCTTTGTTAAGGACCCTGATGGTTATGCTTTTGAAATCATTCAAAGAGGTCCAACCCCTGAGCCTCTTTGTCAAGTTATGCTGCGTGTTGGTGATTTGGATCGCTCTATCAAGTTCTATGAGAAGGTGTTGTTCTTTACTGAATATGCTTTGCAGGAGAAATAAATTTAGTGTTCAGTCCTTTACAAGCTTGTGAATTATATGGTTGCAACGTGCCACGAGGGATGATGAAGTTCATCATAAGTTGGTATTCTTGTTGTCTCATAATTGGGACAATTTTTACCATGCATTTGCTACATTACTTTTATGGTTCCTTGGAATATTCAGTTAAAACAGCTCTGCATGCTTTACACTTTCTGTTCGTAATGACCCATCCATGTTCAAAACTGATTAGCTAATAAATTTGATATTCCAGTGCACAGTTCTTCTGATTGAAACAATTGAAAGATGAATTTGAAAGGGAGTTGCATGATGATTTTCTCCGATTGCATGAGCAGATGGATTCTTTATGCAGCTTGTAGCCAATACGGGCCTTGTGAAAAAAACCAACTATTGTAGACTTGCAATTAAGCCTGGCATCAAGGTGTTTCAATAGGGGGGTTTGACATTCTCAACCAAATTGCTGACTTTCATGAGTAATGACATGACTCAACCTTATTGATGACTCCTTGATCTAAAGGTTTAAGGGTAGCCTGATCTGTTTGTGGAGTGATGGAAGTTGCTGGCTATAAATTGTCTGCATAATCTCGGACAGTTATATGCATATTTGTTTCTAAGCATCTCCAACATATCCAATACTTAAGCAAATGAGATTGAAAATATGTAGGTCTATAAATGCATTTATAGGAGTTCTCCATCATAGATTTAATATGCGTTACTTGGTTTCCCTGAGCAGGCATTGGGTATGAGGCTGTTAAGGAAGATTGATAGATCTGAACACAAGGTGAACTGCCCCCCTCTTTTGATAATAGAATCAGCTGACACAAGTTTTGATTTTAATTGTTGAGAAAATTTTAAGGATATTGTGGTTTCTTTTATTTTTGGCTTGTAATTTGCAGTACACCCTGGCCATGATGGGTTATGCAGATGAGTATGAGACAACTGTTCTGGAATTGACGTATAATTATGGTGTCACTGAATATACCAAGGGAAATGCATATGCACAGGTCTGTTAAATGCTTTTCCTGCAGTTTTGTGATTGCTATAAAATTTGTCTCAACATGAGTACCTTTATTTGCTCAATACTTTTATGGCTACTCACTACAGGTAGCAATCAGTACCGATGATGTCTATAAAAGTGCGGAGGTTGTCAACGTTATCACACAAGAACTAGGTGGAAAGATAACTAGACAGCCTGGACCAATTCCTGGAATCAACACCAAAATCACCTCTTTCCTAGATCCTGATGGTTGGAAAACTGTAAGTTTGGAAATTCTTGATTTGCTTGTTCAGATTTGAACTTTTACTGAAGTTGATGGAAATGATGTTTGTGATTGAAAATGTCTGTTTGATATCATTGTCATTGTTGCTGAGAGTGAGGTGAATTGGCTCAGTTAATTACTCTTCAACATATAATGAGTTATAATGATTGTAAATTTTTTTTTTGGTGTCACCGGAATATAACCTATTGAGATAAGACTATATTTGGTTGGACTTAAGATTTATAATAGAATGGAAAGTAAATGGATGTATTATTAGAAAATTATTATTTGGAAGGGATGAAATGGTTCATAATGTAATATAATAAAATGTTTTTTAAAAGAAGGATTCATCATGTAATATAATGAAATATTGTTTATTATTTTAAATTTCATCTTAAACCTCTCAAATTGGAGGTAATTTATCTTTACTGCTTAGGATGGAATGAGATGTAATATGAAAATTTCTTCTTCTATTCAATTTTATTTGATTATAAATTTTCTTTTTAAACGATAAAATAATATTACATTTTATTCTATCTATTAATAGCTGCCCAATTAAACATAACCAAAATTATTTGGAATTAAAAATGAAAAAAAATAAATAATGAAAGTTGGAATTTCATGAAATTATCTACCAGCATAGGAGAGATTTTTATGAAGTTTAGCATAAATTTAGATGCATGGGATTTAGATGGATGTGTGATTGTGGAAAAGAGCTTTAAATGGCGAACAAGAGATGGAATGTAGTTATCTGGCATGATTGCCCGTGATAAGTATCATAATTCCGTGGGACAGTAGTTTGATCTATGAACAACCCAGCTCTTTTTGTTCCCTTTTCATTACAAATTATTGCTTACCATGTGCACATTTGTATCAGTTTCATTGGTTCTGATATGCTTTTTATTGCTTTTACTGTACCTCTAGGTCCTGGTTGACCATGAAGATTTTCTCAAGGAACTCCAGTGAATATCATGACTTCCGAGTATCTGTTTCGCCGTGTCTGAATAAGTTGAGCGTTTCTCGGGGTACTAAAAACAGTTTATAATTCCAGATGGCTTGGGGATATCATACTACTACATGTTTAATGCTTTTGCTTGGTAGTAGCAGCCTAGACGTATTTGTGTACTATTTGTTGCTTCATGTTTCGTAATACACCACATGCTTTTAATCAATCTGGGAAACAATCATCGCACTGAGAACAGAAATTGGAACAGAAATATCGGGATTTGTGCTTCCTTTACCTTACCAGCCCTCGCTGAAGCCTTTTCGCTATTCAATAAAATGTTTTCCAACATTCTCACATTTGATGTCTACATAGGTAGGCTCTATCAATAGCATACGTTCAAGCTTTGAGCTTTGCAGTTAGTAGTAGTTGAATTCTCTTGGTCCACTAGCAGATTTTGGTCAAATCTGCTCTCCTTCAAAAGTGAAGTTACACCAACACTATTAAGGGGACGGTTAGTTGTAAGAGGAATAAGATTAAGATTTATTAGACAATGGTAATAAAAAAGTATGAATATAGTAAAAAAAAAAGAATGAATATAACCATTATAATTATGATAGTTTGTTAAAATAAAGGAATGATTATTATTTCTATTGATAATGGTTAGTTTGTTAAAAATCTTAGAAAAATAAAATTTTATTTTACATTAAATTTTAATATATTTTAATTAATTATATTGTTTTGCTAAAAAATAAAAAATAAAAAATGTTAAAATTTTATTTTACATCAAATTTTAATATATTTCAATTAATTATATTATTTTACTAAAAAGAAAAAAAGTTAGTGTCACGACACTTCTCTCCAGAGGTGAGACTCGCCGGTCACGCTTATGACATATGTGTCGCTCTTAAAAATAATTTTCATTCCTCTCGAAAAGTACGGAGGAATTTTAAAAAATTTAAAAATAAAAATACTATACATATAAAGATAATATATAACCAACGATATTTTTCATTATATCTTCCAATCCTATTAATCCTAAGTTGTATAGTTTAAAACTAATAGTCTATTTATTTAATAGACCGGTAATCTGTTTAAAATTTTGAAATTGAATTTTGAGTATCATGCGCATGTCAGCAAATGGGAACGGAGGAAATAGAAAGGAAGTTTACGAAAGGATGCGGTGCGGATCTCCAATCCATAATATGATTATCTATATAGATTTGCTTCCGACGGACCTGTGACGCCATGGCTTACTAATTACCATGCACCTGGTCGCTTTCCACTCCGTTGTACACCTTTGACCCGCTCAACCTCCCATCCCGTCTTTATCGCCTTTTTTTTTTTAATAACGCCTGTTTTTTAAAACTCTTATAGGTAGCAATAGCATAGCATTAATTATCTAAACGAAATATGGAATAAAATAATAAAGTGTGACCTAATGCATATTTTCTATTGGCCAAAAAAAATGCATATTTTCTTTCTCTTTCTGTTTTTATTAGTTAATGACGCAGACTGGTTTTGTCATTATTTAATATTATTTAAGGTTCCCTCCAAATTTCAAATTAAAGAAAACGAAAAATAAAAATTTATTGGTATCTGATATCTAGTCTTTGTCGAGACAGCATGTGTTTCCACACGCTTTGCTTTTGTTTTGTTTTTTTTTTCTTACGGTTTTAATTTAAAAAGTAAGAAATAAAAACGACAATAACGAAAATATTTCAGTGCTGGACACACAGAATTTAAAATTTTAGATCAAAATAAAAATAAAGAAATAAAAATATACATAATAAAACATAATTTTAATAAAAATAAAATACATAATACGATGCGATCAGCGTCAGTGAGTGATGCTCTTATTTTCCTCCTCCTTAAAAAGTAAAAAAGAAATTTGGTCTTGACTCTTGAGGCTTCAAACAGCTGAATGAATGATCCGAGATCATAAGGAACAGAATAGAAAGATACATGCCCAATGAAAACCACCCACGTAAGCAACGCTCTAGACGCTGAATTTGCGTCCAGGTTCAGTGAACCTACTAAGCCGCGATTTGTTTGGCCTTTATTTAATCTGCTTCTTAATTCACAGAAGCCAAGAGAAAACATATACAGAGCACAAGCAACCTTCAATTCTCTCCACTCTCTTGAGGTTGCACCGTTGATTGAAGAATAACAAAACGATATTTAGATAATGGCGTTCACTGTCACCTCCTCTTCTCCCACTTCATCCCATTTTTCCCTGTCCCTCTCTTCCTCTGAGCTCAAAGGTACTTTCTTTCTCTCTTTTTTCTGCCCCCCTAACGACTTGTTTTAACTGTTCTACTTTTGTCTCGTTTTGTTGTCTGTCTGATTTTTGTTTATGTTATTCAGCTCCACAAATTGGTTCCTTTCGGATGGTCGAACGGCCGGCTGCGGGCGCTATGAGTCTGTCTCAGAGACAGAGCGCCGTTAAGCCGGTGAATGCGGAGCCTACACGAAACGATTCTGTTGTCCCTCTAGCCGCTACCATTTCCGCTCCTGGTAAGTTCATTTTTTATGTTTATGTGTTTTTCGTTTATAGCTTTCAATAAAGTTTGTTTCGTTTTTAAATTGATCTGGGTATTGGAATTGCAGAAGTTGTGGAGAAAACAGAGGTAGAGGACTATGAGCAGTTGGGAAAAGATTTGGAGCAGGCTTCTCCTTTGGAAATCATTGACAGGGCTTTCGAGAAATTTGGCAACGATATTGCCATAGCTTTCAGGTACTTTTCTTCAACATGGATCAATAAGCTAAACCCTGTAGGTAGTTTAATTGAAGTTGATCGACTCATTTGCTGATTTGTTTTGGTCTAAAACTATTTGACAAAGCAAGTTTAAATATTCATTTTTTCTTTTTCCCGAACATTTTAATCGGTCTGATGTTTTGTATAGATGCCTCGCATGTGGGATCAATGTTGTGGATTTTCCATTTATATTCTGGAGGCATTTTTGCTGTTTATTAAGTAGCGTGAGTTGAAGGTTTTGAAGTCAATATGTCATTTTATTGGTTGGTATGTTCCTTTGTTGAGTGGTAGACACAGTTGTCTACTTGTTTATCTTGTTAAAGTAAATTCTTTGCAAATTTCGCCTTATAAATTGTTTTAGGCCATTTCAATTGGAATGAAAAAGAATTAATCAACGAATAACTGCTGAGAAGGAATGAATTTCTTATGATGTTTATTTGGGGAACTTAGTTAGAATGATTAGTTACTTTGTGAATTGACACAGAGTGTTACCTTTATTTTGCGCTGTTTAAGATATCTAGTAGAAAAAAGTCAATCTATAACAAGATCGATAATTCACAATAATTTATTTCTATGTGCAGTGGTGCTGAAGATGTTGCACTGATCGAGTATGCAAAGCTGACCGGTCGACCTTTTAGAGTCTTCAGCCTGGACACTGGGAGGTTGAACCCTGAAACTTATCAGTTCTTTGACACGGTGGAGAAGCACTATGGCATCCGAATTGAGTACATGTTTCCTGATGCTGTTGAAGTTCAAGCTATGGTGAGGAGCAAGGGCCTTTTCTCATTCTATGAAGACGGGCACCAGGAATGCTGCCGTGTAAGGAAAGTGAGGCCATTAAGGAGGGCTCTTAAAGGTTTACGTGCCTGGATCACTGGTCAAAGGAAAGATCAGTCTCCAGGTACTAGGTCCGAAATTCCTGTTGTCCAGGTTGACCCAGTCTTTGAAGGAATGGAAGGTGGGGTTGGCAGCTTGATCAAGTGGAACCCAATGGCTAATGTTGAGGGCCGAGATGTATGGAACTTCGTACATGCCATGAATGTGCCCGTGAATACCTTGCATGCACAAGGCTACATCTCAATTGGTTGCGAGCCTTGCACGAGGCCAGTCCTTCCAGGCCAGCATGAGAGAGAGGGAAGGTGGTGGTGGGAAGATGCCAAGGCTAAGGAATGTGGTCTCCATAAAGGAAATCTGAAACAGGACGGTGTTGCTCAACTTAATGGCAATAGCTCCAGTGCCAGTGGAAGTGCCGCAGGCACAGATATTTTTGAGTCCCAAAATTTGGTCAACTTGAGCAGGGCTGGAATAGAGAATCTGTTGAGATTGGAGAGCCGCAAGGAGCCATGGGTGGTTGTGCTCTATGCTCCATGGTGCCAATTCTGCCAAGCAATGGAAAGTTCCTATCTTGAATTGGCCGATAAGTTGGCCGGAAGTGGAGTGAAGGTTGGCAAATTCCAGGCTGATGGTGATCAGAAGGAGTTTGCAAAAAAGGAATTGCAGCTGGGGAGCTTCCCAACAATACTTTTCTTCCCTAAACATTTATCTACCCCAATCAAGTACCCATCTGAGAAGAGGGATGTAGATTCCTTGATGGCTTTCGTGAATGCTTTCCGGTAACAAAAGTTACAGCTTTTCGGAAATAGGAGTTGGAGTTATTTGAATATAGGGAATCAGGGTTAAAATTTTCCATTGGGCAATAATCTTGAAGCTGAAGCACAACTTAATTGTTTGCTTCATCTAGCACTTGTGGCCATGGCAACGTGATGTCTATAGTGTTGGGTACATGGTTCCTTTGTTGTTCCCCCTTTTTAGCTTATGTTTTGTCTGTACTTAGTTGTTGAGTTTTAGAGTTGTGCATTGGGTGGGGCAGACTAAGAGATTGTTTGGGACTTGGCTTATGAATTTATGAAATAGAACCTTTATTACAAAGATATTCTACTCATTTTTTAGCCATTGTTTGATAGGCAAGAAATTTATGATTATCTTTTGTATGACTTAGTGTAAAGAGTCCAGAGCCATTTTCTCTAACACATTCAAGCCCTTTGGCGGACCAGGAGAAAGGGCACTATGCCAATGTGTTTTCTAACTAGTGTGAGCGAGCTGTGGCTCAGGTTTGAATAATTCTTGTCCCCACGAACGAGCGGCTGAAGTAACAATTTCTGGACTTTTGTTGTCATGTATGTAATTCGTACCGGACATAGAGGACCTATTCAATTAAGCATCCTCGGATTCCAACTTTCGAGCAAAACTGGAAAGAGCATCTCCCCTTTAAAGTGTCTAATCATTCAACCAAAAATTAAAAGATGAAATCATAAAAGTAATGGAATGAAAATTGTTTCGGTCACAAAAAAAAAAAGAGGAAGAAACACAGAAGGAGAAAGGGAACATGTGATCGTGGATTACAAGTTTTCTGTGAAATTGTACAAGTGCTCGTGATTAGTTCAGTTGATTGTGGCACCAGAGTAACAGTTACACCGTCTCCTTTGGTTATTGTATTAAAATGTACTTATTTGTAGATATCTTTCCCAAGGTTGAATGGTAAAATAGACACTAGCAGAGTTTTACTGGCCACAAGAATACAAGAATGCCTGAAGGCTGCAAGTTAACGCGTGTCTGCGGGAAATGCAAGTGCCAGTGCCAGGCTGTTGAGGACTTGAACAGAACCATCTCCAAATTCAAGGTCCAGAGCATGGCCCGCCCATGTCAATCTACTCAAGTTACTATTTGCTTTCCTTTTCCAGCTTTTGCCCCAAATACACACACTTAGCCCAAAGTCTACAAGGTCAGTCTTGGCAATTCATATGCAGCAAGTTATGCATCTTTAATCTAGCAACCCGAATACGATTATTTCCGACCAAGAATCCAGTTGGAAGTAAACTGCTCGAGCACATTCATTCTCCTTTTGGAAGTGGTTGCTTTTTGTTCATGTCTTCTTGCTTCTTTCAAGTGCAGATCTGTTGGGTCAACAACCAGAACCCAAAACTCAAACCAAACACCACTAGAGGAATTTCAATAGAAAATTGGAGAAATTTTTAACCTTGGAAGATAATGCTAGAATCTGTAGCTGAATCAGAACCAGGGGATGAATTTGTAAAGCTCAAGCACCTAGTTAGCAATGGGAAACTCTAAGCTCATAGTCCTTATCATTACAACCTTCTTCGTCTTCTTCACATCATCACAAGGTAACTACCAGAAATTACTCATTCGTGTGAAACCAAAGACCTGAATTTTTTGTCTATCTCACCTTTTCTTGACCAATTTGCAGCAAAATCAATTATAAAGCAGCAGAAAGAAACAGTAAACAACGAGCCATTTGTGGGTTTCAACATTGGCACAGATGTCTCCAATCTCTTGTCAGCTACGGAGCTCGCTTCGTTTCTGCAATCTCAAAAGATAACCCACATCAGACTTTACGATGCTGACCCTGAAATCCTCAAAGCTTTGGCTAAGACCAAGATCCGGGTCATTATTAGCGTACCCAACAACCAGCTTCTTGCTATTGGCTCCTCCAACGCCACAGCAGCCTCTTGGATTGGTCGCAATGTTGTTGCCTACTACCCTGAAACGTTAATAACAGCTGTTGCTGTTGGTGATGAGGTCTTGACAACAATTCCCTCTTCGTCCCCTTTACTTATGCCAGCAATTGAGTCACTTTATAGTGCTTTAGTTGCTGCAAATTTGCATAACCAGATCAAAATTTCCACTCCACACGCGGCTTCTATAATCCTCGATCCATTTCCACCTTCTCAGTCATTCTTTAACCAGAGTTGGAGCTCTGTCATGCTTCCTTTGCTACAGTTCCTGTCAAAAAGTGGGTCTCCCTTGATGATGAATCTTTACCCTTACTATGTATTTATGCAAAATAAAGGGGTCGTGCCTCTTGATAATTCTTTGTTTAAGCCATTGACACCATCTAAAGAAATGGTTGATCCAAATACCTTGTTGCATTACACTAATGTCCTTGATGCTATGATCGATGCTGCATATTTTTCGATGAAGAACTTGAATATTACTGATGTTGAGGTTCTTGTTACTGAGACCGGGTGGCCGACAAAGGGAGATGCCAAGGAGCCTTATGCTACTATTGACAATGCAGACACATATAACTCTAATCTGATTAAGCATGTTTTCGATCGTAATGGGACTCCTCTGCATCCAGAAGTCACTTCTAGTGTGTATATTTATGAGATGTTCAATGAGGACTTGAGGTCATCCCCTGTATCAGAAGCAAATTGGGGGTTATTTTATGGGAATTCAACTCCAGTTTATCTGCTTCATGTATCTGAGATGGGCACATTCTTGGCCAACGATACAACAAACCAGACGTACTGCATTGCGGTGGATGGTGTTGATTCAAAGACGTTGCAGGCAGCTTTGGATTGGGCATGTGGACCAGGAAGGGCTAATTGCAGTGAAATTCAGCCTGGAGAAAATTGTTACCAGCCCAACAATGTGAAGAATCATGCCTCATATGCTTTTGATAGTTATTACCAGAAGGAAGGAAAGGCTTCGGGGTCCTGTGATTTCAAGGGTGCTGGCATGATCACCACCACTGACCCAAGTAAGTTTTTGTCGTTGAATTTTATTGGTACCAAATAGCTTGCCTGGTAGTTTTACACCTTTAAGCTAAAGGTAACAGAAGCACGCTCCAATCACAAACCATAGGATGCTCTCGAGGGCATGCTGTGTGATTCCTACCGGACACACCCACATGGGTTCTTGAGCGGCTGCCATTTTTTTAAAATATTGAGATAACGATTAAATACGAAAATCATGATCAACATTCTTACACTGCTTAAGGATAATATTCCAATTACTTCTCGGTCTTGTCCATGAATGACGAATGCCTGCAAGCATGTCTATTATTGCCTTGTATTAACAGAAAGTTGTCATATGCAAAATGGAGGTCCCTCCCTCGGTCTTAACTGGTGTTCGTATCTATTCAGATTTGACACTTGTTTTCTTATTTCTAATATTTGCAGGCCATGGAAGCTGTATATTTCCTGGAAGGTAATTTATCCACTGAAAGTATCAAGTCTGAAGAGTTATGTCAAAAATATTACTTAATAAAAACAGTATATGTTATTCTTTGCTCTTGCTGCAGTAAGAAAATCAGCAACAAGACACGGACAGTGGTGAACACAACCGCATCTAGCGGCGCTGCGGATAGTCTGAGAAGTAGCAGGTTAAATGCAAGGAAGAAGTTTTTAGTTGCTTTATTGCCTGTAATTTTCTCTCTTCTGCTACACATTCCTTTTATCAAGTCTTTTTGAGATCTTTTGGAGTGTGTTATGATCTGTGATTTATTTTAGATTCTTTCACGAGTAACAGTTGCAAGTTGCAACCAAAAGTTCTGCTTATGGACTGGTGGGCTCTTATTCGTAATCAATGAAGTTAAGCAGGGCTACCTATATTTATGGCTAAAGGGAAGCATATTGGGGGCTCTAATAATTGCAAAGACGACCGCAGCATCTTACAAAGATATCACCTTTCCAGCAAAGAAACGTAAAACATGTTTCTTGTTTTAACTTTGACATTTTCCTTCTGTTCTTCATTATATTCAACTTCTACTTCTAGTGTCTTAGGAGTAAATGAACATTCGGTAATGCTATAAACCTGTGCCTTTCTCCAGAATGTCGAGCCATTCAGAAGTGAACAATGAATATACTGCAAAATTGTAACACATTAGCATCTGATTTCATATAAGTTGACTAACTTATAAACTCTCATGGAAAGAAGAAGAAATTCATCAACCATCACCGGGACCTACTTCACTCCCTTGTTTGAGTATCCTGCTTGAGTTGAATTTCCACTGCAATTGAAAAGAGTAGCTACAAAGGTCTATTAATTACCCTTCAAGCATCGCAAAGTAAGTCCATTGCTTTTTGGGAACTATCAAGTCTATGATGGGCTTTGCCTATTAGAGAAAAGCCGCATTGGCAATAAGCTTCTCTTACGGTACCTGAGAGAAAGATTGTGGATTGTGGAGTCCACTCCAGTAAACCAGAAGTTCACGTCGGCTCTACTTGTTATCAACGTGTGATTCCTTAGTGGGCCATAGTCGGAAACACGTGCTTACAAACTTGAATTCGTCGAAACTCGAAAGCGGTTACAAAGTTTTAGTTTTGAACTTAGGAATAAAGCAATGCAGACCTTTTCGACTACAAAAATACGGACTCTACGGTTTGTTGTATGCCCATCGTCAAGAGTCGCTACGAACATACCCCAGAAAACTCCAATCTTGCTCTTCAATCTTAGGGAACCCATGTCTTGGTCCTGTAAGAAATGCACTTTCATCAACTCCTCTTCTCCAAATTCCACTTGCCAACTCTGCCTGTCGCCTCGCTCTCCTCCTCCGTCTTCTTCTGCTTCTTCCTCTAGTGTAGAAATCCCAAAATGGTCGTGCAAGACTTGCACTTTTTTGAATCCATTCAAGAACTCAAACTGTGAAATATGTGACACTAGAGCCCCAGTTGGTTCCCTTTCCAATTTTGAGGACTTGAATGATATTGGTGACGACGGGGGCTTGGACTCTTCAATTGGGTCTGTTTTCTTGCCCTTACGCCCTTGCAAAAGGAAAGTCAGGGACCCGGTTGATGGTGATCGGGCGTGTGCTGAATTTGGGGACTTTCGAGGGTTTAAGGCTTCAACTAAGGTGGTTAGTCTAAAGGGTTAGTTTTTGTTTTCTACACCTTCTTCATCTGCTTCTTCTTATCGTTGTCTATTGCTTTTGTTGAATGGTTTCGGGATATATATTGATAGTATTTTTTTTCCTCTATCGTCAAATTGTTGTAATGTTTGCCAATGGAGTTGCAGGTTCTGTGGGATTGGGTTCTTCTGGATGGATTGAAGCATCAAACAAGGAACTTACTACCGTAAATGGTGAACCTTTGGTTTTAGAAGGTGTAGAGAAATAGGACTTCAATTTTATTAGGTTATCTTAGGTTGAATATGTCAATTATGGTTTTTATTTTGTGTATGCTATGGAGTTGAGATGTGCCTTCTGTTATCTGTATTGCCTTAACTGGTTGAATATCTGAACTCCATCTTATACAATGTTAGCTACTTTTTTTTGCAATAAAAGTTGTTGGTTCTTCTGCTGTCGTCAGTGTTGAACCATGGCCTTTTTCCTATCTCATTATTAACGGACTGTATGTGGTAAAATCATGCTTGATTCAGCTGCAGTTTTGCGTTCAATTAAGATTTTGAGCTACAATGTGTGGTTTCGTGAGGACCTGGAGTTGCACAAGAGGATGAAAGCACTTGGTGACCTTATTCAATTGCATTCACCAGATATTATTAATTTACAGGTCGTTCTTGGTTCCCAGTCACTTAGAGTAGCGAGTCATCCCAGTAGCTCCATTTCACCTGTGGATAATTTTCCTTGCAGGAGGTTACTCCTAATATATATGACATATTTCGGCAATCTGGCTGGTGGAAAGTATATGGTTGTTCGGTACCAAAAGATGTGGCTGATTCAAGGCCATACTTTTGCATGCAGGTGAACTTTTGTTTTTGTTTTTTGTTTTTTGTTTTTTGTTTTTGAAATTTGCCCAAATTTCATTGACCTGTTAACTCAATATTGGACTTGCAATTAAACTTTGATCAGTCGAGTGTGATTCTGCATTGAAAGTGGGCATTGTGATAAGGAAGTCTTAGTTATTGATCACCTAATCTCATGCTGCTAAATTTATTTGTTTTTTTCTCTTTTTTGGTATTGGCATTCATACTGCAAGTTCTTGATGTGAAACTTATTGAGAAAGTATTTTTCCAGGGAATGGCCATACATCTTGGGGTTGTATGTATGTTCCATAGTTCCTTTATCTATCCCTTTTCTGTGCTTTAAACTTGTTGGTTAAGATTCTTGGATAGTTTATCCAACGTGCATTGCATGAAAATTTTAACAAAGGACTGTAAATTTATTCTTCTTGTTTGTTGCTTGTCACCGGGATTAGGCCTACAATTTTCCTTTTAAAAAATTCTTGCTCTGAGTTCCTACATGGTGCTGTTAAGAATATATGAATCAGTTAGTCATTTGTTCATACTGAATACTTGTGCATGCAGTTGAGCAAGCTTCCAGTAAAGTCCTTCAGTTCTTTTTCCTTTGCCAATTCTATAATGGGGAGAGAACTGTGCATTACTGAGGTTGAAATTGAAGGGAAGAATCCATTAATTGTTGCCACAAGCCATCTGGAAAGTCCTTGTCCAGCACCACCGACATGGGACCAGATGTTCAGCAAGGAGCGTGTAGATCAGGCAAAGGAAGCCATTGATCTCCTCAAGAAGAACAATAATGTGATTTTTGGTGGTGACATGAATTGGGATGATAAGCTGGATGGTCAGTTTCCTTTGCCTGATGGGTGGGTTGATGCTTGGGCTCAGTTGAGGCCAGGAGACAATGGGTGGACTTATGATACCAAGTCCAACCAAATGCTATCAGGGAACCGGACATTGCAAAAGCGACTAGATAGGTTTGTATGCAAACTTCATGATTTCCAGATCGATGAAATCGAGATGATTGGGAAGGAGGCCATACCAGGTTTATCGTACATCAAAGAGAAGAAGGTAAGGAAAGAGGTGAAGATGTTGGAGCTTCCGGTTTTGCCTAGTGATCATTATGGCTTGCTTCTCACTATAGGTGGCCAGTAGAGTTGGTACTGGTTCAGGGGGATATTTTGGAAACTATCAAATTGTTTTGGCACTTGCATCCATGTATACGTTTGCATCCATGTATACGTTGTATGCCTTTTGTACAGACTAGAGATTCAGTGATGTAAATGCTGGAGAGCATTTATGAAGCACCTTGTTTTTGGTATGTATGATACTCCCTAGATAGAATCATTTGAGCTATTAGTTTCTGAGTATGAATCTGATGTTATACATGTCATCCTGGAATCAATTCAGACTGTCTAGATTTGCCACTAGCTAGTGACTTTACATCTTCTATTACTGCTCTTTAAAACTCTGTTTGGATAAATGAAATGAGAATTAGACATTTGTAATTCTGCAGTTTTGTTTGGATAATGAAGTGATTTTACAAACATTGATAAAGATGCTTAAATACCTTGATCATTGAGGTTTCTAATATTCGTTTTGTTTTTCGGTCGTCTCAAACATATAATAATTAATAATTAGTTTGCGGTTAAGAAATCATAATGTTTATGGTTGAAGTTGAAGATGCATTAGTCATTTGCTAGAAAGTCATAATTAAGCTCCGTACTTTTTTTTAATATTATATTTAAATAATATAATTTGAACATAAACATTCCAAAAACAAAGATAAAAGCAAGAGAAAGCATGGCCATGGTTGGAACTTTGAAAACTTGGACATTTCACCTACTTTGGATAAAAAATGTTGCCCAAAACACATATAAACACCTATATGGATGATTGTTACAAAATTTCTTAAAGAAAAGATGAAAGCAATAATAAGCACAAAAAAATTGAGGAAAAGACAAACAAAATAAACAAAAGGAACAACCTCAAAACTCATAAGAGTGCTGGTACTAAATATTGGATTTGAAGAACAAATAATGAACATTAAATGATTTAACATACATAATTACATATTTAATGTCACAACTAATCAATATAATTTTCATAGCTTTAGAACATGCATATATAATATGATTGAAGAATACCTTCTAAAGATGGTAAAATTTGCCAAAGATAGTAAAATTTGATTGAAATTCATCATTATGGTGGATTCACAGGCTCACAACAACTCAAGACCCAAAAGCAGGAATAGTAGTGGTGACAAACATTGGTGAAAGGAATTTGATAAAACTATATGTTGTATCTATTAGTAAAGGATCGGGTCACAGGGCGATTGACAGGAAAGTCTAAGTCAATTGACTTCTCTTTTCCC
>JANZLC010000002.1:15142754-15154279 GCA_026413385.1 Erythroxylum gracilipes | reverse complement strand
CATTATAAGCAGCATCATTGTTAATGATGCATTGTACAATGTTTTTAGGCCCAACCTCATTCACGACTTTATCAAACATCTTTAACTAACTATCAACATTTTTTATAAGGGCAAATAAATTAGTGGACTTCAAAAACATTCCTTTAGAAGAATAAACCAAAAAATTGATAATAGGCTTTTGCCTCCTATTTTTCCAACCATCACATATGATTGAATACTTATAAGTTACCTAAGTCATTCTTATTTCACTCAGATAAGTTTTTATATCACAAACAAAGCTACTCAAAAGATTACCTCTGTATCATCAATTAAAGGAGCTTTATATCTTAGACTATAAAAGGTAATAACATCCATTATATGTTGGTAATAATAAGACTGAGCAATATTGACTTACATATCTGCATCATACCAATTACCATATCCATATTATGAGCTACTTCTTTAGATTGAAATGCACTATGAATTAAATGTTAAGCATTGTTCATAGAGTAAAATTGTTATGCATATGTTTTTTTTTCCTTATATCAATTATAGTAATCTTTTCTTGTTAGGTAAAAATACCACCTTTAATATTGCCATTATCATCCTAACCATTTTAAAAAGAACTTCCACTACGAAGTTCATAGTTCAACCTTTGCCTTCTTCCTTTCTCATTCTTATACTCCTTAAGCAAAGCTTTAATCTACCTTTTCCCATCGTAGCTTAGTTTATTATAAGGCTCTATATCACCTATGATGTCAACTAAATGGTTCTTTAACTTAGTGATTCTTCCATTTTTCAAATGTTTGTCACAATACAAATTAATAGCATAATTTTTATATGAAGAACTAATGTTGCATGAGCTCAAATTGGATCATCAAATATTCTTGAAAAGGTCAAATTATCAGGAATACTTGTACTTATATTTATTTGTAAAGGTCAAATTATTAGGAATACTTGTACTTATATTTATTTGTAAAAATATATGTAACTCACTGAGTATAATAAACTACACAAATAGCATGTGCACCTCTTAATTGTAAACTAGTAAACAAATATAACTAATTAAGTAAATAATCACCATAGATATATACAAATAGGAATTGAACAAAAGTTATCACAAAATTTGCATTGTTCAAGCCAGAACAAATAGAAGCATAACTTAGATTCTAAGAACATATACACAACTTGAATTAATTCCATACTTTTGAAAGGAGTATCCAAAATGAAAAGGCTAAACATGTATATAACATCACATGCCATTGACAAATATACACATATATTTGTATATTTAAAGGCACAACAAGAAGAAATAGAGCAATTTCTCAACAAGCATTGTATGTATATTGTCTAATAAACTTTAAGAAGACACATCACATAGACACATCTATAAGATGTCTTGTAAATAAAATATGCTTCTTCATTCATCTGTTTCTATATAGTATTTCGACTATATATTTAGACAAAAAAAAGCTGGATTGCTATGTGTTTATAAATGATCCATTTTATAGTGTAACCTTTAGTTTAAATAAATATAAGAAAAGAGACTAATCTCCCCAATTAGTGAGCCATTTCTAACAATATTAAAGAGTTTTTGCTCATTTTCAATTTTCTAAGGGATCTATAACTTTAATTTGGACAAAAAAAATCCCAAAATGGAGATTAAAAGTAAGAGAAAAAATGACCATGGTTGGAGCTTTAAAAACTCAAATATTTCAGTCAATTTTAAAAATCTTGCCTAAAACACATGTAAATACTTATATGAATGATATCTAAGGTGTACATTCTCTAAAAAATAATTTAGCAATTGATAATAAAAAAGGTGAAACACAAAATCAAGAAATTAAAAGAAAAATTAGAATTTTTAATAAGGGTAGAGTGTAGAGCCTATTAAAAAAATTAGACTTGGGTCAACCATTTCCAAAATGACTAGAACTAATCATTTGGATAGTTGACCCTTATCACTTATAAACTCTTTAATATTTTTATGTTTAATTAATATGAGATACTCTAACACCCCCCTCAAATACAACTGGGACTAGACATCTAATTGTCACTTGAAATAAACGCAGCAATAACCGGGCCAGGCTGTTGGAATGGACATCTAGACAGACAACTAAGAAATTAATAATTCAGACCAAACCTGTTCTGATATCATATTAGAATTTTTAATATGAGTTGAGTGTAGAGCCCATTAAGAAGAATTGAGCTTGGGTCAACTATTGCCAAAATAACTAGAACTAGTCATTTGAATAGTTAACTCTTACCGCTTATAAACTCTTTAACATTTTTATGTTTAGTTTATTTAAAATACTATAACAGAAAAATAAAAAAAGAATAGAAGGGATAACTTCAAAACTTTTGAAAGGAGTGAGCTTTGATACCAAATGTTGTACTTAAATAAGAAACATTAAACATTAAAAGTATAATATCATCATGATTAAATACACACAATCAAACATTCAATGTCATAACCAACTAATATAACCTTCGTGGCTTTGCTCTTCCAAAAAAAAAAAAAAACCTTCATGGCTTTGAAATGTGTATATATAATAGGATCAAAAGATACCTTTTAAAAATGGTAGAAATTAATTGGAAGTCATCCATGCTCAAGTATGAACTGGTGCAAGTCGAGAAGAAACACAATGGAGGGAATCTATGATTCTTTAAATCCAATTTGCCGATCTCTTTCATTCACTACCACAATACCAAGCATTATCATAGTTTAGCCAAAGTGTAGTAATTAGGTTAACGGCTATTTTATAGTAGGTCACAAGTCCAATGAATAGGTTTGGAGAAGATTGATGAATGGATCTAAAGATCCAAAGCATAACCACACCCCTTAGGTTAATATTACAAATTTTCATACAATAAGAAAATGCGCACAATATCTAAAATAATCCAAATAACTAAACCCAGTCGTTTAGATTTACTGGTAGATACATCCAGTAAATTCTGAATACAATAGCTCGGTTATACATTTACTTAGTTGGCAGGCAGTCGTCACCATAGCAAGAATCTTTCGATAATCCTTTCATTCTGCTGCAATGGGCTAGAAAAGATCATAGTTTCTTTTGTAGGCAATTAGAAGACCCCATTAAAGAAGCTTTGCATCCAAGTCAAAACCTTCTTCTGAATGCTCACAGTTTCCAGAAGATGAAGGTGCCTCGAGCCTTATGTAGTCGTAAAGGACTCCGCAGACTGGATCTCCACTTCTGGCCTGTACAAGAAACATGGAGTTGTCCCCCTCTACCAATAACAACGAGGAAACGTCGATGGTAATTAATCGATATAGTCCATGAATTCCATGTCGCAGTACACTGTTGTCAGTTCCGAAATTCTTTGCTTCAAAGACCAACCGTGAAGGATGAACACCATTGATGTAGATCTGCGAGTAAGAGTTGGTGAGATGGTTACATTGCAGTTGTAATCATGCGCTTGTTAATTTATGAAAACTGAGCATGAACTTGAGGCTTTGATAGGTAATATATATTTCGGGGGCAACTTGTGCAGTCTTCACCTTAATATCAGAGCGCGTCGCGGATGCGATGGCCAATCTCAGCTTGTAAGTTCCACTGGCGACAGAATCAATAGTGAATTTAATACTCCATGTTGAGGGCACATAAATGTTTTCTGCCCATTTCCTGTCAAAAGTGGACACAATCTATGATCTACAGAATTTGAAAACTTAAAAAGTAAATTTAACCTGGATTACGAGACCAATGATTTGCATTTTTTCATCCCATGTTACAGTTGTCAGATGGACTATGAACTTGTTGCCATAAAACTATGTTGCCGTGATCAAAATCTAGAACTGTACTACACTCTTATCGCGATTCAAGGAAAGATGTCAAACCTGCTTACATGAGCAAAGAACCAATCCTTTTTTGGATCACTAACACCCACTATGAAAGTTTGATCAGAAGTTGAGTGAATATCTGTGTATCTGTCCCACAAGCCATACTGCCTATACCTGCGATATCGAAAAACACATTTCTAAAGGACCTTCAGATTGAGGTTTGAAGTAGCCCTTTCCTATTGTGGTTTCCATTTTCTGGTAAAATAGATCATAGACTATCTTAGCCTTGACTGGAACTAAGATAATTATGTAATGTTATATATCTATATTCCTTTACTGGGAAGAAGAAGTTGCTTACTTCTCAGGGCTATTGATAAATAACCTGTTGAGATACATAGGTTCAACCTCAGGGACATAGTACCCATTTGCGGTACGATCAGGGAAGCCAATCTCCCACAAAGTTGGGCCATCTCTTGGAGGAACGTATATCAAATTTCCCACTTGCGTTTCTAACCCTGAGAAATATATCAGTAGTCTTTATATTTAAGAAAGTACACATGCTTTATGTATGGAGGTACACAATAGATATAGATGCGTGGTGATGGAACTACCTGCAGAGATGGTAACTAGTTCTTTGTTAAGGAAATTGCCAATGAAACCTGGAACCCAACCATGGATTCCGTAGACCCCGGGGACAACATTATTTATGGTGAATTTTCCAATTGCATCTGTTTGCACCCAGAACTGATAATCCTACAAAATTTCCAAAGTTAGCTTTGAAACTTATGCAAAGTAGTTGAAGGTATGACATCGTAATATGAATTGCAATAATAGATCAGGAATCACCTTGCTTTCTGTTTGCCAGCCTCCTTCAGTTCTTGCAGCTGTAACACCAATATGCGCATGCTTGGCAGGGATTAAGGAAGTGGAGACAAACCTGTCAGAGCAGGTAAAATTAGGACCATCCTGTGCAGCTTAAGTTGGACCTGACGAAAAGTTTAAAAGTTTGAACGTACAGGGGAAAGAGGATTATTTTCTGGAGTTATTTGACGCATGGGTATTTTTGTGAGCTCGATACTTTAACAAGTAACTTTATATACCTGTCTTGGACGAACAGTCTTCCTGTTATAGAACCCCGTTTTTCAGCCTTGAGGTAATACGGTGATGACACGAAGTCATATGGCCATGCTGCCATTTCAAGCAGCCTCTACTATGAGTGAAGCATGAAAAGGAAAGTTATAAGATAATGGCTTGAGCTATTGCGTATTCCAGAGCAGGCAGTAAGAAGCAAAACCATGTATGACAGTCGTTCAATTATGGATGGTAATTGGGGATAAAGAAGTTATGTGCATTTAAAAGCAATTGTACCTGTTTTTTAGCATCTGACCACAATTTGTTGGCCTCTGACACGTACGGAGTTGAATTAAGGTATATGAAGATGGGTCCAAAGACCTTCCTCCACTCCTCACCGGGTTGAAATTGAGCTAATATATCGTCTCCAATGTAGTGAGTTCCGTGAAACATCTGTTGCATCAAAATTTCCAACGGTGCAAGCTGAGTATCCATTTCAGCAGCTTCTAAGCACTTTCTGTTAGAAGTATATGGACTAATATAATCATAACAGCATTTATTATTAACACTGTCTCCATAGCTTGTAGCACGAAAACTACCGACCATTTGATGTCCCTTTACAGGGTTCAATTCTTCTGTCCCATTTTACCCTATATTAGGTCAACATCCCAACCATACAATAATTAAGAGAGAGAAAATTTAAATGGCTAGGATGTTGTTGGGACAGAGGTACTAAGCAAAATAGGACAGAGGATCTCATGCCCTCTTTACAAACTTTTTCAGCGATATTCATGATTTTCAATCGACTTCAATAGTAAATGCTATTTGTTGTTAGTACTAAAGAGCAAATATTTGTAAAATATAATCATTGTGCCGATCCGGAATGGCCTTAAACCTAGATTATTAATTTTATGTAAGATGTTCATTTTCAATTGATGATATATTAGATCTGTAGTTTCAGACGGAAGTTACAGCGAGGGTAGTTGGACCAGTGTGGACTGTGAGATTTTGCTTGGTAGGACCGCCGTTTCGGAATTCCTGACTAGGAAATATTGTCCAGAATCCAATTACAGGATTGGAGCCAATCCATCCATGGACTCCACCATCTTTATTGGCTACAGAGTACTGATACCTATCATCGACCTGAATGGGAAGATATAGCCAAGTTCTCAGAAAATCCATTTTTGTTGATTGACTTGAACATGCTATCTACTTGACAAACAATTAAATTGAGCGTCCTGCGCACCTCTCCCTTGAGATCTGGATTAATGGGATTTACCAACAGAACTGACTCGGGAACAATTAGCTGTTTGCTTCTATCAGGATGCAGGTCTTCTGGCATTGGCATTATCCTTTGCTTCTCATTTGAGATTGCCATGTAATGGAACCTAACCAAGTCCACAGGGAAATAAGTTATTGCTAGCAGGAAAATTGACAGGCCTTGGAATAAAAGAAATTTAATTGAGAAGCTTAAAGGGCCTTACTTATCCCTTCGCAATTTGAAGACCATCCTTGTCTGAGAAAATTCAAAAGAATGAGAACCAGCGGGGTGCTCGTATATCGCATAGCAGTAGAATCCTGAAACGCCAGTTCTAAGTATGTACCTGAAAAACAAAGAGACGCGCTAATGCCCATTAAAGTTAAAGAAATATGAAGGAAAAGCTGATAGTTGAATGGAATGATGTGACCTTATGTCTACACTAAGTGGCAGCTTGATGGTTTGAGTGGAGGGATCAAAAACTCTCCTGAAAGAAACTTCTACATGATCATTGTTGCTGCTAATGACTTTGTATTCCGAACCGCTTAGTCTGTGGAAGACAAGGAAATTAAAATGAGGTTTACGTGTGGTGTATCTGTGTATTAATTAGTCAATCTACGACAGAGTGTGAATGTGTGAAAAGTTCTATTCTCTGATATTCAGCATACAGCTGATACGTGTCAGGGCAACCTGGCCAGCTCCAGTTGATGTCCCAATATCTGCAAAACATTGACAGACAATAGAATAGCTGGCATTAGCTTACTTTAGCAGAAAAGTAACTTGCAAACAGTCACTTGACATTTTCTTAGATCAAACCAACAGAAGAAATGTTGGCTAATATGGAATAGCGGCCGAAGGTTTCCATGAAAAGGGACAAATTCCCGGATATTCGTATAGATATCTTGCAAAATATGAAGCTAATTACCCCCTACTAGATTTGCTTAGAGAGAGGTCAAGCACGTTCTCCATTCCTCCGTACTTGATGCCAATTAAGTACCCTTGAGGTTTCAGTATTGTAAGCCTTACCAAACCATTTTCCAGTAGGACCTACATACACCAAACAGCCATGCATTCAGATACATGGATAGATAGATAGATAGATAGAAAGTTAGAAAAAGAAAGAGAACAGGTATAGTAGACACTCACATATGAACCTTCGGTTGTCAAGCTCACTTTCCTCTGCGCCATAACAGAACTCGTCTCGTCTTTCTCTCAACTCCCGAAACTCCTTGAGCATGAGATGTTGGTTAAGGAGAGTCTGTTCGTTGGTTACTATGAGAACCGGCTTTTAGATACGGACCTTAATTTTCTTCTGGTTGTCGCAGTCGAAATGCTTGCAAGGCGTTAATTTCTAGCCCAAGATCAACAAGAATCTCTCAGTATTTTATTATTATTTTTCGTTATTTCTTCCACTGCCCATTTGCCCGTCTTGTTTTATTATTCTTGAATCGATTCAGTGCCAACTTTTGCGATCAGGGATATGCATAGGGCGATCAATATATGAATATTCATAGTAGATGCCAACTACACGGAAACAAACTTCTCAATGAATATTACAAACGTTTAAAAATGGCATAAAATTTATATTCCAAAGTTCAATTATCTAATCAGATAACAATATGCATTTCAAAATAATTTGGGTCATATATATATGGTTTGTGCTAATAATACAAAGTTGTTTCAAGCTAATCTTTTTTATTCATATGCTACGAACAAATTTTTATTAACAATTCTTGAACTGATGTTATTGCTTTTTAATAGTTAAAAAATGTATATCAACAATCTTAAATGAATTTTTTAATAAGAAAACAATATCATTTGCATATGATAGTAATGTTTTTATATTTTTTGAAAAATAAATGGTATATTACTATATATAAAACTATTACAACATTACAAAATTAACGAGTTCAAGGCCACAGTTGCCTATCGTTGGATTACAAGTTATCTAAAGGAGTCAAGAAGTGAAGATTACAAAGACTAGATAATAATAGACTTCATTAGTAATGTTTTATGTTGATACTTAAATAATATAAAATTGGCTGACTATCCATTTTTTCTTAATGACACACGTATATGCATATATACAAATATTTCTTAGAATGGGAAAAGTACCAAATAAAACTTTTTTAAATCTAATTAAAACAAGCCAATTATGAATTCTGTTTCATATTTGGTTCTAATATAGTACAATACTGGTACCAGTCAATATCAGGTGCCGTTTCGGGTAATTTTTTAAATTATAAAATAATTCTTAAATTTTATAAAATTACAAATTAATCCCTCAACATATCTACATAATTTTTAACTTAACATCAACCATATCTGATAGAGCACCATCAAGCCCAACAATTTCTACCGTGAAGGAGCCCATCCAAGCCCTTCCAAGCCCACAATGAAGCTATAGGTTTTGCTTCAGCCTTTCGGCCTTTGCAAAGTTTGTATTTGTGAAGCCCAAGTCAGCTCTCAAGCATTATGAGCCTTGATCAATGTAGAACCATTGACCAGCCCTTAAATTGACATGTTGAAGCCCACGACAGAGCCCAAGGCATTTTGGAGGCGTTTTGTATAGTGCATTAGTTGCTGAAGGGAAGCCAAAAGGGCTGGAGAAACCGGATTGTGGTTATCCTAGTCTAAAACTTTCCTATTTAAACAACTAGCCTGCTGTATTTGTAAGGCAAATTATGATGAATGAAAATTGAAAGAATTTGCTTTGCAATTCTTAAGGGTCTGAATGTTTTCCTAAAACATATCATAGGGTTTTATTAGTTTCCAAAAACTAAAGGGTTTTGTTTGTTTCCAAAAACAATCACTTATCTTTCACCCATTTAACTTTCCAACCCAATTCCACAATTCCAGCTTTCCATTTCCAAAATGTCATGTTCAAGAAAAATCATATCCTTTTTTCTACTCATTAGATTGAGAAACTTCCTTCACCAATGTTGTAGTTCACTTCTTGAACTTCAATTTAGCCTCAAGAACCACACAAAAATTCCTAGTCGTTTGCCCATAAATGCACTTTGAAATTGTCTAATTGTTGAGCCTGCAGTTTTAGCACTTTCCTAATCCAGAACCAATCTATCAAGAAAATTAATAACGTTTTTTATAGACATCAGATTGCCATGATTCCTTCACCAAAGTTGTAGTTTACATCTTGAAATTCAATTTGACGTCCAAGTTCATCCCATTTGAACCAGTCAATCATCCAGAACATGAGTTAGAAAGTGATTGTTTTGTTTTCACCTGATAAGACTAAAACTATCCAATTTTCAAATCCACCACCATCAGTCACCATTTCCACCACCACCAATTCCGGCCACCACCAGACTCCACACGCCATCAGTTGGAATCAGAGCCATGAATTTGACGACCTAGAACCTTGGGATTGAAGGTGTTCTCCTAAAGTTTCAATTTTTGTTTAGAATCCGTGAGTTCATCTGATTTGATCGGTTCCTATACCTGCAGTTCAAATTTTTTGTAGCTGTTTTTCTGGGTGATATTAAATATCATGAACTAGTTTTGACTCAAATTTCAAGTCATTCTGATGTGGTTTGATTGGAGAAATTAATTTTGCAAATCTGCCCAGTTTTCTTGTGTTGTGTTCTGTCCGGTTTGTGAAAAGTGAACTGTTTTGATTCATCTGAATCGATTAGACATGGAATTTCTCTTTGAAACTTTCCAAAATTTTAGTTGGATGTCTTTTAAACATTTCTACAAATTTTGAAGTCAATCCAAGGTCGTTTCCTATAAGAAACAAAATTTCCAATTCTGTCTAGTTTTCCTCTACTTTGTCCAACTGTTTGTGTCAATTTGAACAGGTTCCCTTTTGAATTTTTGGAAGATATTTTACAGGTTTATATATTGATGTGTTGTAAGACTCTCTATAAAATTTGAGTTCATTTAGATGTCATTTGTTAGGGAAACAAATTTTTCTCATAAACTGCTGCAAATCATGTTCTATCGTGGAATTGAACAAAGGAGGCGGTCTTTGTCTTATGAGGAAACTGTGAAATTATTTTATCTAGAAGGAAACCGTTTGGTCCAGGAACAAAGATGTAAGATAAGGGAGGTTTTTTAGAGATATGAGAGGGCTGAATTTCAACGGAAAGCTCAACTTGCACATAAAGATCTTACGGAAGAAATTAATGCCTTTAGCCTTAAGTTTAAAGCATTGGGGGGCTCAAATGTGACAATAAGCTTGGATTCCATTCTTGATGACAAAGAGTGTAACATCCAATCACCGATGGGAAGGGTAAACTAGTAATTTTGGGACGGATTATGAGTGTGTATACGTATCTCGACATGTTCATGCATAATATGGCCTTTATATATATGTGAATGGAAATTTTTGTATATGCACATGATTGTATATGCATTCATGACATTTCCCGGCATATGTGTCTATAAATGTGATTTTTGTGAAAGATTATAATTTTGTGCTTGAAAAGTGAATTGGAGTGAAATTTTGTAAGTTTTACATTTTTGGGAAATTTTAGAAATTTTTCTGGATTTTTCAGAGAAAATTTTCGGACCGGAAAAATTGCCAAGTGGCGGACTGATTGGTTTTCGGTACTGAAAATTACTGTCCAATGGCAATAGAAATTTAGAAAAAATGATTTTTTTGGATTTATTAATTTGAGTCATTAGAATTTGGGGAGAAATTGGGATAGAAATTAAAATGGAAGTGGAAAGAAATTAAGTGATTATGTAAGATGGTGACATGTGGCAGGTGACACTTGTCACTTGCCTAACATGCCACCATGATAGTCTTCTTTTTACCTAAAGCCACCATTTAATTAATTTTTTGGAGCTCTTTTTACACTCTCACGACACTTCTCATTTCCAAAAGGGTTTGGTGATCATTGTTTTGGATTTTCTCTCCATCTTCATAGCTTCTTCTCCCTCCCTTTTTATTGACTTGGTTTGCTCATCTTTTCTACTTCCTTCTCCATGCTTGCTCTCCTTTTGTTTACAAAAACAACCTAAGCTTGGCACCCTTAAGATGATGATGTCGTGTATGGTGGTGAAGAGAGTTGGTGAAAAGTTTGAAGAGTTGAGAATTTTGAAGCTTAAGTAGGTAAGAATTGTGTTTTATGACATAAATTGTTAGATAAATGCATTATTTGTGATGGTTGGAAACCTAATTACATAAAAAGTCTTGTTAGAGTAGATGGGTATGAAATTTGTTTGTCTAATTGATGATTGATGAGGTAAGATTTAATGAATGTAAGTAGAGATGTTTGAGATGGTTTAGAGTAAAGTAGATGATGTTAGATGAGTGTAGGAAAGGATGGATGAGTGAGTATAGGTTGCTGCCATTTTTGTGACTAATTGATCAAGGGGAGGTCTTGATTAAATTGTGGGTGATTTATTGATTAAATTGGATGCTTATTGGTGTAGAATTGTTATGGAAGTGAT
>JANZLC010000002.1:15119152-15133802 GCA_026413385.1 Erythroxylum gracilipes | reverse complement strand
GTTAGTTAGATTGCCATGTGTATATCGGATTGGTTTGCTCCAACATACCGTTATCATAAGGTAGGTACTTGAATGTCTTTCGGGTATTCTGGTATTTGCTTTATGGTAGTGGGATGTTGCAGTACGTGAGGGAAAGCATGAGCCCATGTGTTGTACCCGTCTTGCTCGTGCCTAAGAAAGATGGAACTTGGAGGATGTGTGTTGATTGCAAAGCCTTTAATAGCATAATGGTAAAGTATTGCCATCCTATTCCAAGGTTAAATGATATGCTAAATGAGCTTCATAGGGCTAAAAATTTTAGCAAAATAGATTTAAAAAGCAATTATCATCAAATCAAGATGAGAGAAGGGGATGAATGGAAAACGACATTCAAAACAAAATATGGCTTATATGAGTGGTTAGTTATGCCGTTTGGTTTATCAAATGCACCGGTACTTTCATGCGATTAATGAAAAATCTCCTGCATAACTTCATTGGTAAATTTGTGGTGGTATATTTTGACAACATTCTTATTTATAGTACATGCTTAGAGGTTCACATTAGACATTTGAGAGAGATGTTGAATGTACTTAGAGAGGAAAAACTTTACGCTAATATTCAAAAATGTCATTTTTGCATGGATAAAGTCGTTTTCCTTGGATTTGTTATGAGTCATAATGGAGTGGAGGTGGATGAGGAAAAGGTAAGAGCGATTAAGGAATGGCCCACACCTAAAGCATCACAGATGTAAGAAGTTTTTATGGGATGGCTAGTTTTTATCGCAAGTTTGCTAAAGATTTTAGCGTATTAGCTACTCCTATAACTAAAGTAATTAAGAAAAATGTAGGATTTAAGTGGGACAAGGTGTAGGAAATAGCTTTTAATTTGATTAAAGAAAAACTATGCTCTGCACCTATTCTAGCTTTACCTAATTTTTCTAAGACTTTTGAAATTGAATGTGATGCATCAGGAATAGGTATTGGTGCTATTTTAATGCAGGATAGGAGACCCATTTCGTACTTCAGTGAGAAATTCAACAGGGCACCACTTAATTATCCTACCTACAATAGCTCTATGCCCTCGTTAGAGCATTGGAGACATGGCAACACTATTTATGATCAAAGGAGTTCGTGATTCACACTAATCACGAATCACTAAAGCACCTAAAGGGACAAGGCAAGCTGAATAAAAGGCATGCCAAATGGGTGGAATTCTTTGAGTCCTTTCCATATGTGATCAAATACAAACAAGGTAAGGAGAATATGGTAGCAGATGCCCTATCTCGCAGGTATGCCTTAATTACCACTTTAAGTGCAAAATTGTTGGGATTTGAATTTGTTAAAGAATTGTATAAGAAGGATCCTAATTTTTCTAATGTATTTATCGCATATGAGAAGGGGACAGTTAATTGATTTTATAGGATGGATGGGTACTTGTTTAGAGAAAATAAGTTATGTATACCTGTTTGTCCGATTAGGGAATTGTTGGTTAAGGAAGTCTATGGGTTGGTTTAATGGGACACTTTGGGGTACAAAAGACTTAGGTGTGCTTATAGAACATTTTATTGGCTGAGGATAAGACGTGATGTGGAAAAAGTTTGTGCAAATTGTGTCACTTATAAGAAGGCTAAGTTTAAAGTGTTAGCCCAGGGTTTGTACACAACTTTACCCGTACCCGATGAACCTTGGAGAGATATTTCTATGGACTTTGTACTGGGTTTACCTAAAACAAGCAAGGGGAAAGATTCTATTTTTATGGTAGTCAATCGGTTTAGTAAAATAGTGCATTTTATTCCTTGTCGTAAAACTAATGATGCAACCCACATAGCATATTTGTTCTCTAGGGAAGTAGTACGTCTTTAAGGGATTCCTAAGACTATCATGTCAGATCGAGATGTTAAATTTCTTAGTCATTTTTGGAAGGTCTTATAGGAGAAATTAGGAACTAAATTACTATTTTTCTACCACGTGTCACCCTTAAACTGACGGTCAGACTGAGGTAGTTGACCGAACTTTATCTCAATTACTTCGTGCCATTATAAAGAAAAATCTTAAGAGTTGGGAAGAGTGTTTACGTTTTGCTGAATTTGCATATAATAGAACTGTACATTGGTTATTCACCTTTTGAAATTGTGTATGGTTTTAATCCTTTGTCCCCATTGGACTTAATGTCTTTGCCTGTTAATGAAAGAACTAGTTTAGATGGCAGGAGGAAGGCAGAATTAGTGAGGTCACTTCATGAAAAAGTGAAAGATTAAATTGAGAAGAAGAATGAACAATATACCAGCCAGGCCAATAAGGGACGACGTAAAGTTATCTTTGAACCAGGTGATTGGGTGTGGCTACATATGCGTAAAGAGAGGTTCCCAAAGTAGAGGCAAAATAAGTTGCAACCACGAGGGGATGGACTGTTTCAAATACAAACAAGGTAAGGAGAATATGGTAGTAGGATGCCCTATCTCGCAGGTATGCCTTAATTACCACTTTAAGTGCCAAATTATTGGGATTTGAATTTGTTAAAGAATTGTATAAGAAGGATCCTAATTTTTCTAATGTATTTATCGCATGTGAGAAGGGGATAGTTAATTGATTTTATAGGATGGATGGGTACTTGTTTAGAGAAAATAAGTTATGTATACTTGTTTGTCCGATTAGGGAATTGTTGGTTAAGGAAGCCTATGGGGTGGTTTAATGGGACACTTTGGGGTACAAAAGACTTAGGTGTGCTTATAGAACATTTTTATTGGCTGAGGATAAGACGTGATGTGTAAACAGTTTGTGCAAATTGTGTCACTTGTAAGAAGACTAAGTTTAAAGTGTTAGCCCAAGGTTTGTACACACCTTTACCCGTACCCGATATATTTCTATAGACTTTGTACTGGGTTTACCTAAAACAAGCAAGGGGAAAGATTCTATTTTTGTGGTAGTCGATCGGTTTAGTAAAATAGTACATTTTATTCCTTATCATAAAACTAATGATGCAACCTACATAGCATATTTGTTCTCTAGGGAACTAGTACGTCTTTATGGGATTCCTAAGACTATCGTGTCAGATCGAGATGTTAAATTTCTTAGTCATTTTTGGAAGGTCTTATGGGAGAAATTAGGAACTAAATTACTATTTTTCTACCACATGTCACCCTTAAACTAACGGTCAGACTAAGGTAGTTAACTGAACTCTATCTTAATTACTTCGTGCCATTATAAAGAAAAATCTTAAGAGTTGGGAAGAATGTTTACGTTTTGCTGAATTTGCATATAATAGAACTGTACATTGGTTATTCACCTTTTGAAATTGTGTATAGTTTTAATCCTTTGTCCCCATTGGACTTAATGTCTTTGCCTGTTAATGAAAGGACTAGTTTAGATGGCAGGAGGAAGGCAAAATTAGTGAGGTCACTTCATGAAAAACTGAAAGCTTAAATTGAGAAGAAGAATGAACAATATACCAGCCAGGCCAACAAAGGACGACGTAAAGTTATCTTTGAACCAGGTGATTGGGTGTGGCTACATATGCGTAAAGAGAGGTTCCTAAAGTAAAGGCAAAATAAGTTGCAACCACGAGGGGATGGACTGTTTCAAGTCATTGAAAAGATCAACAACAACACATGCAAATTAGAGCTCCTAGGTGAGGACAATGTATCAACCACTTTCAATGTTAGTGAACCCCCAAATCTAATTAATAGTGAACCCCCAAATCTAATTGAAGAGTCTAAAGGTATCATATCGGGGGATCCTCTTTTCCCATATTTCTTTTCTCTAGTGATAGAGGTCCTAAAATGGATTGTCAAAAGAGTTATGGAAAGGAATGTTTCCTTCAGTTTACATTCTAGATATAAGAAATTAAGAACAATCAGTTTATATTTTGCAAATGATGTTTTTCTATTCTTTAAGGCAAATTCAAAATCAATTTCCTCTCTTGTTAATGCTCTAAATCTGATCCATAAGATTTCAGGACTGTGAATCAATAAGGAAAGAGTGCTTTATACATTTCAGCTAGTGTCAATAATCAATCAATATGGCTCTCATCCATAATAGGCTTCAAACTAGCTAAACTCCCTATATCTTAGTTTGGGATTCTGTTTCATCCACCAAATTTGTCCGAGCAGACTTCAAACCACTACTTGACAAAATTCAAAGAAGAATAAATAATTAGAGCTTCAAGGATTTGTTAATAGTAGGTAAAACTCAACTCGTCAACTTAATCGTGACCTTTTTAAATGTTTATTAGGCTTCACTTCTAGTTTTTCCTTGAGTTGTCATTAAATATATAGAAAGGATTCTTAAAAAATTCTCACAATCTAGTTGCAGTGAGAAGCAATCAAAACTAAAAGTAAAATGTTTAGACATTTGCAAACCTAAAAAATAAGGAGGGTTACATGTCATTCCTCAAAACTAATCAATCATGTACTACTTACTAAAAGAATGTGCATACTACTACAAGACAAGCGTACTTTATATGTCAAATAGGTCCATGATATATCAAGGAGTAAAATTTATGGAACTTCAATCTTCCCCTCAATGCATCTACCACCATGAAGTTCCTAGTTAAAGATAGAGTCAAAATCAGGATGTGATATTTCAATATGGTAGGTAATGGCAATAAAACTTCCTTTTGGATGGATCATTGGTCCCTTTTTGGTCTTTTAGAACTAATTAAGGATACACTCCCTCTAAAAGTTGCAATTAAGCAAAATGAAATAATAACACATGCACTATTAGGCAGTAACATATTAAACTTGTTACCTACATTAGCTCTTTCAACTTTCCTTTCAAACTTTAGGCTAAGTGACAGTGAAGATGAAATAATTTGGAAGAGAACAACTTCATGTAAATTTTCCATTGATTTATGTAGGAAGTTCCTTAGTGATTTAAGCAACATAGTTTGGTGGCATAACTTGGTATGGTATAAACATCTACTTCCTAGAGCCTCTCACACATTATGGTTAGCAATTAGGAATCGAATCCCAACAATGGATAAGATTGGAATATATTCATATCTTCCTAAATAGTGCATTTTATGCAAAACATTAGCAGAAATCATTGAACTCTTGATTTTCCAATGTCAATACATAACTCCTATTTGGAAGGAAACATTAAGGTTAAGTAATATGGACAATGAACCTCAAAACTAGAATGACATAGTTTATTAAAGCATCGGATTAAAGGAAACAGTTGAAGGAGACAAATGGATATACAAGGTAGCATTATCCTTTATGGTGACTAGTGTTTGGGATGAGGAAAATAAGAGGATTTTCTTCAATCTAAACATGAATAATGAAACCTTTTTAGATTAATACATAACATAATCATATATCACATCCATTCTTACTAGGAAAAGCTCAAATTTATTGATAATATCAGTTGTAACTAGTCCATTTTATTGGCTCTTTTTGTATAAAAGGCTAAGCTGATAGTAATTTAGCTAGCCTCTACCTGTACTATTACTAATTTTACCTTCAAAGGCTTAATACATGCATTTTTCTTTCTTAAAAAAAAAAATTAAAGGAGTGCAAAAAAATTATAAACTTACAAAAGAAATATGAAATTAGTTATTAGCATCACAATAAAGAGTTTAAGATTAATGATACCAAAGAAAATATGAAAAATCATTTGCTATATATATATATATATATACACATATACGTTTATATATATAATTAAAAACAAAGAATTTTGAAAATTTTTGATTAAAGACGAAGACCAATTAAAATATTTGTTAAGTGTATCAGATTACTTCCAGAATAGGGACAGGGGATAAAATTTCCTTATGGCATGACAATTGGATAGGTCAGGGAGCTTTAATTTACCATCCGATCGTTAGGAATACTCTGGATAGATTTTCAAAAAAAAGCTAAAATCCAAGAGTTAATTACTAATGGTAACTGGGCTTTTTCCTATGAGGAGATTAGAGCTCTACCGATACCACAGTATTGACACAATAAAGGAGAGGATACATACTTTTGGAATGGACTAGTTGTAAGGGACATAACAAATAGGCAAGCAAAACAACTAAAGTATGGGACAATACCTACAGTAGGATGGGGTAAGTTGATCTGGAGAAATACTATCAAGCCAAATGCTAGCTTCTTGAGCTGGTTAGCCATGAAGGATAGATTAAGCACTATATCTAGATTAAAATTCCTCCCTTCCACTAAAAGATGTATACTTTGCAATCTAGATGATGACGATATGGACCATCTATTTTTCAGATGTGAGTTTTCTAATAGAGTATGGAGGCAAGTTGCATCTCTATGTGCACTCAATAGCCATCATAGCAATCTGAATGACATTTTCCAAGAGATACTACGAAACTATACACCCAAACATGACAAGGATGTTTACATGGTAGCCTTTACAACATGTATTCAGGAGATCTAGCGAGAGAGGAATAACAGAAGATTTGTTGAAAGGGAAAGAGGCATACTTGCCCTTACAGAAATCATCTCTAATAATATTAGAGAACAACTGGTCATAAGCTAGTTGGAGAAGAAATGCAATGTGAGACTAGCTATTTCTTAGAGACTCAAACGAGAATCCAAGAATACCCAATACGTAGAGCAGTATTTCCACAACCTAATCTAGCCAGTTATAACATGCATAACAGTTCTGAAGGAGTCTAAAGTTGAGTTCTTACCTTACGAAACCCCTCCTCCATGAGATGGGTACGTCAGATCCTCCGCGAGTGTTGCAGACTTGCAGTCAGGAGAAGAGAGATAGTAGTTGGAGCGCAAACACAGTGTTTCTTAAAAAGGGAAAGTGAGTGAAGATGGAAAGAGAAGAAGAAGTTTCAAGGATCAAACTAGAAAGATCTTACCTTCACAACCACCTAGAGACGTTGGCGACAAAGACATTGGAGCCCTAATTAGGAAGCTTCTAGTGAAACATTGAAAAGGAGGTCTTTTACTTAACTCTTTTTGGAAGCTCTGATAATACATTAAAGGTTGGATAGTACACGATGACATTTCTATAGTCTACAATGTCGTTTGGTTTTTGTTTTGATATCCTGCTAGTAGGATAATAGTTGTACTAAACTCTTATTCTTTTTAATCCATTTTAATTTTTTTAAAAAAAACTATTCACTATAAAAGTTTAAACTCTGATAAAATTTAACAAATAACTCAAATATCAAATACTTTCTTAATGTTTGAGAACTAAAATAAATAATTATAACTATATTGTGATGTAATTTAACTTTCTTTAATAAGATTTTAATATCATTTCAATAAAATATTAAATATAAATTGCGATTATTATTTATGTGTGAAATATTTAAAATTTAATGTTAATAAAAATAAATAATTTGTTATTATTTTAAATTTTATTATTATGATTTTTTAAGACATGGTTAATGTAAAATTATAAAGCATACAATACAAATATACTAATAGACTATTTTGTAATCTTTAAAAAATCAGAGACTATTTCATAAATTTAAAAAATTATCCGAACAGTACTTAATATTGACCGATATTAGTACAGTATCGTACTATAATTCAATATGATACTAAGACCAGTATAGTATTCATAATATTGATCATAAGCAGGTTATTATCATAAATATAAAAATTGATTAATTCTTAATTATTTGGGTAAAACATAGGGTCCAATTCAATTGTAAAGCTATATATGTATATAAGCATAAATCAAGTTAGATACATTTTATTGGCAAGGTAAATCTGCATTGAAATCCAAAAATTCGGTACCCATTGTTAGCCCTTTATTCGTCTCCTCAAATGACAAGATTTAAAAACACAGTCGTGCGTATTTGATTTCGTCGGACATGGAAAGCCAATTAATGCCTGCAAAACCATAAATAAACGACAAAAACTGAAAACAAAAGAATTTATATTTTTTAAAGAGAGAGATGCATAATAGTGGTACCCATTCCATTCTTTGTCAATTGTCATGTCCATATCCTGGGGTTTGACAGATCTCAAACACCGAAGGCTGGCGAATGGCGGTGATTATTTTATTAACCATCCGATGGTCAAGTCAACCCTTGTCTTGACTGACTAGTGGGTTATTTTTGGGCAACAAGACAAATTGTTAAGGAATAAACTCATGAGCATTTGTAGATTTGAGGTCACACGGGACAACTATTATCTTTTAACACTTTTTCCCATTGGAAGTGAATGCTGTTCGTTAATCGCGTCTTAGCATTTGCAAGTGCTTCCCAGGGTATTATTCTAGGACCAATACCACACACCGGTGGAGAGAACTCGCTTGCTAGTTGAGAACTTGATGCACCAACCTCCTTGATTAACGCCTCCAATAAGGCAAAGACCCAAATTATGAGATGGAAGCCAGAAAATTAATTTTTTTAAAATCAAGTTTGAATTATAAAAGATAAAAAGGCTTACTCAATAAATTACAATTATCTCCACTTGTAATTGTCATATGATAATTACATTAAATTAAGTCATATTCGTATAAGTATTATATTATCAAAATTATAATTTTTATTTATTTAATTCATTTAATAAATTATGATTATAAATTTCTCTATATTATTATATAGAAATTATATTTTATAAAATGCCTTATAGTTTTATTTTTATGTAATCACTAATCCAATTTTTAATTTATATTTACATAAATTAAAAAAAATTAATTAGTCAAATTTAAAAATAATGATAACTGAAGTATAAACTTAAAATTATTTAGAATAATTTGATTGAAGTTTTATTACACTGGTGCTAATTGATTAAAATGAGTTTGAATTTTCTAGGTTTAGAATTTGATATTGTATTAGAATATTTACAAGTTATTAATATGCAAATTGAAAAGAAATTTGGATTACAAAAATCAAAAAAGGAATCAATATTTCAATTTGCCAAATATCAATATTAGGAGACATAGTTTCGCCATCATATCTTTCGGTTTTTTCTCTTAGGATTAGCTCAATTTGTTCTCTTATTCGATTCAAGACTTCGTGTGAATGATTCAGAGTAAGTTCCAGTTGCCCGTGAACTCACTCTGTAACTTCTCAGGTTTACTTCCCAATCCTTCACGCGGATGACTTCTTTCATGCATACCCTTTTATCTATTTTAATAATGTCTGATCCAGATTCAATAATTGGCATTTAGTGTCCACGCAATTTAGTACATTACATGTGATTAAAACCTTGGGACAGCTCACACGCCATTTCCTTTTTCCCGCGTGCCCAGTTATAAGAACCGGAGTGAGCCAAGGTCAGGATCCATAATGGAAAGGAAATGAAGTGACAGAATAAACCAGAGATTTTGGAGACATTAAGGGAAAGGAGGCCCATATCCTTTCCGTATCTTTATATCTAGTGGTGCAGCCTTGAAAAGTGCTTTGCATTGTAGATCTAAAGAGTTGCTCCTTGCTTTAACATTCTTCAAAACTTTGTTATCTACTTGGGAAGGGGAGAAGGTTTAACAAGATGAGTGATTTCTATACGTGTTCTTTGTTCGTTCTTGTAATGTATCTTGCTCATTGCGCAAATGGTGACAACCCCTATAGGTTCTTCACTTGGAAGGTCACTTACGGTGATATCTATCCTCTTGGAGCCAAGCAGCAGGTACTGTGTTATTGTGCTTTCTTTTTTTGGCAAGATTTGATCTTTATAGTTGCAATGCTGGAAATGGATCTTCTTTCTTGATTTTATTTTATATAGCCTATCATGTTTTGAAGTTTTTGGAACTGAAGTTTCAAACGTTTAATTGGTGTTTTGGTTCAATGAACTGCAGGGTATCTTGATAAATGGGCAGTTTCCGGGGCCACATATAGATGCTATTACGAATGACAATATAATTGTCAACGTTTACAACTACCTCAGAGAGCCATTCCTCATCTCCTGGTAACTACACTAACCGCTGTTTTTCTTTCCCCAATTTGCTGGTTATAGCTTGCCATTCTATTGGTTCTATACCTTGGTTAGTAACTAGAAAATGGAGGGATGAGCCTATTACAGTTGTTTTAGTACTTCTCGTGCATTGTGTGAGCAACTAGTCAAACTTGTTCTCTCTCTCTTGTTCCTTCCCATTCTTCTTCCTTTCTTAAACAAATTAATCAAAACAGAAATTTCTGGGTGTAAATGAGCTGTATCAGATATGGAGGCTGTTGCCGACGTTTTCCTTTTGCAGAAAATAAGAGATTGCTCTTTTCATACAATAAATGAAAGAGTTTTTTCTCTTTCATTTGTTATCAATACTAGCAGCTACCAGGGGTTGGTTGTCCAAGGGTACTTTTGTCATCTGAGCTAGAGGATATCTTCATCTTCCTAACTTCCTTGCTACATGAAATCGAAAATTGGCATTTTAAGGACTTCCACTGTCGCATATTTCGTGTTTTAAGCGATTGAGCTTATTACTTGCACTATATTGTTACAGACAGTTTTCACTTGCAAGTTCAGGATCTTGAGGCCAGTGCTCGAAATTAAAATTATAAAATTCTCTTGGTAGTTGTGACAGTGTTGGTTAGACTTGATTCTAATTTCTAGTTCTTAATCTTGGCTTATTTGCTGAACGATGACAAACTTTATGAATATCTACCTCTTAGTCCTTGAAGATGTTATATTATTTCTCTTATTCATGGGGAAAACTTGCATTCTTGATGTTTCTTGAGAATATTTTTTTAAGTTGCATCCTCAGTAAATAAAATGACATGGAAAGGCGTGTCGACTTCCTGTGCTGGAGTTTATGTAAGGGAACTGTACCACTTTCTGACCTTGTTAACAGGTTCACATTAAAATGCTGATATCAATACCTGCAGAAGTTTCTAAAACTTTAACCTCAGCACTCTTTCTCGTATGTGTAATCTAAGGACAAAGCATTCTTCATTTGTTCAACTTCAACTTAGTTTTGACCGTCTAAGATTGCATGCGTGCTTGGATATACAGATACCTAATCTATTGTCATGGTCACCATTTTGAGTACTTAACCTGGAACTGTGAGGGACCAGACAGTTACTTCTTGTTTTAGTTTTCACCCTAGCACAGAGACTTGGACTCACCTTTCGAGTTTTATCATATGTTAATTATGATGAAAGAAAGCCATACTAAGGGTTATGGTCATGGATTGTCGCTTCTCCAACAGGAATGGCATACAACAGAGAAAGAACTCATGGCAAGATGGAGTCTATGGCACCAACTGTCCTATTATGCCCGGGAGAAACTTTACTTACATTCTCCAAGTGAAGGACCAGATTGGTAGCTATTTCTACTTCCCATCAGTTGGATTTCAAAGAGCAGCTGGGGCTTTTGGTAGCATCAGAGTCTGGAGTCGTCCTCAGATTCCAGTCCCTTTTCCTCCTCCTGCTGGAGACTTTATTGTATTGGCTGGAGATTGGTACAAGAGAGACCATAATGTACGTGTTTTCACACAATATGGCTATTAGGATCAAGCGATCAGCCATAGCATTCTCCTCTATTTTGCCATTTTTTTGCTATATGTCTTATACATGTTATTATTCCATTCTTGCAGGTTTTGAGGCGAATGTTGGAACTTGGTTACAATCTTCCGTTCCCTGATGGGCTCCAGATCAATGGCCATGGATGGAATGGAAACACATTCACAGTTGATCCAGGTACCTATTGATATCAAGAATTATGTCCTGTTTGATCTTCTCTAGGCTTTTGATTTATTGCTCTCCATCCATTTTCTACTAGGTCGTGATACTGGTAAAATTGAGTTCGATGTGTCATTGATGAAACATTATCTAAAATTTTCTTCAAGAGCTGAGCTTAGTCTCCCAGGCAATTTCTTTTAGTATAATATCAATTGAGCCTAAGCTTTACCATCTTTATAATATGGAGGTTCTATAGTTAGGTGTATAACTAAATATGCCAAATGTGAATCTTCAGGTAGGACATATAGATTCAGGATATCAAATGTGGGCATTGCAACATCCATTAACTTAAGAATTCAGGGGCATAAGATGAAACTGGTGGAGGTAGAAGGAACTCATACCATACAGAATGTATACTCTGACCTTGACGTCCACCCTGGACAATCGTCTTCTGTCTTGGTCACGGCTGATCAGCTGGCGCAGGATTACTACATTGTTATTTCTTCACGCTTCACCACTCGTGTACTCACCACGACTGCCATTCTTCATTATAGCAATTCACGTAAAGGAGTCTCAGGTCCCATCCCTGCTGGACCTACTACTCAAATTGCTTGGTCTCTCAACCAGGCTAGATCTATTCGGTACTCTTCTTGGCTGTTAATCTATGTGCTTTATTTTGGTTTCTAGCTAACTTCAAAATGCTAAATAACATATATATATAGTTTATGTTGATGCATATGCCAGTAACGTCACAGATCATCGCTTGTGCTCTCATAAGCACTTGAATGCAAATGTTGAGTTTCAAATTTTTGATATAGGCATGTATATGCCCAAACAGAGACATGCACCCTGCATTTCTTTAAGGCTGTTGTTTAATGCATAACACTAACTTCTTCTCATGGTTGCTAATGCTTCACCGAACCAGACAAAACCTAACAGCCAGCGGGCCTAGGCCAAATCCTCAGGGTTCTTACCATTATGGATTGATCAAGCCTAGCAGGACATTCATCCTCGAAAACTCTGCTCCGGTCATCAATGGAAAGCGGAGGTATGCTGTCAACGGTGTCTCCTTTGTTCCTGCAGACACCCCACTAAAGCTAGCAGATTATTTCAACATTCCTGGAGTTTTCAACCTTGGTAGTATTCCTACCAGCCCCTCTGGAGGAAATGGTTACCTCCAGACCTCAGTAATGGCTGCAAACTTCCGGGAATTCATTGAGATAGTTTTCCAAAATCCTGAGGATACCGTTCAGTCATGGCACATGGATGGTTATAATTTCTTTGTTGCGGGGTAAGTTTATCAGTCCAAAACTTCACTTACATCACATAGCCTGCTCAATTCCTGACAATTCTGAGTTGAACAGAATGGATGGAGGGCAATGGACACCTGCTAGTAGGGCGCGCTATAACTTGAGAGATGCAGTTTCTCGTTGCACCACTCAGGTGTGCAAATGTTTTCCATTCCTATGACTAGCCACTGTAGAGATGATTTAGGCATTTGTTGCATTGGTATAAATGGTTGAACTAAATGCAGGTGTATCCCAAGTCGTGGACTGCAATCTACGTGGCTTTGGACAACGTAGGAATGTGGAACATCAGGTCTGAAAACTGGGCTAGGCAATATCTTGGTCAGCAATTCTATCTGAGGGTTTACACCTCTTCGACATCATTAAGAGATGAGTATATTATCCCAAAGAACGCCATTCTCTGTGGCAGGGCCAAAGGCCGCCGTACAAGGCCTTAACTTGTCTAGGTATAGCTAGTTTTGTCACGAGAGGGTGACATGTTGCACTCACAAATTGTTAAATGCAGAGCTTATCAGTTGTTAATAGTTTACTCATTTTTCCTTTGTAATTCATGGCGACTATTTTATAGTTTCAAATCTGCTATCTGCTTTCTGTATCCAATAATAGGAAGGGTACTAATATCTCTGCTTAATTGTTTGCTTGCTAGCAATATTTTCACTAAAATTAACCCTATGTAAACTAATTATTTTTTCTTTTTTCTCTCAGTTTCTAATTACCTAAAATTATCGCCAATTAGAACTAGTAGCGTGAAAGGCATTAAACCTTACATAGAAGGATAGGTGATTATCTTGATGTTGAGTTAAGCAATTACCAATTAAAATAAGCAAAAACTCCCAATGCAAATTGCATTATTTATAATAGGTTACTTGATTCATCTTTTTATGTGTAGTTTTAACCTGGATAAGTTATGTAGTAGAAAAATAGAAGTGATTAAAACTTGTAACACAAGAAGTTCCAAGTTGGGAAAAGATGCTAATGAAAGATTAAAAAAAATGAACAAGTAATCCTAAGGTGTGACAAGCGATTAATGAAAAAGAAGACTTAGGCTTATAGCGTGAGGAGACACCAGTGAAAGAGAAGATAACAAAGAAGTAGTTTAAGTTGAAGGTCTACATGAAAGAAACTGTTAGAAATAATCAAGATAAAACACAATCACAGAGATCATGTTAGAAAGGATCATTTGCATATGCATATAATAAACAAAGAATCATGTATTTGGATTCCTGTTATAATTCCACCAGTTAAAGAACGTTTACAATCTTTTACAGAGATTTTCTATATTTGTGTAAACTTGATAGAAGCGTCAGAAGAAACTAATACATCCATCCTCCTATTCTTAATGTTTCGTTCAAATATATAACTATCTTTTTGTAGTTATTTCGAGAGTAGAATGACTACTATACCCTTCATGGGTGTATATAAGCCATCATCTCCCACTCACACATGATGAGTTTAATAAACTCTGCAGTGCTTATACTTGTTTAATAACCGGTGTGACTAGCATACAATGAGAGTACATTGTCACATATCTGTTAGGAGTATATGACATCTCGATTAACAAATTAATCTTGAGACTTATGTGTCCTTAAGTAGACATTGTATGCTATACCCTAGGTCATATCTCACATTTGCATTTTTCTTTGATCTCCTTTAGTTTCTTATGTTATGACTGTATTCAAGTTCTCTACTAAAGAGACGATGGCCATCTATGAATATTTTTCATGCAAGTCAGTGATCTAAATTAAATGACCATCCTCTATTCTCAATTCTCTTTTGAATTAAATTTAATTTGCTTTCCTAGAATTATTCCATAGGATCGCATCTTGCAT
>JANZLC010000002.1:15095081-15105338 GCA_026413385.1 Erythroxylum gracilipes | reverse complement strand
AACAAAACCTTGAGGTCATGGGTTCGAATCGTGGATTCCACCCATGACCAAAGAGGAAAATACTGATTTGTGTTGGATGTTGCGGTATAACCCGCAAATACACGCCGCAGTATAACCTGCAAATACCTTCGGGTGGGGTGTGGGGTCCAACATTAAACACCAACTAGTTGCACCTTACACTCTGCAACAAGATGGCATTATTGAGAGGAAAAGCATAACCATTATGGAAATGACAAGGTGCTTGTTGAATGAAAAAGGATTGCCTAAGAAGTTTTGGGTTGAGGCCATAAGTACAACAGTTTTTTTGCTGAATAGATTACCATTGAAAGCAACCAAAAAAAAGACTCCATTTAAAGCTTGGTATGGCTACAAATCAAAGTTATTTGATTTGAAAACTTTTGGTTGTCTTTTGTTTCTCTTACATTCCTTAAATTAAGAGAGATAAAATTAATAAGAAGGCAGAACCAGGAGTCTTTATGGGTTACAACTCAGTTTCAAAAGCCTACAGGATTTATTTACCACAAAGTAACAAGTTGATTACTAGTAAAGATGTCCAACTATATGAATTAGATGAATAGAGTTGGGAAAATAACAGAGAGGCTAAAGTTCAAGTTCTAGATGAAGATGACAGAGTAGATGATGTTCTTATCAGAGGCACCAGATCACTTGCTCATATTTATGAGAGGTGTAATGTCTCTATATTGGGACCTGCAGGATATAAAGAAGCTACAACAGATAAAGGATGGGTAGATGAAATAAAGGGGGAGCATAAGATGATTGAAAAAAATTAGACATGGGTACTGGTAGACAGACCTGATTACAAGAAAACTACAGGAGTCAAATGGGTGTACAGGACCAAGCTTAATCCTGACGGTTTTGTAAATAAGAATAAGGCAAGACTCGTTGTTAAGGGATACCAATAGATATTTGGAGTGGATTTTTCTGACATATTTGCTCTAGTTGTGAGGCTAGATACCATAAGATTACTGTTGTCTCTTACTGCACAAAAGGGAGGGATCATATACCAAATGGATGTCAAGTCAACTTTTTTAAATGGACACTTAGAAAAAGAGATCTTTGTCAATCAACCAGAAGGATTTATTGTCCAAGGATAAGGTTTATCTGCTGAAAAAAAGGTTTATATGGGTTAAAATAGGCACCAAGGGCTTGGTATAGTATAATTGATGCTTACTTGCTAAACTTAGGCTAATCAGTAAGTTTAAAGAAAATATGAAAGACATGCTCGAGATGACAGACCTTGGAAAGATGTCATTCTTTCTTGGTATACTGGTGCAATTAAAACAACATGATATTTTTGTACACCAGTAGAAGTATGCTAAAGAAATACTCAAAAAATTCATAATGGAGGAATGCAAGCCAACTATAACTCCAATGAATCAGAAAGAGAAGTTCTGTAAAGAAGATGAAGCTGAGAAAGTTAATAAAACGCTATACACAAGTCTAATAGGCTGCCTAATGTATCTAATTGCAACCAAGCCGGATATTATACAAGTTGTAAGTCTCTTATCAAGATTCATGCATTATGCTAGTGAAATTCATTTATAAGTAACAAAAAGGATTGTTAGATACATCAAGGGCATAGTTGATTATAGCTTAAAGTTCAACCAAGTTAACGATTTTAGCCTTAGAGGTTATTCCGATAGTGATTAGGCTGGTACGTTGATGACATGAGAAGCATTTCTAGTTATTGTTTTAGTTTTGGTTTAGATATTTTTTCTTAGAGTTCCAAGAAGCAGAAAGTTATAGCTCAGTCCACTATTGAGGCAGAATATGTGGTAGCCACTGTTGAAGTAAATTAGGCCTTATGGATCAGAAAAATCATGATTGACTTGGAAATAAAGCATGAATAAGGCATAAAATTTTTTATGGACAATTAGACTACAATTTTGATTGTCAACAACCCGGTGTTTCATGATAAGACAAAGCATTTCAAGATTAAACTCTATTTTCTAAGGAAGGTACAAAAGGAAGGAGAAGTTTTGCTCGTTCATTGCAGAATTAAAGACCAAATTGTTGCTTTCTTGTTTTATACTTTTGCTTCAATGAAATATTACTCATTTCATTTTCACACTTTATTTGGTGAATAATTTCATTTTCATACTTTGTTTGGTGATTTTAGGCATGCTTATTTATTCATAGTAAAACATTGTCTTTTACATAAGGAAAAATAATAAAAGGAGAATAGAAGGATTTCTTTGACTGATTATTAGATGCTTAGAAAAACTAAAATTTGACTTTTACCAAAAATATCTTTTTGCACACTTGTGATGGTTGTGTTCCTTATAGAAGATAAACTCTCTTATGGATACCAAAAACAATATGTTGTCGTGTTGAGTTCTTATCATTATGGAAATAAAATTTTAACTTTCTTGTGAACATCGAAAACTTTGTTATGAAAACTAAAAGTATCTTCAGCCTTTTAAAGCTGGGATGGCCAGGCTCAGCCCAGACCGAAGCTTGACAATTAAATCCAAAATAATATCATTTTGAAAATTATTTAAAAGAATACTAAATTGGGTTGGGCTAGTCCTTCTTGAGCTTGGGGCCACCCTTATTTTAAAGTCAATTAAAACTTCTTTATGAATACAAGTAAATTCACTTAAAATTTTATTGTGGACATTGGTAAACTCTTATTTTAAAGTCACTTAAAACTTCCTTATGAATACAAGTAAATTCACTTAAAATTTATTGTGGACATTGGTAAACTCGCTTAAATTACGGTGTCGTTTGGTTCCATTTATATTTTTTGTTGTGATTTTTAGTTTTTATTTTTCTTTTAAATAAATACAAAACATTTTAATTATTAATATCAATGTAGTTATATTTTTATCACTAAATATAATTACATATTAGATAAAACTTAAAGATAATTTTTTATTAAATAAATATATCTTAATTATTAAATCAAATTTTATTTGAAAATTTATTTATTTTGAAGATATTTTAAATATATTTATATTTATTAATAATTATTAAATTAAATGTATTTAATTTAATTAAAAATTAAATAAATTATTAAATAAAATAATCCATACTTCATATTAATAATTAATTTTATTTAAATAAATATCATATTAAATTAAATTATTCATAGTTCTTATTAATCATTAATATATTAAATAATTAAATAATATATATTTAGTTGAAAGTAAATCAGATTATAAAAAATAAAAACAAAAAACAAAGACCATTTTTTATGATTGCATAAATTTTGAAAACTAAAGAAACTAAAACAAAAACCAAAAACCAAAAAACTCAAACAAACATATTTTTCACTAAAATTTAAAACAAAAATTAAAAATAAAAATAAAAATAGAAACGATATCCTCTTAAGTGTAACATTTAATCACGTTAAGGACATTAATAAACAATTCCTAAATGTTTAAAAGAAGAGTTTTTCCTACAGTTTTTTTAATTTATAAGATATTTTTATAATTTAAAATAATAAAGAATTAAATTATAAAAGACAATTGCGTCTTTTGTATGGGATGTAATAATATTTAATTTGATAAAAATAATATTAAATTAATTAATAGTCTAATATGTCTATTACTTTAACTGCAATATGATTTATTTATGAAGTTGAAAGAAAGATTGACCAAATTTTATTCGTTGAGGAAACAATCAATACACCAAATTCGGTATAGCTCACCTTACGTTACAACAACAACATTTTTATTGATACGCCGGTGGCTTTATTCCAGAGATAAAGCTATGTATAATAGCATTGTTCTGTCGGTTTTATGGGTCTTTTGGACTATTCAAACATCGGCAGGTGTTCCTCCTTGACAACGGAATTTTGGGGGTGTTTTTGGGCTTTCATCTACCATGGTCCTTGGAGGACCGCCACATAGTATTGAAAGTGGATTCGTACATTGTGACTGATATGCTCTCTTCTCCGCAGGCACAGGTTACATCCTTAAATCCTTTCGTGTTGAGTGTTCACGAACTGCTTTCTTGTAATTAGGTTGTACTAATTCGACACATTTATCGCGAAGGTAATCACGGTGCAAACTGACTTGTAAATTTTGCCGGACAATTCTCCTTAGGGATCACTACTTTTAAGTACCTGCTTAAGAAATGCATACCTCTCCTCGCAGAGGATCTGTCGGGTGAGAATTTTCATGTAATTTGTCATATTTACCTTCCTTTTATAAATTAAAGAAAAATATATGTTGTTGGAAAGAAGAAATGAGATAGTAAATGATGAGAACAGAAGCAGTAAACAAGATCCGGACGAGAGTTTGAAGCATTCAACGATCTATTTAATGCTTGACGAACATGCACCCAAAAGGCTACATCAGAAGAAGCCTCAGGATTATTCTAAATCGTCGCGATAGATATCGAATTGAACGTTTGAAGGGTCTCGAAAATCTAGGCGAGTTTGGCTTCCACCTTTTTCGATTATGTGCTTACGGTATCAGAAAACACTTGTCCATAGTTCTGGCAAGTCCATCCAAAGAATATTCCCCATTTTGAAACCGTCTACTGAATTCTTCAACCTCTTTTCAGCAATGGGTATGTCCTGACATTCAAAGTCTGTTTCAGCCAATTTGTCCGAATCTGGAACACCATAAATTTCCATACCCGCCTCTACCCTCTACCTGGAACATTAATATTCCACCAGGATAGAATTAAACAGCCCACGCTTCGTTTCATTGGATGAAACCTGGCTCGAGAAGCAAAGCACGTTGCATGGCAATGCTAAATCTGTCTTCCAATATGAACAGGCTTGTAAAAGCCTCTGGGGTTGGGTGATTTGAGTAAAAATTTCTGGCAGAAAAGAGGGAAGTCATTTAATGGGTTCAAAAATGAGGGACGTTTCAAACTTGTACAGAGAAAGGTGGTGGTTTTGCTTATTGGGTATGTTTCCCTTAGGTCATGTGTGTGTGTCCAATCGGTGTCTCTTTTCGATTCAAGCCAAACTGGCAAGGTCTGGGGTTTTGCTTTGTTTCCTAGCAAATGGCTTTAGATGTTTTTATCATTATTATCTTATTGTTATGACGTTCGTTATAGGTAACTGGCGTGGGAATTTGGTCTGAGAATTGCTAGAGCTCAGTTTGCTATTTTGAGAGCCTTTCTTTTGTCCCTTTCGACAAAAGATGACCTCAAAGGAAGAATATTGACATTTGCTGTGAAGCAAGCAATTAAGATTTACTTTACTGGAATAACCCAAAAAAAATCAATTTAAATAAAAATAATGTATTTATTATTTGAAAATTTGATCTATTCATCTTTTATTTGTATTTTTAGTAATAAAAATTTATTGAATATTAATTATAATAATTAATTTTTTTATAAAATATAGAATTTTAGTAGGAAATATATGCCTATAGATGTACATGTTTAGGACCAAAGATAATTTCACGCAATCTTAGACTGAGTAAGAATGTCCCGAAACGGTCAAAGAATGTTTTGCCTAAAATGATACCATCATTCAACCCTTTCATTTTCATCCAATCATGATCATATGTTTGAACCAAAACCCAAAGTCTGAAATTCTGTGTACAAGTTTTTCTTTTTACAATCGCAACTCCAGTGGACTACTGGCCTTAAAAGGACAGTGAAGAAAAGCTGCACAGTACTGCACACATCCAGACAACTGAGTCTCTGACTCGCTCTCTGCTATTTACTCTCTTCCTCTTCTGTCTTTACTATAACATTATTGTTTACCTTTAAATTTTCAACTACACTCTCTTTCTCTCAGGAGAAGATGGGGAAAGTTCATGGGGAGAATAGTTCTCTTAGTTCCAAAGGGTCTCTATCCTCTTCTCTCGACAATGGTGATGGGGATAGTTTGCAGTCACATATGAATATGAGAGTTGTTAGAGGGGGTTTTGTGAATAATTTGCCAGAGAGAAGCTTCAGGTCTCCCTTAGTCAGGCCTTATGTTCGATCAAAAATGCCTCGGCTTCGATGGACTCCTGATCTTCACCGGTGTTTTGTTCATGCAGTGGAAAGGCTCGGTGGAGAAGAGAGTAAGCTGGCCAACTTTTTCCATATGTGTTCTTTATGATAGAATCTGTAGGTATAGATATAGAGATACTGCTTTTCTTTTCTCTTTGCTTTCCGTATATGAAATTGGTCATCAGATTGCAGAAATAGAGTGATAAAAGGTGTTGAAAAGTTCCATCTTTTTTTTCTGAAATTGTATCAGTACTCCATGTGTTTTGAATTGCGTGTAGGAGCTACTCCTAAGGTTATTTTGCAGATAATGGATGTGAAGGGCTTGACCATCTCTCACGTAAAGAGCCATCTGCAGGTTCTGATAGTAATTTGCTTGAAACAGAAAACACTGAATTAATTGTGGCCTTAAGTACATATATTTTGGGTGCCTGAAGAGCAATGTTTTATAACCTTTAAGCTTGTTGTGAACAGATGTACAGGGGGATGAAGCATGAGCAGATGATACAAGGTATGCATACATATCCTGGCAAATTTATTGTAGTAGGGGAAGGAGAAGAAAAACGTTTTGCTTTTCGATTGAGTTAACCGAGAAATTTTCACAAATGAAAGAAAAATTGGTACTTGGTTGAGATCAAGACAACCAAAACTGCAATTTGCACAACGAGTATATAGCAAATTACTTATACCAAGTGTTACGGGGTAAACAAATATCATATGGTAGACAAACAAGAGCTTTCTGGACAATTATTTTCCTATCTTCTTTCAAAATTACAATCAAATATCTTCTAAAATTGTTTTTTAAAAGAGAAGACGTTACGTATACAAGACAATAATTAATCCCCACATAAGGGTTCAAGTTCTCATGCAATGGACAATGATAAGGCATATTAAAATATTTTGATACTCTTTTATCAAATTACTAAATTTAATTAATTATATGCTTCTACATTAAAAAGATAATTTAAGCAATAAATAAATACTTAAATCGATATATATATATGTTATAAACAATTCTTGAAGAAAATTGAACACCGTATTCAAGTTAGGTACCTTTTCAATCCATAGAGAATGTCCCATTCAACGCTTATGGTCAATATTTATTTATAGTTATAAACATTAACGGCTTAGCAAATATATGACTAAGTTCCAGAGTAATAAAAGATATCTACATATTATATTATATATTTTTTAAATAAATATTAACAACTTATTCGAGATTATATTTTCTGGTTATGTTGGTATTGATTTATTTAATTATGCATAAAAATTGATAGAAGAGGATTTATACTATAACTTTATTGGAGTATTAATTAGTTTCAATAATACTCCTAATAGAAACAGTTAAAAAATAAATATTTGTCTGGTCTAATTAAATGACTAGCTAGCTAGGTACCATATGTTTTTTTTTTATCACACTTAAGGAAGTAAATTTGAACTTTGTCTTGGAACTAAATTACACCCTCAACTTCTGTCTACATCAACTATAGATATGTATTATTAGATAAAAACACGGTTTTCTTTTCCTGCATATGTTTAATTATTATGCATCTTGCAGAAACGGCTATGGCAATAAAGAAGAAGGAGGAAAAGATGGTTGTCCAATTTCTGCAAAAAAGCAAGTTGTCACAGATGGATACAATGTGCCACCAACAAAATCATCAATTAGAAGACAAACAATTGAACAACGATGTACTCGCTTGTCCTGAACGTGAAGTTTGTGCTCTCAATTGCGAGCTTTCTCTCAAGACTACTAGCAGCATCCCAACGCAGAGGTTCAATAGTTTTCTTTGTCAAGTATATGATTTATCACTGAGTATAATATATATAGAGAGAAGTATAATAAGTTGAAGGGGAAGAATAAAACATTATTATGGAAATTGTCCCACAATCGTTACGAGAGATTAGAGCTAGTACTATTGAATATTTATGAACTAAAAGCATCAATCGTGAAGTAGTCAAGTTTCACAATCATGAGTGGATGTTGTTTTTCCTTCCTTCTATAATCATTTCGTGGTCTTGTACTCTTTGTCATCTTTCTGTTTATTCTCGTGTTTTTGGTGGGGATTTGTCTATATTTGGTCAGAATAAGAACATGTACGTTTTTATGGGGTATCTTCAGTACTGTAGTAACGAAAGTATAAGGTGTCTTTGCAGAGAAGTGATGAAGCAAGAGACACGGATAACAAAAGGAGACAAGAAGCCATCCTCTGACGGATATATGACATGTAAAGGAGGATGGGAACATGAGCCTCATTCCTATATCACCTTCAAGAATATAGTCAACAGCATGATTACATACAAGGTGATTCATGAATTATCACGAGCATTCTAGAGTAGGAAAAAAACGAATATATTTGATGGGTCTAAACATACAATTTTATCTTATGCTTCAGGATGGTGCCAATGGTCATAAAAATAGTTTGACATTAGAAGACTTGGCTAAAATTGAGGATAGATTAAACGGTGACGAGAGATATTTGTCACTCCACTCAAACGAGGAGGGAAGATCTAACCGTTCAAGTATGAATGGCGTCTCTTTGGAGCTCACTCTGGGTTGAAATCAAATAGTGCAATGTATGAACAAAGAGTACACAATATAGGCCTCGGACTTTGAAACAGTACATTTTAGCTTTCTCCGTTATGTTATTTTAATTTTTGCTCCAAGGTATAGCCTTGAATGCTTATTTGCTTCCAAATAGAATCCCTATCTATACAAAAATCTAACTAGTTAATTCTAACAAGGCGAAGTTTAAAGTATACATATATACAAATATGAATATGCTATCTTACCTTTACTCTTTCTTAATTTCAATTTAATAGAGTCTTTTATGTTATCTAATTTGATTCGTCTCAGTTGTTGACTTTTTATTTTCAGGTAGAGGATATTTAATACTAATTAAGTCGATGATTTTAATTTTGAATTAACAAGTAAATGATCCTAGAATATACAAATTCCAATATCATAGTTAAGCAAGTGAAAAGTTATAGTAATTTTTCCCTTCACGTTAGCAATAACGCCAAGTCAACTTGACCTGGTCCAATCATGTACTGGTGACCTAAAGCCAATTCAAACCTTGATCAGATTCGAGTACGGAGTTTGAACTTATTCAAACAAACTCACTATAACAATATCATTTTAGGCAGATATACTTGGTCTTAAGCGTTTAAAATTAATTATATGTCAAACGAACCTCAAGCTATACATGTTGAATAATGAACAATTTGTATGTAAAGTTTGATTAGTTCTTTATGATTTTTTTTTAACTAATTTGCTAATTGATCTAACATTTTTTGTAAATCCTTTACATTGTTTAAATATTTATTCACTTTAAAAAATTTTATTTTAAAAAAGTTTATTAAGCAAAATTTATATTTTAGAAATTTTGATTTTCAAGGCTTTGCGGTTAAATTATATTGGACCAAATTTGGACATTTATTTAACAAATAAGTGTTTTTTTTAAGATAACCAATAAGTAATGTTGTATATGGTTCACTTGACAATTTTTAGCTATGAGATTTTTGTAAATTATGAGATGCACGATCAGCTTACCTTTGATAGTCGTGAAGCACCTATATTTTTGGCATTTACATGACTCGAAAAGTATACAATAACTAATTTTAGTCCAATCTTACCTTTTTCCTCTCTTGATTGTAAGGATAGTGTCATGAGGAAAAAAAAGACTACTAACTTAACTCTTTATTATAAAACTAAAATTACCTTAAAATTAGATTGTCAACTTCTTTTTATTTTTCTAAAAATAAACTAAACTGAAATTAGTTGTGATATAATTACTTCAGTCAATACTTAATAGTAATGGTAGACTAAGTTTGTGTTTATAACTATGAAAAATAATACTTATTTATGTTTCAATTTTGGATTTTTTTTTAAAAAAGTTTCAGTATAGCTTATAAAAGTGAATTGCTTTCTTTTCTGTTGAGAAATGCTCTACATTTTAGCTTTATATAGGTCTTCTAACTTGAACATGTTATTTGACAAATATATCTTTTCTTTTATCAATAGCCATTTTACAGTTTGATGCATATGAGTCATAGCAAGGTATAAGAAGTCTACATTGGGAATTTGTTATCTTTTACGACGTTTTGTGTGAACGTCACAAATTTGTTATACCATTTGCGACGTTTAAGCAACAAAACGTTGTAAATTAAAAGTTGCGACATTTTTCTGGAGAAAACGTCGCAGAACGCTGAATAAATTTATCAAATACATACTCCTTAAAGTTGCAAATATCAAAGAGTATAGAAAAGGGGCTAGGGTTATTGGCGTTCACATCTTACCGCGCGTTTCTCTTCTTTTTGCCTTCTTCCCAC
>JANZLC010000002.1:15081171-15093449 GCA_026413385.1 Erythroxylum gracilipes | reverse complement strand
TTTCATTAAATAATCATAACTTAAGGAATAAAAATCCTCAATTTATTCCAATCAGATTAAAATTATCAAACTAAAATTCTCAAAATAATTTAAACATGCCTCAAAATAATTTAAACCTGCTTAATGCAATTCGGGGCCCAACAATTCCATTATACCATCATAAGTTAGGAGAAGGCAGTAGAGAAGATGAAGAGGAAGGAGATGTCGGTGGAGAGTCTGGTCATGGTTAAGGCTAAGGAGTTAAGGTAGGCGTAGGTGATAGTGGTACCGGTGAAAGTGGAGGTGGAGGTGGTAATGAAGGAAGTGAGACTCAGGAAAGGTATGATCATATTAGCTGATACGATGTATGTCTAGATGTTAGAGGTGGAGATAATGCTCAAAGAGATTAAGGTGGAAGTGGAGATGACAATAACAATGAAGATAAAAGTTATGGTTATATAAGTGATTTTGGGGTAGTAGATGGTAATGGAAGTGAGGGAGAAGGTGGTAAAAAGGAGGTAGTGGTGGAGATAATTTTAATAGAAATTATGGTGATAGGTCATGGTATAGATGATAATCCTTAAAGAGGAGGAAGAGAAAAAGATAAGGTAAAAGTGGAAGTAAAATTTTAGTTATAATAGTAAATTTGAAAAAAAAATAATTTTAGCTATTTAAAAAAGGAAAAGACGAAAATAGATATTGATCTTTCGTAATCTCGTTCTTCTTCTTTTCAATATTCAATTGTACGTCACTCTTATTCACTCTTGATACTTGAACATTTATTATTATATGTAATAATATGTATATATTACTTTCTTAAATAAAATAAAAAAGAAAAGTAAGAATACAAAAGAAAAGAATATAAAGATCATCTAGGGATTTTTATAATTTAAAATATTATTTTAGTAAAATAAAATTTTATTTAATAATAATAACTATTAATAATTAATTTTATAAACAAAATTTCATTTTTATTTAATTAATTTAATAAAATAAAAATTACACTGATAAGATTTGTCCCTCAATTCAACATAATTATATTTTAATTTTGATGATAATATGCAATGCTTAATAATTTCAGTAGAAAATAAGTTCAAGATTTTATTTCTATAACATGAGCTTGAAAATGGGACTGGACTCAAAATCTAATCAGTATTGAACCCTTAGGCCTGTAAGCCCAATATTTATTTGTGATTTAGTCCTCGTCTTCTCTTCCTTTTTGCACCCTAAACCCTAAGGCTGGCTCTGTATTCTCTCTGAAAGCGTTAAACCCTTCATCAAGTTCCCCCGAGTCAGCTCACCGAGCTCCCACAATGGCGGATACCGTCCAATTCCGGTTGGAGCGCATGGTCGACGAGCTCGACGACCTGGAGCGTCGCGGCCTCTTTACGCGACGGGAGATAGCTGAGATCGTAAAAAGGAGACGGAAGTTCGAGTACAGATTGAAGCGACCAAGTCCGATAAAACAGGACTTCTTGGCCTACATTGATTACGAGACTCAGCTCGACAATCTCCGCCGCTTCCGCAAAAAGTCGGTGGCTCGCGAGCTCAAGAGGAAAGGGAACAAGAAGATGAAGATGTCGATTTCCGATTTTTCTGGCGTTTCTAGAATTGTGGAAATATATCGCATGGCGGTTATGAGATTTAAGGGGGATATCGAGCTCTGGTTTCGGTACTTGGAATTTTGTAGAGAGCGTAGAAATGGGCGTATGAAGAAAGTAAGTTTGAGTGAAGTTTTGGCTTTTTGGAGCTTGTTCCGTTTGAATTACGAGTTAGTGTTGGTTTTTACAATGATTTTTTTTTTTTTTTGGTGTTGTGTTGTGTGATTTACAGGTACTTGCTGATGTTCTTAGGCTGCATCCAAAGGTTGCTGGGGTGTGGATATACGCAGCAGCTTGGGAGTTTGATCATAACTTGAATGTGATGGGTGCTCGTGCTCTTATGCAGAGTGGTTTGAGGGTGTGTCCCAATTCTGAGGATCTTTGGGTGGAGTATCTTAGGATGGAACTTACGTATCTCAATAAATTAAAAGCTAGAAAGGTTGCACTTGGAGAGGGTAAGGGTAGTTTTGTGCTTGATTCTAGAGCTTCTGATGAGAAGCAGTGGAGGGAGGAGAATAAGGATTTGTTTATGTCACTCACTGACGAGAGAGCTAAAGATGATGGTTCAAATGTTGATAACGAGTTGGAAAAGAAAAATGATTTATTTCGGGAACAAGGGTTGAACATTCTTCAGACTGTCTATAATGGAGCAGTTGAAGCTCTCCCTTCTAATTTTGGGTTGAGAGTGCGGTTATTGGAGATATTGGAAGCTATAGACTTTGCGAATTCCAGGGACATGTATGAAAAGATATTAAGTGAGATGAAGAGGGACTTCTCAAAAGATCCAGAGTATTGGGATTGGCTTGCAAGACGTCAAATTGATGGTACTGATCTTAGAAGTGTGCAGGGTAGGATGTCTCCTGAATTAGAGAATGCAATTCAGGTATGTTCCTGTGATGCTGGTGAAATGCTTTAAGAAGTGACGCCTAACTAATGGGCTCTTATTATACTGAATCGCTACGTGCATACATTAGATGAGCTTTTGCTATTGTTTCTTGGAATATTGTCTGTTGATTGCTCTCTGTGCTCCATCTATTGTAGGTTTATGAGGAGGCTTTGGAACTTGTGTCCTCTCACGAGATGTTTAAAGTATATACAAAGTTTTTGATTGATGTTATGGATACTTCGGAAGGAAAGCTAAACCCTGGACTGCCTAACCATTCTGAAGATTGTATTTCACGTCTTTTAATGGTGTTTGAAAAGGCTGAGGCACTGGGATGCATGACTGAGGATCTTGCTAGCGATTATGTTTCATTTTACTTGCAGCTTGGGAGAGTGGATGAAGCTCGAAAACTTGCAGAAAAGCTTTGTGGTGGAAAATATTCAGATTCCTCAAAGTTGTGGCTTCTGAGGGCATCAATTGAAACAAGAGGGTTTACTAGAGATCTTTCTTTTGCAAATAAGGCTGATTTGTCATCCATCTTCCAACTTGTGAGAATTGCATTAACAAAAGTGTCAATTGAAGAAGCTGACAGCTTGTGGATGTTGGTATGCCCTTTTACTGTTGTCTTACCCATAATTGTTAATTCTGCTCATGTAATGCGGTGTCTTTGTATTGAACACCTACTGGTTGAGGCTCTTTTTACTGATCATAAACTTGGTAGTTTTCAATATAAATCTAGTCTGGAGGTCAAACATTAACTAGTTTATTATTTAGTCAATAAATTGCAAATGCGGTATGCATGACAGTTTATCTTCTGAGGACTATGCTATGTTGTGTTAAAGAAGTTTCCCTTTCCTTTTCTTCTACCTGATGGAAAGAAATACCTACCTGTGAATTTTTTTGACTTTGGCCCTCTATGAACACTTTTTGTGGCTTAATGCTACTGTAATTACATGCATATTGCTAGATTTACTTCTAACTGTACATGTTAATTTTCTATTTTATGGGTTTTAAATGTTATGGTCCGTCTAGTCTGTGAGGTTCAACTAATTTTCAAGATTGATTAGCCAACTAACATACCATTTACTCTAGGCACTCAAGTTCTTTGCTGCAGAAAAGCAGTATTTTGACAAGCTGGTTGAGATGTCTTTCATTTTAGTAGCTAAAGATGGTGGCGGTGAAAATGGGTATTCTGTTCCTTCGTCCATAGTAAATTTTGTTCTTCAGAAGGACGGAATGGAGCCTGCAAGAGAGACATATAAGCGGTATGTTACTGAATTATGAGCTAAACAAAATAATAGCTGAAAATCCTGCTTAAAGTGAGTCGTACAAAGAGCTTTTCTAGTTATTTGCTAGTTTAATTTATTTCATGTTGTTGCCAGATGCTAAATTAAGAAACTACTGTTTTTTTTTTTGAAAATTGAATGAAATTCAAAAACTATTTCCAGCTTTGTGGTTTCTCATTTTGCATCTGCACCCCCAATTCAATTGCAGCTTTCTTGCTTTACCCCATCCCGGTCTTGCCTTATACAAAAATTGCATCGAGTTGGAGAGGAATCTTGCATCTATTGGTGATATAGATGGCCTGGCAAATGTGCGAAAGTTGTATGATTCTGCGCTTGCATCTTATCCTCAAAACGTGAACTTGTGGAGAGACTACTATACTATGGAGCGAAAGGTGACCATTGCTTTCCATATCTCAAGTTATATTCATGATTTCATCAACCCCCCCAAAAAAATATAAAACCCATGAGAAGGAATATAAAATTAGCGATGTTGGATAAGATGTCACATGGATCAATTTCAACAATATAAGAAGGATAAAACCTCTTTAAACATGGACTCATGCCTCTTGTGGGTTTTACATTCTTGCAACATGGACTTACACATCTAAACTTTCTCTGTTGCTGCTCCAGTTGGGAACATCAGAAACAACGGCTGCAGTATGCTGGCGAGCACGGAAGACGCTGAAAAATTCCGTGGAATTTTTGGCTTCAGATATCTTGTAATCGAATTTTGCCGGACCCTCGGTCTAATTTGGCCCTGTAACATGTTGACAATAGAAACAAGTGCTAGGGTGGAATGTTAATTACTTGCAACCTGAAAAAGCAAACAAACCAAGTAGGTGCAGGCCATGTGACCAATATTACATTATGTGCCGAATTTGTTCGGCTGTAATTTTACACAAATTTGTGGGATCAAGCTGGGAATGCCATGCAAAGTGTTTATAGCATTGACTCATGTTTAATTACTTCTGATGTTAAAGTTGTAGAGCAAACAATTGCCCGCCAAAACACTATAAACAAATATGTTGAATGTACATATATAACATCTACATCTTTCTTTTTGCTGATAACTCAAGGTTCTTTATAAAGATAATAAACTCTAATAAACAGCACGAGGCGCCTGAGGAAGCAAATCTCTCTGGTATGCGATGTAGTACACTAGACTCTTGGCCACTGTGGACTGACGACCTGCGAGATATATGATTGGTGAAATCTACGTTTCAATTTATCTTAAACAACAGAAACAGCAACAGCAGGAGAGAATATGATTATTCAAGCATTGATATTTAGAGGAACTGAAAGACATGAAAAACCAACATTAAGAAAATAACATAAGCAAAACATCTAGAAACTAATGTTTGATTTTCTGCCATATGTTAGTATAGTTGGCGTACTGCAATGCAAAAAGAACAGCCTGAAGGCTCTATTAGGGAAAATGTATTGCTAACCTCAAGCGTGCTAAACACCAATCTCATTCGGCTTGCAACAACTGATGGCTCCTCAGCATATCCTACAACTGCCATTTGCTCAAGCTGAAGAGTCTTTACTGGAAGCCTTCAGCAAACCAGGGAAAAAATTTATATATTAGGAAGGTGATCACCCCATCATGCAGTCTTACTGTGACTTGTATAGTCTCTGATATTCATGAGTGGGATGGTCTGAGAAGAATATTAGTTTCTGTGGAAGCGAATATGGGGTTTATGTTATGTATATCCTACCGTCCTAACACTGGAATATCAAAATGATATCTATACAGTTTCAAAACGATTTTCAATCTGTGAGTTTAGCTGATTACAGGACAAGCATACTAAAGTTTCATGCTTACAGTTAGGATTATCATGCTAACTTGCCAGCATGGTCAGGTAATGTACATGCCAACTTTAAACATATGTATCTATGTGCTTCAAATTGAAAGACTTGTAACAACCAGGCAATTACGGTTAAGTGTCCCTCACCATGCCATTCCCCTAACGTAATATGCATTTGCTATAAGAGCACAAAAGCCTTTCCAGCGAAGCAATATTTCATCAGAGACTGAAGGTGTGGAGGACCACCTAACTATTGTTGGTTGTGGTGTGCATAGGATGGTGATGAATAGGATGCTCAACCACAGGATACACTCATCAACCTGTACAACAAAATAGGAAGTCTAGTTCTTAGGCCATCATGACTGTTCACACACACACACACAGAGAGTTGAGCAGGGAATATAACTGCAGTTGTGAAAGTAATGAAAGACTGATGATATATATGACTAATCATCTTTCCAAGGATATTGACAGTGACACCCAGGAAAAAACCCTAGTCAGTGGACTACATATTGGGAACATCCTTATTGTACCCCAAAAATGCCAAATAAGGATCAATGTAGAGCCTTCGATGAGCCAGTAAATAATAAAGGAGGGGATTTTCCACACCCTTGCACATGGACATGCATAAGTCAATGTCATTCAAAATATGCAGAAAGCAAATTTTATTTATTAAAATTCAAAGGATTCCAACACTAACCTCCTCTGCAAATATCTTGGACTTCACACTGGTACTTCCACCGTAACTCTGCATTGCTTCAATTTCAACACCTGATTCCTTTATAGCATCGAGCTCTTTCCGTAATCCTTCATCAGTGCAGCCTAAAGCATATGCATTTACCCCAGCACTAATAAATTCCTAGCACACATTACTCAAATATGTTACTAGCAAGTCACATTGCAAACATGTCACTGATGATTGAAAGATAAAAGCATATTGCTGAATATACTTTTAGGTTGTCACCTCCTCCACGGTCAATGACGTTCCTGTATCTCCTGAACAAAGTGATAGCAATGTTCCGGGAAGAGCGGTATTCATTATCAGACAAAATAGAATCATGTGACCGACACTGCAATAAGCATGTAAAATCATATATTCTCAAGCAAGCAATCAAACAGTACACTCAAATCTGAACTGCAATATGCTTACCAGCCATCTATTCAAAATAACGCCTTGGGATATAAGGCAAGTCTGATGCTGGCTATGCCCTTTCCAAGAAAAGGAGGAAGTTTGTGGTTTGTTATTATAAAGACGGCATGGAAGGGTAGGAGAGAAAGGAATAGAAGTCAAGAAATTGTTGCACAACGAAACATCATGCAGTGTTTTAATGCCCAAATTTGTATGGAACTTGTGACTAACACCAGACGAGTACAAAATTACCATGGTTGAAACATCATATCATGACCTTCAAAAACATAACATAAATATCATCAGGAAAGAGGAAACAAAGATGTGTAATCCAATATTAAGACCAGTGCATTAGTGACAGTCAGTCACTATTTTCACTTTCATTTTTGCAGCTAAAGTGATCTATTTATCTAATGCGGGCGGCTTTATTCATTTTAATCAACTAGCACAGATTCGCATTTCTAATTGTAAATTTAAACTGGAAAATAACAGTGATTAAGAGAATTGAGGTGGGTAAAACAAGTAAAAGGGTCAACACTAACTGTCTGACCAAACAAGAGGAATAAGAAGAAGCAACAAAAAATGAATTGTTGAAGAAGATCGAGCTTAGAATGGAAAGTTGATTCTGTCAATATTGTAAATAACTTCTTTCCCTATTTGTGAATGACTTAGCTTGATTGTAGGAACCATATTAGGATGCTTTTGTAACTATAAGTTAGTGGCTCTGCCTCTTCAATAATATACAACAATTCAATTACATATCATTTTCTTTCATGAATTACTGATTATACCTGTTATACGATTTCCAGGAGACTCAAGACTATGAAGGATTTACTTTGAAAAGGCTTCCGATAAAAAGGAAAGAACAGAAAAAACGAACGGAGAAATGGACCAGAGCGCAGAAATTAACTTCACTTTCAACCTCAAGTTTCCAGGAGAAGCATACTGATTTTAGTATAGAAAACACAGAAACGTATAATTTCTCAACGTATTGTGCCAGAAAGATACATATTCCAAAGACCCAATTCAAGCAAAAATCACATCTTTGGAGCGAAATAAGGAAAGGGCTCAACTTTACCTTCGCACCGAGTTGGACAAGCTCGTACTTAACCGAAAAGAGAAACACTTTCACAGAGATGCCTCACACCCCACAAGGGACAAGAAAACTGAACGGGAAAACAAGTTTAAGTCTAAAACCAACAGATAGAAAGAAAGAATCTTCTGGGTACGGTAATTTAGGCCACCAATTATTTGCATGGTTCTCAAAGATTCCGTCGATTGGATTTTATTCAATTTTCCCGAGAAAAATTTTCTGGTTGTGACGCGAGAATCGCCATGTGGGAACTTAGTACTGGGCTTTCAACGCCTTGTCGTTTCAATTGATTGGCCTGGAGTTTCATGGCTCCGGTTTAAAAAGGCACAATTAACATTGATTTTGTTTTAGCTTAGAATTTCAACTTAAGTTTAACTCAAAATTTTTTTAGATCTTTACATTCACACTCAACCTAGCCTATAAAATTGACATAATTTCAAACTCAAATTCAACGTATTATAAAAATTTAAAATTTAACTTATCAATTCATACTTTAAAATTTTTTATCAATTATATAAAATATAATAATAACTCTTCAATATCATCTTTTTCTCTCTTATCATCATCTTTTGAAAAAGTGATATCTTCTTTTTTTCTATAACAAAAATTAAATAGAATAATTAATTTAAAATATAGATAAAAATAGTAATTGTTATATGAAATACATGACTTGGAACAAGTCTTTTGAAGTGAGTTAACTCTCAAAAGTAATTAGAGGTTTTATTGTGTTTAGTTTAAGTGAACCGTGAAATGGATTCATAATTTTTTTAGCCAAACAAAATATAAATTCTAAATACAAGGTTAACATAGGAATAGGCAAAAGATCTCTCATCAACATATCCAAAGTATGAAATCTTTTTGAAGCCACATTCTAATGTTCTAATATATTAGTGTCAATATCTGGATCCATAACATACTCTCTTAAATAAGTATCTTATTCAAATTGCTCAAGTTTAGGTTGAAACATTAACTTCAAATACTCTTTGTAATTAGATTCTTAAGAAACCTTTTTAAAAAAAAAAACTAGAAGAAGATTCAACATTCTCGGTGATGTTATCTTCTCCACTTGTGCATGCATCAATCACTAGTTTTTTCATCACATTCAAATGACAACTTTTAGAAGCCATCTCTAGGAACTTTTTAATTTTTGGAATAGACTTATTCAAATTTTAAAATCCATTTCTTACTTTTAGCAAGTAAATCATCAATTATTTTTTAGTCCCTGTTGCACAGTAAGATTTATAATGTGACAAGAACATCAAACTTGAAAATTTTGAAGTAAATCACTTGTTAATATAGTCTTTACGTATAATGTACAAAATGCACAAGAAGGAGGGGTTGAATTGTGTATCCTTTTTCGTGAACACAATCCCCTTTGATATTTCGTTAAAAACTAACTTTTTCAAAGCTATTAAGTGAATATCACAATGTATTGCAAGTAACTTCTATATACTTGTATAAAAACAATAGAAATTAAAGTAGAGAGTTAGAAGGTAGACACGACGATTTTATCCTGGTTCATCCCAAACCTTGGGTTACGTCCAGTCTTCAGAATTCTTCTGAGATTTCACTATTCTTCTCGAAATGTACAAGTATTCTTTCTCTACAGAGTCTTTTCAGGTCTCTTACACCAAGTATTATTTTCACTCTCTTAGCCTCTTCAGGCTCTCAGCTTTTCCTCTCTCTTACTAAAAAGATATTGCGAGCTTTGTTCAGTAAAGATAGCTCGAGTGTTTGGCACAATGAATACAGAATTTTGCTAAAGTTCAAAAACTTGTTCAACAACAACTTAATCACTAACTCGTTCAGTCTTCGACTCCGACTTGTATTTATAGCCTTCGTCTTCAACTGCTTCTTGATAACTGCTTCTTACTTTCTTATTTCTTGTTTCTTGTAGAAGCCGTTATTTAGTTGAGTTCTGTAACTAAGTCAAACTGACTAATCATCTGACGTACTATTGTGTCTTCGTCTTCATATCGTCTGTGTTTTTACTCTTCTTCTGTCTTTTCTTCCTTCTGTGTTTTGTATCTTCTGACTTTTGCATCTTCTGACTTTCGTATCTTCTATCTTTTTTATCTTCTGACTTTTGTATATTCTGTCTTTTGTATCTTCTGTTTTCTGTATCTTCTGACTTTTCGCGCTTCTTCTGTGTTTTGTATCTTCTTACTTTTGTATCTTCTGTGTTTTCTTCCTTCTTTGTTTTCTTCCTTCTTAACACACTTATCAACACAGTTCATTTATTTCTAATATTATTATTATTTGATTGTCACCAAAATTATTAGACGTGAAGTCATTTTGACTTAACAATCTCCCGCTTTTTGATGATAACAAATAATCATAATTTTAAAAAGATAATCGAGTATTATTTATATACCGATTAAGAAGATATACAATTGAAAAAATTGTAAATCAATACTATCTTCTTTTCCTTGTCTCTGGTCTCCCCATATTCTTTCTTCTTTTGCTTCTGCTCTTCTCCTATCTTTTTCTTCTTCTCCTCTTCTCCCCCTATTTGTTATTAATAAAAAATCTTCACGTAGAAGCTTCATAATTTCAGAGAACATTCGTTGCATATTAGTGTGGAGTAACTTGAGGTCTTCTTCCATAAAAACTCATAAATGAGTTACTTCCTCATGTAAATCACCCACTGAGTAACGCAGTTCATCAACCTTGTCATGAATTTCTTCGATTTCCTTGACTAAGGATTCATGACTCCCCTGCTGTATGTGACTAACTTCTTCCAAACCAATAGTAGGATCATGTTGGGGTGTTCTTGGTGGAAGGAAGTTTGCAGCAATAAATGGTTCTGAAGGTAAGACATCTAATTCAATGATTGTGAAACACAGGAGGTTTGAATAATAGGTTTCCTTCAGGAAGATCAAGATCATCAGGTCTAGGTAGCTTTGGAACTGGTTTTCCAAAAAGGTGTATTACATCTCTAATTGAATACATAGAGCTTAAAGGTCTAAAGTGCATGATTAGGTGCACAAGAGTCTCTATGTTGAAATTAATACCTTCAATCCTGATGGTTTTGTACTGCCCTTCTGTTAGTCTGCCAACTACCTGAAAAGTTTCATATATGGTGAAGTGGCCACACTGACTTCCTGATGCTTTTAAGATATGGTGTGAAACATAGATTCCTCTCGGCTGAGCTGCATAATATGCCTCATCTATGTTCCTCACTTCTGCTTCTATCTGATCTTCTGTCAGATCACCTGTATTTCCTTCTGGATACATTTTCTTCTTCCCTTTATCTTCATTGCGTACAATGGAAGGTCTTGGTTGTATGTCAGGTACAATCTTGATCACTGTTCTTTTTATGATTGGGTAAATAGTATACCTCTCTTTGGTCATCTGTGTCGGATATGGTTCTGACCTCTCATCTCGCAGAACACCATACAACCTTTTCTCTCCATGATTTAACAGATGTATTGATCGAATATTTACCAATATTGGTTCGAATTGTACCTTGACCAACCTTCTCAAGGGTTCTCTTATGATGATTAAGCTTCTACTCCTAAAACTTCTTCAAACATCTTCAGTTTCAAATCCTCTTTTCTCATAAGTTGAGAAGGATTAACCTGTGATAAACTGTGTTCAACTGTCTTTTTCTTTTGTCGAACATTAGTTGGAGTACTCTTTTTCTGACTGGTTTTCTGCTTCTTACTTTCTTCTACCAGCCTAGAAGGAGTTTTTTTATTGAGGTTTCTTTATCTCAAGCACCAACTTCCTTTTAAGTTCTATTTCTTTAGTCAATTTTACTAGTTCCTTTTGAAAAATTGAGACTAAAGATCTAGTTGCCTGTGGTCCTTTCTTTCCAGAGTCTCCACTAAGAGTCAACCCTTTCCCTTTCTTCTACTCTTGTTGTCGCAGGGTTAATAGTCTTGGTTATTTGGATTTTTCGGAATGAAGTGTCTCCCCCTTTCTCTTCAAAGACACTTGTTTTTTAGACTCTTGCACCTAGCTTTCTTCTCTATGAGAAATCATCTTAACTTTCATTAATTCATCTGGCGATTTCTTCTTTTCTTTTATAGACATTTTTCTAGTGGATTGAGATTTTGTTTTCCTTATGGGAGTTACCTTTTCGCTAAAACTACATTTGACAACACGCTCCCCCTCAATCCTTGATTTCACTATAAAATCTGTATCCTCCTTTTCTTGATTCTTTAAGCCCATTTTACTGATTGTTGTTGCGTTAATGATGCTTTTAATATTCATCTTTGTTCTGTGTCCTCTATTAAGAAAGAATTCAAAATCTCTAAAGATTCTTGTCAACAACATACTATACAGTAGGACATTGGATTCTCTCTTCGTCTTCATCATGTATTTGAGGATTAGGTGTGGAAGATCTATGGGCTGATGGTTGAGTAGATGAAACAAGCATTACTCATCTATCGTCGTCACCACATTCTTCGATCCTGTTCTTGGTAGAACACAATGGAAGAGTAGCGCATATAGAACCCTAGCCTTCGGCACAGGAGTTGATGCCTCCTTCTCTT
>JANZLC010000002.1:15037298-15061265 GCA_026413385.1 Erythroxylum gracilipes | reverse complement strand
GATTAGTTTAGACCGATAGTCTTAAGGTTTCCAACGCGATGCTTGTCTAAGTTTTTGTTCACGGATGTCGGAGATTCGTTTCAGTTCGATTTGAATTTGATTTGTGTTCGATTCTTTCGCCTTAAGTTTGATTGAATCGTTTTGGCTTCTTTAATTCTAAGTTTTTTTTGTAAATCCGTTCTTTTGTTATTCGATTTCTTTGGCTTCCGCATGGTTTGCAACTTTTGTTTTGCTTTTCGTTTCTGATTTTGATTCTGTTTTTCCAGTTGGGGTCCGGTTTCGAGATCGGGTCCCAACAAGTTGGCTGGAAATTTTTCTTCAAAGTTCGTGAGAAGGTCTATTTGAATGAGATATATGAGTTCTAGAAGAATGTAAAGGTAGTGGAAATCACCTTAATATCAATGGTAGATGGGTTGTCGGTTATAGTCATACAAGATTCTATTGAGAAGGCTACTGGGTGTCCAAGTATTGGAGCAAAACTGTTTAACAATACAAAATGGATTGCTCAAAGTCGTGTAGATAAAGCTTACATCAATCGACAGTTATATGGAAATAATGACCCAAGAGTCAAAAAGGCTTCAACCCTTATTCTAAAGGCTAGGGTTATACATTCACTACTTCTCCACTGTGTTCTACCAAGATTAGGTTCGAAGGACGTTACGATAATGAACGATGAACATTGTTTATTTTACCTACTGAATCACCAACCTATTAATCTTCTGTACTTGATTTTGAAGTACATGATGAAGTCAAAGGGAGATTCTACCTCTGTACCTTATGGTATGTTGTTGACAAGATTCTTTAGAGAATTTGGAATCTTACTTGACAGAGGTAATAGGGTAAAGATGGATGTGAAGAGCATTCTTAATGCCATTACCATTCACAGAATGGGAATAAAGTTTGAAGATGAGGCGGATACAGGTTCTACACCAAAAGCAAGGTTTGAGGGGGAGCTTATAGTAAGATGGAGCAGGAGTGAACATATTACGTCTATAAAAAATACAAAACCTCAATCGACAGGAAGAACATTCGCAGAAGAAAAGACTGAAAAATCGTCTGATGTACCAATAAAAGCTAAGATGATTCTACAAAAAGAGGAAAGCTAGGCTCAACAGTCATCGCAATAAGTGTCATTGAAGAGAAAGACAGAGACACTTCAATCACAAAAACCAAATAGTCAAGAAGGTTACTAAGATTATTAACCTTACGACAACAAGAGCTCTGATGCTTGATGGAGATTTTGAAAAGAAAGAGCAAAGACAACAACCTACTAGATCAATTGTCTCTATTTTGCAAAGTGAATCTGCAAAATCAACTGGAGAGATAGAGATAAAAAGGAAGTTAGTATTTGAGAGAAAGAAGCCTCAACAACAACTTTCTTCTAAATCGGCATAAGAACAAAAAAAGGTGAAGCCCAGTCTAAAAAAGGTTTCTTCATCTGATGTTCAACAGAAGACGAAGATAGTTAAACACCAATTGGAACCTTACAATCCTTCTCAACCAATCAACAAAAAGGATTTGAGAATGAAGATTATAGAAGTATCAGTACCTGTTCGAAGTAGAAACTCAATTATTATCAGAGAACCTTCGAAAAAGTCAGTTAAGGTACAAGACGAACCTATACCGATTAATGATCAGTCAGTACATCTTCTTAGTCATAAAGAAAGAAGGCTATATGGTATTCTGCAAGATAAGAAGGCAGAACCATATCCAATGAAGATTTCAAAGGATTGGTATACAATCTATCCAATTACGAGCAGAACATCGATAAAAATTATGCCAGATATATAACCAAGATGTATAACCCTTGTGGGAAACGAAGAAAAAGGGAAAAAGAAGATGTTTCCTGAAGGGAATGAAGATGATCTTACAAAAGAGAAAATTCAAGTAGCTGTAAAGAACATAGATAATGCATGTAATGCAGCTCAACCTGGAGGTATCTATGTTTCATATCATATTTCAAAGGAATCAGGAAGTTAATTTGGAGTTTCCATCATAGATGCAAACTTCAAGGTAGTTGGCAAAGTGACAGAAGGACAGTACAAATGTATCACGCTTGAAGGTATCAATTTCAACTTAGAAAACTTTGTGCATTTAATCATACATTTCAGACCTTTAGGTTTCATACCTTCAGTCAAAGATGTGTTACACCTTCTTAGGTAACCAATTCCTAAACTACCTAGACCTTATGATTTTGATCTCCCAGAAGGAAAACAAACCTTCAGACTACCCACAATCAAAATCATAGAGTTAGACGTTTTACCTTCAAACCATCTATTGTTGAAAACCTTCATCCACTTAGTGCAATACAACAAGATCCTACTGTTAATTCAGAGTTCTTGAAGCATTTCATAAATTGGACGGAAGCAAGTCACAAACAGAAGAAAGTTTAAAAAGCTTTAGCAAAAGAAATTGAGGAAATTCATACTAAGGTTGATGAACTGGCTGACTCAATGGGTGATCTTTATGAGGAAGTAGCACTTCTACTAGTTATTATTGAATAAGACCTCAAGATGATCCGCACTGACATGCAAACTGAAATTCTGAAGCGTCTATGATGAGTTATCTTTTTGATTAATAACAAATAGGGGAAAAAAAGAGGAAGAGAAGAGAAGATAGAAATCATTATATATATCTTGGGGAGATATAATTGTTAAGTCAAGAGAAAAAGAGGAAAAGAAGAGAAGATAGAAAGCATTGTATATATATCTTGATATCTTGCATGCATCTCTTATGTTTTTTGCTTTGTTTATTATTCGTCTGAATATCATTTTATCTTCTAATATTATGATTATTTATTATCATCAAAAATAATATTATGATTATTTGTTTATTGTTTTGACAAGTTTGTTAAGTGTGCAAAAAAATATAAGTAACACTTAGTTAACACCAGACGAAGCACAGCAACAGACGAAGTGCTACACCAGACGATACATCAGCAACAGACGAAGCGCAACACTAGACGAAGCACTACATCAGACGAAGCGCAATACCAGACGAACCACAATATAAGACGAAACGTGATAACAGAAGAAGTATTATTACAAATGATACAAAAGGAAGATATTTTAGAACATCAGTCAGTTAGTTAGTTGGAGTTAGTTACAGGACTCAACTAGTAACGGTTTCTAAAAGATTCAAAAAGCATTTTCTCAAGAAGATAGATGGAAACTTACGTTATAAATACTAGTTCTAGTCGTAAACTAAATAACAATTTTTTTTACAAGTGAGAAAATCTGATTGTACAATACTTAGAGAAACTCTGTATTCAAAGTGCGAAAGAAGAGAGCGAATACATCTGTAACGTGAAGCTTAAAAATATCTTTCCTAGAGAGAGAAAGAAAGGCTAGAGTTTGAAGAGGCTAAGATAGTAGATAAAAAATACTTTGTGAGAGACACCTGAAGAGGCTTTGCAAGTGTAGAAAGAATACTTGTAAAGTTCAAAAGTATAGTGAAATCTCAGACAAACTCTGAGGACTGGACGTAGCCTAAGGTTTGGGATGAACCAGTATAAAATCGCGGCTTCTATTCTCTAACCCTTATCTTTTAATTTTCTTGTTGATAGACGAGTAGATAATATTACTTGCGAATGCATTACTTATCAACTTTAGTAAAGTGTTTTTGTGATCTTCTGAATTTTGTAAAGAAATTCAAGAAATCTCAAAAGATTAATATTTTTGAAAAGATTACACAATTCAACACCCCTTCTTATGTATTCTATATACTTTACGTGATTTTTATATTAACAAGTGATTTACTTCACTATAGACTCATGGGAGTTTCAGGTACGGGGATAAGAAAGATAGCGGAACTGCTTTGTTGGATCCTATGGTTGCATTTGAGTTAATATTAGCCAATTCTTTTTTCAAGAAAAATGAGAAATGCCTATTAACTTTTAAGAGCAGAATTAAAAACTCAAGTTGACTACTTCATCGTAAAGTGGAGCGATCAAACTAGGTGCAAGGATTGTAAGGTGATACTAAACGCTTTCTTGAAAACTTAGCATAGACTGTTAGTTTTGGATCTTATAATTAAGTGATAGAGGAAAACGAGAAGTCATAGGAAGTGTATCAGAGTTAGATGGTGGAATCTGAAAGGGGATATGGTAAAACAACTTAAAGATATATTATTATATAGAGATGAAAGGAAATTGGAAGGAGATGTTGACCAAATGTGGGAAAGAGTAGCAACTCTTTTAAGGAATGCAACTAAAGATGTCTTGGGGATTTTTAAGGGCCTAAAGGTAGTAAGATGGATTCATGGTGGTGGAATAAAAATGTATAAGAAAATGTTAAGTTTAAGAAGGGTGCCTATAAAGCTCTACTGAATAGCAACACAAAGGTAGAGAGAGTAGCTAATAGAGAAAGGTATAAACTAGTAAAGAAAGTTGCTAAGAAGGCAATCTCATTAGGTAAAATAAAGCTTACAAGAAATTGTACTAAAGATTGGAAATTAAAGATGGAGAAAAGGATATTTTTATGTTAGCGAGAGCTAGGGAAGAAAAAACTATAGACTTACATCAAGTTTTTTATATAAGAGATGAAATAGGTAGGTGCTTATAGGTTGTGACTGAAAATGACATTAAGAGAAGAAGACAGAGGTACTTCTATAGCCTTTTTAATGAAAATATAGAGGATAACATCTCTTTAAGTAATCTTAGCACATTTAAGAGGTTTCGTAACTTGAATTGTTGCATACAAGTTATAAGGGAAAAAATTAAAAGAGATTTGAGGGAGATGAAGAGCGAAAGGGTAGTAGGGCCTAAAAAGATACCTATACAGATATGGAAGAGCCTAGGCGTAAAGGGTCTGACTTAGCTAGTCAAGCTCTTTGCTATGATCCTTACGTCTACAAAAATATCAGATGAGTGGAGACTTAGTGTGCTAATTTCTCTTTATAAGAATAAAGAGGACATCTAAAATTGTAAAAACTATAGAGGCATCAAACTACTTAGTCACACCAAGAAGTTGTAGGAGAAGGTAATTGAGAAGAGAGTGAAAAAGGATACTCTTATCTCGGAGAACTAGTTTGGCCTCATGCCAGGAAGGTCCATGATAGAAGATTAATGGAATATTACAAGGAAAGATAGAGTAATCTATACATGATTTTCATTGATTTAGAGAAGACATATGACAGGGTACTAAGGAAATCATATGTAGGTATGAACTATATACGGGTTATTAGAGGTATGTATAAAGAGGTAAAGACTAGAGTAATGATGATAAAAGGAGATCTAGAAATTTTTTATCGATATTGAGCTATACCAAAGCTCCTTATTTTATGCGTTTTTGTTTGCAACAATGATGGATAAACTCACTAAGAATATTTGAATGGATGTGCCATGATATATGTTATTTGTTGACGATATTGTCTTAATGAATGAGAAAAAATATGGTATCAAAGTCAAGCTAGAACGTTGGAGGGATACAATAGAGTCGAAGGGCTTTAAATTGAGCAAGATTAAAACTGTGTACTTAGAGTGTAACTTTTTAAGTCATAAGGTGACTTCCGAAGTAGAAGTAAAGATTGGTTCAAAAGTTACACCACTGAAGAAGTGTTTAAGTACCTAGAGTGTATCATCAAAAGCAACGGAGAGATCGATGAAGATATAGCCCACTGCATCAAATCATTGTGACTTAAGTGGAGAAGTACATCAAGAGTTTTATGTGGCAAGAAGATACCACTCAAGCTCAAAGGTAAATTATATCATTTAGCAATTAGGTCAACCATGTTATATAGGAAAGAGTGATGAACCATCAAACAAGTGCATAGTTATAAGCTAATGGTGGCAAAGATGAGGATGCGCTTTTGGATTTGTAACCTTACTAGAAGAGATAAAGTCAAGAATGTATTGGTAAGAGACAAATTAAAGTTGGCTAGTATTAATGAAAAAATAAAAGAGGCGAGTCTTAGGTGATTCGGATATATTAAAAAGAGACATCCTAATGCTCCAGTGAAAAGATGCGAGAAAATAGTACCTAGAGACTACAAAGAGGAGAAAAAGGAAGGCATAAGAAGAATTGAAGAAAGTGATCAAAAATGATATGGCTTTGTTAGAACGCGATAGAAAACTTTGGCATACTGGAATACTGATAAAGAATCTTACATAGCGAGGTCATTATCGTTCTCTTAGGACTTTTAAACATTTTCCTTTGAGTCTTTTATTTTATAGTTAACCTTAATATTTTGATTACGTAATACTTCTCTCTAGTTATTTAGCCTAAGCAGTTTCTTACTTAGCGTAATTACTTTCTTGGAATGACTTGATTTATTTTATTCTTGTATTTCTCATTTTTCAGATTTATGTACTTTTTGTATCTTTTATTGCTAATCTTTACCATATTCTTTATGCATTACATATTTTTATTTATACATACTCATTTATATTTTGTATTATCATTATATCACATTACATGTGCATCAATCAGAAATAACCTCTCTACTAAGTAGGAGTAAGACTGCAGATTAGTGAATCTCCCTAAATTTTGCATTTCAGCGGGATTCTTATTAGGCGTTATCATTGTTGTTAATTAAAAATAAAAATAAAATTTTATTGATAATTTATTAATAAATATTATATAATATACTAAAATAAATTTAATTAATAAAAATAATTTAGCTTTAAGTTATATCTAATATATAAGTATCATCAATAATAAAAATATAGCTACGTTGACATTAACAATTAAACAAGTTTTTGTTTTTCTTTCACTTGTTTTCATTTGACAGAAGGCCAAAAGTGTACTTTGAACCTCAACGGTTATAACAAAATACAACTTGAACCATAACATTTTGAAATGTTCAAATTAAACCTTATTATTTTCAAAATGTTCAAAATAAACCTAAATAGTTGGAAAATTTGACAAGGTTAACTCTCTATTAGTTAAATGTTATATAACATATATTTTTTAAATAAAAAGTGGTTCTCACTGTCACGTGGCAGTGAGGTCCACAATTATACATTTCACACAATGGGTTCACCTCGCTTGCCACATAACAGTGGGGTCCATCATTATACATGTCATCTTGGTAGTGGGACTTACTATTATATATTTCACAAAGTGAATTCAATTTGTCACATGACAATGGGCCAACTTTTAATTGATAAAAAGCTAACACCATTACATTTTTCATTCACTTAGGTTCTATTTTGAATATTTTCAAAACGCTGAGACTTAATTTGAATGATTTGAAACGTTAAAGTCTATTTTATATTACATTGTAAACGTTGATATTCAAAATATATTTTATATTACGTTATAAACGTTGACAATCAAAATATAATTTTATCATTTGAGAGAAAAATATAAATTAAAAATAAAAATAAAAACTAAAAACTAAAAACTAAAAAAGTTACAATATAAATACAAAGGTGGAACGATGATTACTAGATTCATGCCCAAATAATTCTTTTCTTAAACTTGTGACCAAACATCACCTAATCTTATTTTTAGTTTACTTTAATCTTATAACCAATCAACCCTTGTTTTAGATTTAGAATAGTCTTGTCCTTATTATAAAAACACTTAGTTACGAGATATCCTATTTCAATCATAAACACTTAGCTACGAGATATCCTATTTCAATCAAAGAACAAGCTATCCTGATTGTCAAAGAACAATCTTCTTTATTTTCCAAAACCTATAACGACACGCTAACCTAGCTACTTATAAGTTGTTGTCGTCGTCACCATGTGCAGCCACCTAAGTTTTTGTCTGCATCCATCTTCTCCCTCCACCAGTCTCCTATGAGCCGCCAGCCCCAACGTCTTTCCAGGCGCTGTAGCTTCATCATCTTCAAGCGACGCTCACCGATTGCACCACCACAGCCTCGCCTAGCAATGCCCTCATCCTCATCACTACTAGCTTCTCTACAATAAACATCTTCTTCCGTTCAGCCAGAACACTTCTTTTCGGCTTCAGCCGCTTACCTCGCTTGATATAGAAGTCTTCTTTCCACACATCCATAACCTCACACTGCCATTTCTCCAGCTACCATTCTTCTGCACAACAGCGATCCAGATGTCTCTGGCAGCAGCAGGTTAGAAATCAACCACTCACCTGCCGGTTCCATGGTTCACATACCGACAGCCCGACAACACAATAAAGATACAAATTCTCCACTAGCCAGAGATCCCAAAACTTCAACACCAATTGACATTGACAGCACCTCAACCTTATACATTTCAGAGCAGATGATTTCATAAACTCAACCTTATTGTGTTAACGTTAGATTAGCCTTATATATTATTTAATTTAGTTTATTACTAAAAATTTCTAACGATTTTGTAGCAAAAATGTTTGGTTTGAAAATATAAATTAATAATAATAATAATAATAATAATATTAATATTATTATTATTATTATTATTATTATTATTATTATTATTAGGCTTTTATAGCTAAGTAATTATGTTGATTTCTTAAAGTTATTTTCATCCAATATGTTCTCATTTTTATTCCCAACTCACTTGAAATAGATAAAAATAGGGGGAAGATGGGTCTACTTATTCCCCAAACTCAACGAATAACGAAACTATTGAATTATATATTCTATATGTTTTCTTCAATCAAACCAAGGAATAAATTATTATCAAAAAAATAGATCAGGAATATAATGGTGATTTCAGTCAACCAAATACCTCATTAAGGGTTTGAAGTTTTCGGTTTATTATTGTTTATAAACAGGTCATTTTTCAATGATTCAAGTTCTAATACTATTATTTAACACTTAAACAATTGTTTTCCAATCTTTATTGACACTTCAACTTTAAATTAAATGTAGGGTTTTAAAATTTTCAATATGAAGTTTTCATATTCATATAAATATAATTTGAGTTTGCAATTTTGACATAATCAATTCCGTAATCATTTAATAACAATAAATTTTTTAATCAATTTATAAAATTAACTTAGAAAATTAAGACAAGATTTGATCCATGACTTTTATATAATTAAATTCTTTTATCAATCAATATTTCGATTATATACAGAGCGTAAAAATAATTTCTATTATATTTAAGTCTATTCATACTAATTATCCACTATTAGTAATTGATCAATTAATAATATCTAGTTAAAAACTATACTCAAAGTGTCATTTTACTTTGATCAAGGATTTTTCAAATTAATAATAATCGAGAATAGTAAAACATTCTCACTAATCACTTAAGGTGATGAATTCTATATTAATCACTTAACTATCTCCATATAATTCATATGTATTATTGACAATAATAGGTAATAAATGCTATTAAAACATATTGATCCTTATTTGAGATATAGTTTGAAAATCTTAAGTCGGATCGTTAATACAATAATCATAATAAGAATTTCTATAGAACTATTTCCAAAAAAACAAATTTTCCATAGACATAAATATTAGTGATCTAAATGGAATTTTCATGTGAGGTTATTTTAGTAAACTTGTCTCTAACAATTACTTACGGCTTTATTTAAGTATCTTTATACTTTAGTATATGAGATCATTGACTACTTTTTTAATAAGAAAAAATATGATAATCTTTATACGTTCTATTAATATCCAACGTTAATAAAATAATGACTAGGAATAATTTAGGGATAATACATAAATGTAACATAAATCTCATAATTATGACCTATTTATCCCATATATGTTATCATATACATATGAATATATATAAGATAAACAATGTTTTTAAATAATTATATTACTAAACTATAGTCAACTGATTGAACATAAACTAATATGTCATTCATATGGCAGTGACTAGTTTTCTGCAGTCATCTTTACTTGCAAAGAAAGAGAGGTAAAATTAAGGGACTTGTTGCCTATTAATGTGATTACTTTGGTTGACATATTTTTCTTTACCATTTTGTTGTTTGAAACACTTAGGAAAATAAATTTATGTAGTTTGGGAATGTTAAGAATATAAGACTTCCGACTTTGGCATAAGTTGCCTTTTTCCTAGTTAACGTTGTTGCTTTTACTTTCAACAACAGTAATTAAAAGAGTTGCCAACTGTTAAGGGAGCTTGCATGAAGTCTCTTTGTGGTTCTTCTAGTTTGTGCCTTTATTTGAAATTGTATTATATAAACAATATAAGATAGCATAATGTATCCTTTAGCTGATGATTTGTGTGTAAAGGGAGAATGAAATCCGTCTTGAATATTAAAACAATTTCTGCAATTATATTCTTAACATCAGACAGGATCAACTTTTCAGGCTTTCATCCAAATACAACTTATTACAGCAATCAGGTTTTGATGGTGGAAATTGTTGAATGGAAAATGAGAATACTGCTGTTGACCTTAGAATCGCTCAAATTTGTCAATTGTGTTCTCAGTGTTTGCTAGTAATTTTAAACTGGAGAGTTGAATGGAAGAGAAGATTATAAGGAAAATTAATGTCCACGGTTCATTTGTGGCCAAGTAAAATATGAATTAAAAGTGTAACGTAGTGTTTGGTTAGTGTCCTCAAAATATGAATTAAAAGTGTAACGTAATGTTTGGTTAGTGTCCTCAAAATATGAATTAAAAGTGTAACGTAGTGTTTGGTTAGTGTCCTCAGATTGAGGACGGATGACAAGAACATAAAAATTATGTGCTCCGTCGTATTTACTTGCTGTCCTCACTTATTTCTATTCCGTCTTTAGAGGACAAATACATAAATTATCATCATCATCATCATTATTATTATTATTATTATAAATTTTGTACCTATTATTATTTTATTTTATTATACAAAATTAATTATATTATTATTATTAGTATTAATTATTATTATAAATTTTGTCATTATTATTATTACTAATATTATTATTAATTATTGCTATTACTGTTATTATTAATTATTGATATAAATTTTCTACTTATTATTATTATTATTATACAAAATTAATTTTCTTATTTTTTTATTTTCATTAGTATTCATAATTAATTTTATTATTATTATTGTGATTATTAAATTCCATATTATTATTATTAATTTTCTTCCTCTTCTTCTTCCTCTATTATTATTATTATTATTATTATTATTATTGTTATTATTATTATTATTATACGAAATTAATTTCATATTGTTATTGTTATTATTATTATTTGTTAACTTTTTTACTAATACAAATCATTCATTTTAAAATAATCAATGAATTACATCTTTCTAATATATTATACTGTAGGGGCATTTTCATCATTAACACTATTTTTTGTTCTGTCCACTGCAACCAAACACATTTTTGTCCTCAGGATGGGGACAATTTTCTCTGTTCTATCCACCGCAACCAAACACCCCACTGTCTCCAATTCTTGTTCTGTTCCATCTCCAGATTTCCATCTCATCCCGTCTCTGCATGTTGAAGACGCTAAGCAAACGCAGCGTAATTGTTGTATTACAAGAATGGTGTATCGGTTTCCCCTAATACTAATATTATTCTCTAACTTCTTTGTGAATTACATGATTAGTCCATAGAGTACATTCTAGGATGCACAAAATTTATAAAAGAATTGCTCAACAATTCTATTGGCCAGATGCAGGAATATATTGAAGATGAGTTCATTCTACCATCCTCAAACAAATTGGTAGTTTAAAAGTGATGAACAATTTTATTAAACAATATTTGTGATGTTTTGTGTACTAGTAGTGGCTAAATTATGGTAAAGTATATCCTATCATATATCTATAAGAACGATTCCTTTTGAAGCCCTACATAGATGATCATTGCCAGCAATTTGACAGTATCAAGAAGGTTGCTCCCTAGATCATGAACTTGACTAATGCCTAGTTTCCCAAGATGAATTACTGCAACAACTGAATAACAACATATATGTCTCTAATAATAGGATGAATGGGTGAAAGAGTTTTCCTTAGGCTCCACCCGTATTGTAAATATTTATTATTTAATCATGCTCATCAAAAGTTGGCTAACAGGTATTATATACCATATCAAATAGGAGAATGTTGTAAGAGTTATTTTTTGAAAATTTAACATTTTTTTACTATAGTTGAAACTAGATCTACATGACAAGGAGTTCAAGGCCTTAAGCCTGCCATCATATTACAATATGATAAAAACAACACCCTAAAGAAGGTAATATATCTACCTGAAAGATAGACCACAAATAAAACTACTAAAGACACCATTTATACTTCATGGCCATGAAAAATGGCAAGAGACGGTGCTTTGTTAACCCCCTATTATTGGTATTTATGATTTTTCTTTCTCTTCCTTGTTGACTTTCTTTTTGCAGTTTTGGGTTGCACACAAAAATCTCCTGGAATGTCAGAAACTCGGGTTGTATCTAATGGGGAATCACAGTCCTCTACTACCAAGTCTGAACTGCTTTCCTGAGGGGAACCTATTATCACATAAGCAAAAGAATTACAATTCAATGCCAAGACTTGCTTTGCCCAAGATATGCTACAATATGAGAGATGATAATCTCATACCCCTGACTTGCCACATAGTTATCATTGAAATTTTCCATTGTTGTCTGTTTTCCAGAACCCAGCCTAGCCTTAGAGGTCTCATGTTGCCTAATAGTTGCTACTGGAGTCAGCATGTTGGCTCAATCCATTTGGCATTGCTCCAAATATTGTGAGTTGAAATGTTCCACACCATTATCTAGATGCTCCATATTATCTGCTCTAGAGTTTTCTATAGCTGACTATTTTGGCACTACATCGGCAATCTCAATCTGTTGAGTAACCTCCACAGCCCTCTTGAATCCTAGTTCCTTTGTAGGAACTCCAGCTGTCTTACTTTGCATCTTCAATGAGGTCGTGGATAAGGAAAAAAATAATAATTAGAGAAAGGATAAAAAGCAAAGTAGAGTGTTATGCATGTAGGAAGAATGGTCACTATTCTTGGGCATGTCAAACTAAGAGTTATGATGAGGAGATGAACTTTATCAAGCATGAGGAGATGGAAGGTAATACTCCTTTGTTTTCTCAAAAAAGAAGGCTCTACAGAAAATGATGTCACGTGGTATCTTGACAACTTCTTAAGTAACCATATGACAAGAGACAGAAGCAAATTTGTGAAGTTGGATACAAAAGTGATTGAGAATGTTTGTTTTGGAGATAATACAAAGGTAGAGATTAAGGGAAAAGGCTCGGTGATTTTGGCTACAAAATATGGAGACCATAAACTTCTCCACAATGTCTACTATATCCCAAAAATGAAGAGAAACATTTTTTTAAAATGAATGGTATATTATGATAAAATAAAACTATTACAACATGACAAAAATTATGAGATCTAGACAATAGATGCCTATGTTTCAATTACTGATTAATTAAATAAGGCAAGGAATAGAGATTACAAAATTAGATAATGCTAAGTTTCAGAAGTTCATAGCTGCCATTTGCTCTCCATGTCTGATGAGAGGGAAAAATGAACGCTCTTAGCTATTAAACTAGCTCTAATATGATTTATGATGATGTCTGCAAGTTGATATTTGTCCTCCTTCGCTTCTGTAAGTCGACGTATTTCTTTCCTTCCAAATGTTATATATAGTAATGGTGAATGATGTTGTATACAAAAATACATTAGGAGTCCCCTACTTTGTTTTGCTTATGATCCAATGTAGTACTTGAGTCCACTCTTAGCTATCATTGTGTGACGAAAACAAGTGCAAGATATGGCTCCATATAGCTTTAGAATAGTCACAGAGAAAGAATAAATGCTCACGACTCTCAACTGCCAGACTGTATAACAAGCATAAATCCTTAATGTTCCCCTGCCATTGATTCCACATTTTTAACCTATTTTTTATTGCTAGCCACATGATGAATGTGGCCTTGGGACTAATAGTGTTATGCCACAAAAGATGAAACTAGGGGACCACCATGTAGCAATCATGAAAGGACCCATCCCGTTGCTCCCCTTCTGGAACCCGAGTGGAGCCCTCCCAATGACCTCACGGTAGCCCTCCAATCGATATCTAACTGGACCAAAGGTCCCACAAAGCTAAACATTTTAACTATTTAAAACCTTTCATACTTTAATAATTCAAAGCACAGAAAATAGTGAGAAATTTTTTTAAATGATTTTATTAAAAATTTCGACAACATAATGACTGCATTTTGACATTCTCAAATTTTTCAAAAACCTACATAACACGATTTAAAACACTTCTAATATTTCATATTCATCTCAACTTCTTAAATGGGGCCTCATGTCGACATCACAAGCAATCATAAACCTATAATTCTCAAATTTGAAAAACTTTATTGATGATTGAAGCCCTCGTAGTTCATTAAGTAAAAGATATTTATAATCCCACAAACATTTACAAGAACATACTTTTGACCCTTTCTAAAATAATTTAAAACATATACCATGCATAGCAAATATAACACAAGCACAGCAGCACTTGACAATAAGACTAATCTTGAAACAGAGTCCCAATTACTACAGCACCTATACGCATACCTATGGTGGCTTGTTTAAAAACATAAAAATAGGGGTGAGCTAAACAAGCTCAGTGAGTGTAATCAGTTTACAAGAAAATTGAACTTTTCAGAACAATATAACTGTAGTATTCCATACAATCATAAGGTTTATGGTAAAACATTTTCCATAACAATTTATTCGTGCATTATCAAATCTAGTAATAACATAACATTTCGTAAAATACAATTTAAAATTTTCTAAAATACTATTCCAAAATTCTTTTCGACATTAAACTCATAATATACAAGCTTCCATTTTCCTTTTTTCTTTTTCCTTTTCCTTAAACAATAAACAGTAGTGGCAATAAGTTTTATGAAAACTTTAATATTGAAAAATAAGCTAACCATTATAATTGGTACCATACGATACTTTTAAAATCACTTTTAAAATAAATAGTGGTGGCATTATTATTGTCATGAATTTTCTTACTTAACGTAGCCCACCACTAGTTTCTTTACCATATGGTACACTAAGCTCAAAGTCACAAAGCTAGTTCTACATCGTTTACCCGCAACTAGTTAACTACTATTTATGGAGCTGGTTCTGCCTTACTTACTCGTAACAAGTCACAGAGCTAGTTCTACATCGCTTACTCGTGACTGGTTAACCACTAGTTATAGAGTTGTTCTACATTGCTGACTCGTAATAGGTTAACCACTATAAACGTACTAGTATAATAACTTGTATAAAGCCTAGCGGTGTACCATAGGCAAAAGCAACTCTTAGATTTATTACTCATCTTATTTTCTAGATCAAGTATGGGAGGATTCATAATCGAATTATTATAATGCAACTCCCAATCATATAAAATTAAAATTTCAAATTAAAATCATATATCGCCAAAGCATACACTTATGCTAGCAATATTCACTTGTAAAATATCATTTGCATAAAACTTAATGTAAATATTCATTTCATGATCAAATGAAAACCATTTGCATAAACTCAATTTAAGGTACACTCAATTGTCATCAATTCTTTTGCAAAGAATTTAGTCATATAAAACAATTAAAATAAAGTCACTATTTCGCAAAGTTATCGCCAAGTGCACACGTATTCTATGCCTCCTCTTTACCTACACAAAGTGCATTTCGCTTAGGTATTTATTTCCAAATTAGGAAATAAGGCATAACTATAGTTTAGTTTAACCAAATTGGATATTAATATTTAATCTCGTAACATGTATGCTAATCATATTTTTGCTTACTTCCGTAAACTAACCTATTGGTCTCGATTTCCAATTATAACTTCAAAAGTCACTTAAATATCATATTTTACCCATTCTGACTTACTAATTTGTTCAAAACACATTCTCACCCAATTTAATTCACCATATCACAATCATGCATGATGAGTCACGGTTATGACCGATGTCTAAAATCCATACCTCCACTTCTTTCTTAATTTTCACATATCAAACGTCCAAATTAGGTTTTAAAGTCTTGTAGACATTTGTTCCCCTATGTCTCTAGTTTCTATAGCATCAAAAATCATGTCATTTAAGCTTTTAAGTCATGAAACATGTACCAAATATCATAAGTTGCTTCAACACAGGGATAGTATTAGGTTACCATAATCAATCTCAATTTTCAATATCATTCAGCTAGAATTAGGTCTAGGTTTCTTCTAGAGATTTTTAATACTATGTTTTAGGTTTCAGCTTCAATTGGAATCACCCAATTTTGAGGTCTATAGACTAATTTACGGCCAAAAACAATGAGACTAGTTCAAACAAACCTAAGACAAATATATGTTACTCTCTTGTCATATTTAACCAATTCCATTCAAAGAAACACCAAAATAACACTAAGGCGCCATTGATATTAAACACATCCATCCCATACTAAAAACCATAAAATACCATGTGAATCCTAGTGGTGGAGAAATGAAATGATTTGCAAAGTTGTGGAATGTTATGATATGAATAGTTTTTGAGTGTACCTATGGATATATCTTATTTAAACACATTTTGTCCAAGTCTACCTTTAGATTGCTCAGTTTCTAGAGGTAATGATTATTGATTGATCATGAGTTGAAGAGTTGAATGTTGAGATCCTGCTATGGTTTTAGAAGTTGTTTTGTAACATCCCAAAAATCTCGATTTCATAAATAGTACTTTTGGGTCATGAATAGTATATCCCGAGGTAAATAGTGACACCCGGGACAACCCCAGGATCAAATTAGAGCTCTAAACAAGTTCGTTTTGAGGGTTTGACCAAGAGTTGACCAATAGTCAAAGTTTGACCCGCGAAAGGTGAGAATCAAACCCAAAACTATTAATGAAAATAAATGATATTAATTAAGGTCCTTATATTGATATTTTTCTTATGGGTATTTTTATTGAGAAGAAGAAAAGAATGGATTAAAAGTTAAAGTTAAGTTTGGATTTTAAAAAAAGAATTGGAAAACTTTTACTAAGGGATCACATGATATTTTTGTCAACTTCCCATTCTCTTCTTCTCCAAAACATTGTTGAGAATACCTCCCTACTTTCTTCTCCATATTTCTTTCATTTCTTTCATTTTCAAGCCAATTTTCTTTAGTTTTAACCCCCAAATCACCTATTAAACACTAAATCATCAACCTAGAGTCCCTAAACTCACCATATCAACAAAAAAACTGGGAAAAGATGAAGAAAAGGGTATATGGGTGTTCTTGATGAATAGTACCTGAAAATTTATAAGGTAAGTTAATAGAGTTTTGATTGTTTTTAGTACATGATTCTGGTATAATTGCATGCATTAATGAATTAAATGCATGAAATTGAATTTGTTATAGAATATTATGAAGATAAAGAAGATGAATCGAAGGAGAGAGCTAAAGATAAAGAGAAGGATTAAGGAATTGATCATGAAATTGAAGTTTATGGAAGTTTAATTTGAAGATTTGGATATCAATTTGGTAAGTGTTCTTGCAATTCTACTTTTTCCTAAAAATTGTGTATTAGAAAATTTAGGGTTCTTGAGTAAAATTGGTAGATTATGAAATTGTTGTTAAAAATATTTAATTGGAAGTTAAATGAAGTAGTATATGTGATTAATTGAGATTTTGGACTTATGATTTGTATTTTTCCCAATTGACGTACATTATGTTTGAATTGAGAAATTTGATATACATGAAATTTTTGACTAATTGGTGAGATGAATATGTCTTGAATGTTATATGAATTAAATTAAAACTAATAATGGAAGAAAAAAATGACATGAAAGAATGACATTTACGTTTGGCCAAATATGGAATAGCTTGAATTGGTTATTATGAGCTTTTAATATGAAATTTCAATGGAATTTAATTAGATTTGCCCCTAGTAAAATAGATAGGAATTGGAGGAATGTGATAAGGTTGGCATGCCAATTAGGGAGTTAGTAGTACTGTATCATGATATATGTTATCGGACTGTATGGCTTTGAGAGCTCAGCTCTGGTGTTAGATATTTGATTTGTGTTATGAACTACAAGGCTCCTAGAGCTCAGTGCTAAATGGATCGTATGGTTCCAAGAACCTGATCTTGTATTTTTTTAAAAACCCCGCTTATCTAACTCAGTGATACAATTCTGATCGGTTTTACATTAGGGCAACTACAGAAAGTAGATAAATGCATGATTAATGAGCAAAGAACTTCAAATGAAAATAGTAATTGAATGTACAATTTATTGATCATTGTATAATTAGATGTGAATTATTAAAATAGAGTTATGCTTGTATTTCATAACTTGATTTTAAATGCCTATTTATGCTTAAAAGGAAATGAAGATATTTATATGTGAAAAGTATTTTATATTATGTATGTTATGGTTGAATGAATTGAATTGAATATTAAATGAAATTACTTAAATACCACTAAGTCTATAACTTAGCGTATGGATTTTCTCTCCGCGAGTAGGTTTTGAAGAGAATTAGAAGACAACTGTGGTTGATCTACTACAAGACAAGTGTCACATAGAGGAACTAGAAAGAATTGGAGGTGGATGTACTACAAATTTTTATTTTGTTTTATGTTAGAGGATTTTATTGTGAATTATATATGAATAAATAAAGGTTATGCATGAAATCTGGTTTACATGTGTTGAAATGTATTGAAGGATGGGTAAATTATTTTGTCAAGGAGTTTGACGTGGAGATGGATACTCGAGTAGCATGCATGAGAAGTGTATTGAAGTTTCTTGCAGAAGGTTTTAAGTAAATATAGAGGAAACTCTCTCTAAATTTTTATAAAGTGAATAGTTATTGCTAGATTAATGAGGTTTAAATAGAAAATGTTGTAGTTTGAAGTATTAGGTGTTTAAGAATATGGTGACACTCGGTATGTCAATTTCATTATTAGGTATAGGGTGTTATATTTAATGATATCAGAAGGTATCACATATTACTAGGAAGTTCATGATATGTGCATTGGGGTCTTCATTTGTCAGTCCATAAAATTTCATATTCATTAATTCTAATTAAATTATTGAAATTGCAATCTCTCAATTAACAAAAGATCCATAATTAAAATTAGATCGGAAGCTCTCTTCTAAACTATTGGGTCTCACACAAGATCTCTCTCCCTACAAAAATCGATATAATTAACTATGTGGTCTATTGGATCGCATAACTCTCGTTAACCTAATCCAATCATTTTATATGGCTCACCCTCTCGGTTTGTTACCAAAATATGAAAAAATTGAAGTTAATCACAACATCCAATCAATTAAACATAAGATCAACTATATTAACATTAAATCAAAGTAAAATCCCAAAGGAAGAGTTAGAAAATCTTCAACAATCCAAAACCCATCATCATACAATCCATTTCAATCTTACACATTAAATGAACAAAAATGAAATGGAAAGGAAATAGAACTTGGATTGAACAATCTAGGAAGGAAGCAGCGTCAGGAGACTACTTAATTTGGGAAGTAGTTACGTTGAGACCTGCTTCTTCTTCCTCTTCTCCTTCTTGTCTCTTTCTCTTCTTCTCTCCCTCTCTTAAACTTTTTAAAAGTCGCAGAATATAAAAGCTCCATTAGGGTTAAATCCTTAAGTCTTATATAGTTTTTCCAATTAGGTAACCCTAGGGTCTTTTTTAGGTCTGAAAGGTCTAAAAAATCTCTCAAAAAACTCAAGTTGGGACTATTGTCTGTGTATCTGTCGTGGTCTTTATTGTCACGATCGTGGTTGGGAGTTTTTGATTCTTTCACGATCGTGGCCCATAATGACACAATCGTGGCTCCCTGCACCAGCTTTTGTTACTATCGTGGCGTATTCCCTACGATCGTGGCTCTTTGCTTACTTCTATCATAAGCCATGGGTTTTTTTTGCTGGGTCTTCTCCAAATCTCCTCCAGTTACCCTAAAACAGTAACAAATACATCAAGGCACCTCATAAATATAAAATTGAAGCTCAACATCATGGTTTAACCCATAAAACACTTAAAACACAAATATTTACTAACTAACACAATTCTAACCTAAACATGCACTAAACAATCAAATTAGCAAATAAACACACACTAAACTACCCACAAAACATGATGTAATCTACACCTATAATTCACTATGCTAGGTGGTTTTGAGCAAAATGGTGTGGCCGAAAGGAAGAATCTCACATTAAAGTACATGATGAGGTCAATACAAAGTAGGACTATTTTAACTGATTACCTTTAGGGTGAAACCATAAAGGCTGCCTTATATATATTCAATATAGTCCCAATTAAATTATTTTCAATAACGCATTTTGAAATATGGAAGGGATAGAAGCCTAGCCTCATTAATCTTCATGTATGGGGCTGCCCTACTGATCGAGTGAGTAGGTTTTACAATTTCTTATCCCTCAAAATACCATAAGTGTATGGGTTGTGAGTGTAGTATATAATGTGTTGATCCCTCGAGGAGTTGGTGAACTAATCGAATTCTAAGTTGTCTAAAGCCTAAAAGGATAATTAAAATGAAAATGAAAACAAGACACAAAAGTAAACAATTAGATATATATTGATTACAATGACATGATAAAATTAACACAAGAAATCAAAATTGAGCACCACCAATTGACAGTTAGAATTCAAAGAAGGAAGATTAACAAATTATGAGAAGGGGGATTTATCCTATCATTAATGCTAACGTAGTCACTTTAGAGTTATTGTGGTGTTAGTCTTAGGCTTTCAAAGGGTGGATTACTCTCTCTTGAGTTATAATCATTAAACCCTAAATTATAAACTCTAATTGAATTATGAAATTTGTAATCACTTAATTAACAAAAAAAACCCACACATCCAGTTAGATCTTAAGTCCTCTAATAGACTATTGGGTCATCACACGAGATATCTCTTCGTATAAATTACCAAGTTGATTATTTGCGTGATCTATTAGCTTGTTTAACTCTCATTACCCAATCTAATCATTTTGCTATCGGTTTACACTCTCGATTTGTTACCAAAGCATGCATATACAACAAATTATCACAACACCTATCATCATTAACAACAAAAGTAACTAGATCAATATTAAATTAAATATAAATCCATAAAATAAGCTAGAACATCCTTAACCCAAGATTCATCATTATCAATCCCATCTCATACATCAAATACATGAAATAAAAGTGGACAGAAAGAAAATAACTTGGAGGATTGAAGGTTAAATCAGTTGAAGCTCTACCTTCTTCTTTCTCTTCTTCTCTCTTTTCCTTCTTCCTCTTGCTTAGATCTTTCCCAACGTAGCAAAATGCAGGCATATGAAAATTTCGGTTCTTCTTTCCCTTTCTATAGTATTTTTTATTTAGGGTAAAAACTAGGTTTTACTCAGACCCAAAAAGTTCGAAATGTCCTCAAAAAGTTAAGTTTCAGAAGCTAGTCTACGTTTGTTGTCGCGTAGGCCAATCGTGGGAGACCAGGCCACGATCGTGGCTCCCCACAAATGTTTCTGCCACGATCGTGGCCCATAGGCTACGATCGTAACCTTGGGTCTTCTTCTGAGCTTCCTCTGAATCTCCTTCGTTCTTTAATATTTGCTCTCAAACACTAACAAATACATCAAGGAACCTCAAATACACAAAATTAAAGATCAATAGCATTCTATAACCCATATAACACTCAAAACACAAATATCTTACCAACACAATTGTAAACCTAAACATGCATGAATCAATTAATTAACAACTAAAAGCATACTAAAATGCCTATTAAAACATTATGCAACCTACAACTATCACATCCCCATACTTGAACTTTTTCTTGTCCTCAAACAAAAATAAAGCAATCAATGTAACATCCCACCCCCGATGAAAAGGGCAGAATGGTAAATTGGAAAGAGCTAAGAGTGTGTAGAATTGTTTTGAAATCTGTATGCATAACCTTACATGTGAACAGTGAAGATTGCACATAAAAATGATTATGAAAAGGGCTCCAGTGATCATTGTATTTACTAGTGATTATGTATGTTCATGATTTTTTCGCATAGTGTATGTTTGTGTTTTTTAAAAAAATTTATACTGAGTTTTGACTGAGTGATGTAGCACGCCACTGACACGGCCCACCTTTTGGACTATGTTGGCACTAGGGAATGGGTAGGCTTAATTGTTGGAACCCCTCTCCGGTGAGTTGCGGACCTGATGTCCTGTGTGACATCTGGACGCGCATCTCCCGTGGGAGAGATTCCTCACCACGCAAGAAACCTCAAATCAAACTTAATTTAACGTCATCCGAGCAAAACTTGATAAATTTACCCTAATTATCCTCCAATGCTTAGGGCTAAGTAAATCTGATTCCTAAGCTAATACGAACTTCCATGTCTCTTGGTCAAATAAAAACAGAAAACGCCTCAATCGGATCTTTATAGATCACAAAAATGAAATTTCATAAAAAATCGTCACATATCATCCGAAAATCCAACTAAAACCCGACACTCTTATTTTATCAAAAAGGGGGTAGAAAATTTTACGAGTTAACTAATGCTTCGAAAATCGTGCAAATTGGAGGTCAAACGGAGAAGAAACATAGAAAATAAGAAAAAGAGTGTTATAACTGATATTTCTAACCTGTCAACTTTGCGCATTTTTAACTTTTCATTCCGAAAACCGAATTCCATCAATTTAGTGTCTATTGAAATATAAAAAGAAACTCTATAACTTTCTAGAAGGATTTAAAAGCAAATTCATCCATAAGTTGTTTCAAAGTGTTAGCCCAAAGCCAAAAACTTGAAAATTTATATCTTTGATACAAAAGAATCGAAAATGTCCTATATTACCTCATCGGAAAGATGAAAGTTGCTTTACAACTTTCATGAAAAAAAACAAAAGTCATTTCAATCATTAAAAGAAATAGAAACTTGCTTAAAGTTGTTGTCTAGCTAATTACCAAATGAATAGTAACAATGACCAAATGAATAGTAGCAGAAATCTTCAAAGGTTCATAACTTTTTAGTCCTATCTCCGAACAACACATACTATACCTCGTTGGACAGGGAAAAAGGTGATCTACAACTCTTATGAAGGAAGTAAACATCAAATCAGTCATTAGGAGAGGTAAAAACACACTTGAAGTTTCAGCTAAAATGAAAAACCAATGGAACAGTAAATTTTGCAGAATGAACAGTAACAGAAATCTTCAAATGCTCATAACTTCTTACTCCTATATCCAAGCATTGCAAATCATACATCAAATTATAAGAGGAAAAGATAAGCTACATTTTCTATGAAGAAACCAAAAATCGAAACTGTCTCTAAGAGGGTGAAAAACCCCTCTAAAGTTTCTGCAAAATTTCCAAATGAATAGTACCCGAGGATAGAAATCTGAAAACTTTCAAACCCTATAACTTCTTCATTTTAAGTCCGAAAATGACCCATTTTATACCATTTTGAAGATCTTAACATGCTCTACAAACTTCAAGAAGACTTCCCAACCTCATTCAACCTCTAAGAGGGGCTAAAACCTAGGTTTAGTTGCTGTCAAATTTTTACAAAAATTTGACAGCACCTCCTTTGAAAATTCATCTAGCCAAACTTGATTTTTCCCTTCCAAACTTCATACCTGCATAAAACTACTTAAATCTTCCAAATCTTAAATCTCCCAATCACCAAGCAATCTATATAAACTTATAATCTAAGTCAAAATGGCAGCATCACACTCTTAGGATTCTAATTGTTTCAAACATAAAGCAATCTCACTTTACTCTTTCTTTTTATCAAAGATCACCATACAACCATATTGATACATACATAGGAAACATATACAAAAATACATTGAAACTTCAAAACTCTTACATTTTCATAGACATAAGTTGATACAACCAAAATAACAAATACAAAGAACACAAATCGCCCAAAGGCTAGCTAGATATTTGTTTTCAGAAAACAGGACTTCAAAAGCAAAAAGCATCGGAATATTGTCTCAATCCTGATGCGGTTACTCAAATTCTCGCTCATTTCCTGCGGAGGGAAAAAATGGGGGGTGAGCACGACGGCTCCGTGGGTAACAAGTTAATACTCAAGCATAAGCATACAGAAATTGTCTTAAACAATTATTTTCAAAACTATATTTGTCGAAATCATTTTCC
>JANZLC010000002.1:14994253-15015304 GCA_026413385.1 Erythroxylum gracilipes | reverse complement strand
GTTTTAATGAAACAAAGTTGGTGTTTGAATTGATATGAAGTGGTTTTGTGCTAGAAGAGGTGAATTTGAGAAGATTATGGGTGTATATGATGTTAGAATGGGTGTAGGAACCTTTGGAGAGGCTTTGGAAGGAGTTTTGGGTCACCAATGTCCGTTAGACGGACTTTAGGTCCGTTTAATGGACCTTCTCTGGTGTAAAAACACCCCCAGATTAGTGCATGTCCGTTAAACAGACTTTCTCGGGTGAAAAAGTGCCCCCAAGCCTGACAATGTCTGTTAAACGGACATGACATTCTTGGGACAGCTACAATAAATCGTGATTTTGTCCCTTTTAAAAGCAAAATCTCGTTTCTAGTTATTCATAAAAGTTGTAGATCTCGAAATCCTCTTTCAAATCATCTAAAAAGAGATCCATCCGACATCTTTTTTGAAAGTTGTGGCAATTGCGCCAACAGAGGTTCATTAGGAGTGAGGACATAAACATGGTTGCTTCTTTTGACCTTAACTTCTTCTATAGACCTACAAATGACTTGATTCTTAAAGAAATAGATTTCTAACACATTGTTATTTCTCTCTATGAAAATTTTTAGTAATTGGTATTGAATTGAAAAAGATTGATCAAAGGAAAGTGTGGGAATCTGTTGGAACAGTGTAAATGGGATTATTTTTACTGAGCATAATTCAGTGTTTTGATTATATATAGAACTATAGGAGTTCAAATGAGATGATTTTTGTTTTGAAGTAAACTAGAGAAATAGGGCTACAATTCATATGAAAGAGTCAAATTATGATTCAGTCTCTAAGATATTTAATTTCTGAATGGAAGTTATGCATAGTGAACTGCTTTTGGATAGGAGTAGTCTGAAAATGATTGAGGTATATCTTCCAAAGTATTGAATCGAATTGAGTGATTTTGGTGTCAATAGAAACATAAGACATAGAGGAACACTTTTCTGGACAAGAGTATGAACAAATTACATCAGTTTCGCTTTTTAATTGTATGTGAAAAGTAGACCCGAAAGTGTGACTTGGAAAAAAATATCTCTGAAATGAGTCAATGAGAAAGGAATAGAGATATTAATGGTCTTCGTGAGGCATAAACCTAAGTATCAATTATACTTAGATGAGTTTTGATATGAGAATGATTTTGTGATGAAATTGATGATAAGATATTCGGGATTGTCTTGAACATGCATAGTACATATTTCGTTGCATACATGTGCATTATTAAACACTTATAATTTTACAAATTGTGATATATGGGTATCTTGTATAAATGGGTTGTGCAGGTTAAATGTCCTCATTCCCAGAATTTGGAAGCAAATGCTAATCTGAAGCGTACTGTGAGTAGACCTAGATGGTCTCATCCATTGTTTGTTTTGTTTTGAATTTTGTATTGATTGACTACTGAATGCCCATATGAATGTGATTGACCGTGTTGAATTCTGGGCAGAAGGTTCAAGGATTGTGATATTTTCTTAGGATATTGAAGTGCTACTTGTATGTGAATGAGATGAAATAAGTGTACATAATTTGATTGATAAATGTCGGACTACAGTCCGATGATAAATGTGTTCTGAATGGGAATTTGCATAAGAATGATAATGGAATACTCAACCTTAATGTTGAATGCCGAACTAAGGTCCGATGATATGGGACAGTGATTGAATGGGATTGTGCAAATGTAAATATTGCATTCCATTTCATGAATGCATGAAATATAATGGCAGTTGTGACCTGAGTAGCTACCGATCAGAGCTTAAAGCTCAAAGTGTGAAAAGAGCCTCGAGCTTAGATAGTGATTCAGAGCCTCATGCTTAATGTTAATGAGCCCTGTATCCCCCAAGTGGATAAGGGACAGTTATCAATGAGGCCTATATGGGACAGTTTAGGCACTCAATCACAACAAAGTGACAAATAAAAAGTGAGTCTCATGTGCACTGTATATGCATTATATGAGTGATTAAATTGTATTGAATGTGAAGTGTGAACTGTGTATGATGTGAATTATGTGTTACGTGATTAGGTGAGTCATCGATGATGGTCACTCATTGAGTTCACAAAACTCACCAAAAATTTGCAATTATTTTTCAGGCTTTGAAGACTACCCTGTTAGATATACGGAAGTGTACTTACTGCATGCAAGTAAGGGATAGAGGTCGGGATCAGTTCGCGTCTGCATTGTACTCTTTCTTTTTCATATTGAATTGTATGCTTTATGCAAATTATGTTTTTCGAAAGCATTGTACAATGTTTATTATCAATGATGTTGTAATGTAAAGACGTTGTGACTAAAATGTTTTGTATCTATAACGAGCCCAAATAGCTATTGAAATTTCCGATGATAGTATTGCTATGATTGAAAATGTCTATAAAATAAAGCGAGCTAAAATTGTTTACTAATTTCCACACATTTGGTTGTATTTAAAAAAATTTATGTACTAAGTTTGACTGTTTCAGTGCGCTAGCACTCCACCCTCACGGGGTACGAATTCGGATATCACCCACGATGCCGGGTTCGGGTCCTGCGGGAGTGGGGTGTTACAATCGTGATAGAGAGGAAATGTCAGATAGTGCACGATCATGCACAAGCACGATAGTGACAGAGAGGAATCAATAAGAAGTGCACAATCAAGCACGATTGTGACAGTGAAGGTGCAATGCTTTTTGACAGTTTTAAACACCCTTCACTCTTTTGACCATAACTTCTTCTCCGAACCTCCGATTGACTTGAAATTTTAACTACAAGCTCCTCACACATTTTCCTTCCTCTCCACCAAATTTAATTATTATCTAAATTCACTAGGAAATGATTGATAAATGGTTGATTCAGAAACTTAGGAAATCAAGTTTCGTAAGAAATGATACATGAATGATCATAAGATATGAATTAAGGAAATATACCCGGGATTGTCATTGAGCATGAATTATACATGTCATATATACATATGTATATGATTGAGTATTCATGAAAATGTGCAAATTAGTAATGTGTAAATGTGTATGTATTACATGATATACAAGAGCAATTAGAGCAACAACATCCAGACGTTGCCGGGACTTCAAGGCAATAGCTATTTGGAGCAAACTGTGAGTCGACCTAGATGGTCTCACTTTCATTTTTGTTTTGTTTTAAGTTTCTGTGTTTGAATTACTACTGAATGTGAATGTGATTGAGACAATTTCGGACATTAATAGTCTGAGGAGTTTGATAAATGTGAGAACATAGGAAGTGCTTCATTGAATGTGAATTTGACAAAATAAGTGACTCTCGACATGCATGTTGAATTTCGGACCAAGGTATGATGACAAATGTGAGTGAGATTATGATCATGAATATGAATGTGTAACATTGAGCACACTTGATTGATTGAATACATATGATGCATTTCACTACATAAATGCATGATAACATAAAGACAGTTGTGACCAGAGTGACCAATCTGAAAGAGCTCGGAATATACATAAGAGTCACAGGCTTAGTTATTAATACGCCCGGTATCCATAAGGGATATGGGACAATATCTGAAATAAGCCTGGTATCCACAAGGGATATGGGCCAGTAAAAAGACACTCGGTCATAATAATAATAATTGAAAGTGAGTCTCATGAGCATTGCATTTATATAATTAATATGTACGTTTTAAATGATTGAAATGAACTGTTTGACTGCTCGAAATGTGAAATATGGAATAAGTGATGAAAGTGTTATGTGCTGCTATATGATTATTAGCGAAATGATGTGTATTATATGATGACATGAAGTGTATGTGAAATTGAAGTATGAACTGTTGTGTTATATGATATGAGTGAGTCATCGAGGATGGTCCACTCACTGAGTTCGCAAAACTCATCCTAAAATTGCAACATTATTTTTCAAGCTAAGAGGAGTTACCTCGTTAGACCAATTAGAGTCTAAATTTGTATAATACTTTTGAATATATATTTTTATACAAAATAATGAAATACATATACAAACGCGAATTGATCCCGACCTTTATTTCTTACTTGAATGCAATGGCTAAATTCTAATTTGTCTAACTGGAGATGTTCTCTAAGCCTAAAAAATAATGTTGCAATTTTAGGGTAAGTTTTGCAAACTCAATAAATGGACCATCCTCGATGGCTCACTCATATCACATAATACATACAATTCAAGTAATCACGTAATTCACATCATGTCACTAATAATCATACGACATCACATATCACTTTGATCAGTTATTTCACATTTCACATTTAGAGCAGTCAAATAACTCATTTTGATCATTTAAAACATATATATCAATTTTATATGTAATGCTCATGAAACTCACTTCTAATTGTTACTGTTGCGACCGAGTGCCTTTTTACTAGCCCATAACCCTTGTGGATACTGGACTTGTTTCAGATAATGTTCCATATCCCTTAGTGTATACTGGGTACATTCACAATTGAACCAGAGGCTCTTATCACATTATGAGCTTTAAGCTCTTTTTAGTGGCGACTCCGGTCACAACTAACTTTATCTTTCATGCATTCATGTAATGAAATGCATCACATATATTCAGTCAAACAAAAGTGCTCAATATTACACAGTCATATTCACTATCGCATTATCATTCACATTTTTCTTCAGACCTTGGTTTGGAATTCAACATATACGTTGAGAATCACTTATTTCATTCACATGCACATTCACATTTTTCTTCGAAACTTGGTCCATCATTCAACAATCGAGTTGAGTATCATTATTTCGTCAAATTCATAAACAAGGAGCACTTCCAATAGGATATTCATGCATCAAATGCCTCAGACATTCAATTTTCGGAATCAACGTATTCACATTGCATATAATTCATTTCATGAATTTAAAAATAGAATCATTTAAAGTAAGACCATCTAGTTCGACTCACAGTACGCTCCAGATTAACATAAGCTTTTATGACCCGGAAACGTCTGATGCGGATGTTCTATCCTCTGTATCATCATCATACAATACACACATTGCACACACATTGCTGATTGCACAATCACATAAACATTCAATTACTCACATATGTACATGTGTAATATATAATGCATGCTCAATTTGACTATTCCTGGGTGTTTTTTTTTCACATCTTATGATCATTCATACTTCATAACTCATATATGTCCGTTGGGTAGACCTTCTCAGGTTTTCCAACTTTCTAGCTCCGCCCATGTCTGTTTGAAGGGACATCATATCCGTTGGGCTGACCTTCGTAGGTCACTTACATAAATGTGAAATTTTAACCTAGATAGAAAACTCTCTCTTCGTGGTCTTCATAGAAGTTTTAGAACTCAAAGTCCTCTTCAAGAGCATACTTAAATGACCTCAATACGATATCCATAGAAAAAGTTATGCCTCTTGCCCCAAAATCTATCCAATTGCATCCATATTTTCCATACTTCTAACTCTTTACTTACTACATTCAACAACTTATGCTTGGTCTATCATTTCTAGTTTACTTGCTTATCATTTCCCCATCATTCTTAACTCTAATCCAACATAATATTATCTATAAAAAAATTATATTCCATGACTGATCATGAAGACTAAAAATATATATATATATATATATATATATACATTCATCATCAACTTTCTGCTTCAACTTCATTTCCACTTTCATTTCATTTCTAACTATCACCTTAATTCTTCCCATTTCAAGACACCACATTTCTCCCTTTCTTTAGCTCTAGACTAATTTTAGTTCATCTCAAAAGGACCAAAAGAGATCCATATTAATACACTAAGAAAATAGAACAAAAACTCATTATCTATCAAATTGTTCTGCACTTTTTCCTATACCATCTTTAATGATCATTCTAACTCAAATCATCTCAATAACAACTTATGAAATATTGATTATCATAAACACAGAAACAAGACATCAATGTGTTCATTTCTTTACCCATGTTCCAACATATATAAAACACCATTTACTCTATTAATCTAACATTATATCATTCCATAATCTATTACCCATCAAAACACAAAAGCAAGACATGAATCTACCCGCATTTTTCATTCACATTTTAGCATGTACCCATCCTCAATTTATGATCATGTAACTCTTAACATCTTTCATTCAACAAAGCCGTGAAGATTAATATATTACTTACTTGATTTACCCGATGCTTCTTCAAATCATCAAATAACCCTAGCCTTCAAGCATTAATCAGTCATCATTATTGAAGGAGGAATAGGATATGTTTTCCTTGTAACAAGAAGGGATAGTATGGATCTTGAAGTGGTAGTGAAGGATTTTAAAAAAATCAACATGAAGGGGTTGGGTTGTGAGAATGAAAATGTCATGGGTTGAGAGAAGATAAGAAGAAGATAAAGATGAGAGCATTTGACCAAAACAAAATCAAAGAAGAGATGGCCCTTTTAGCATAACAACGTGGGTTAAGAAATGTGGTGTGACAGGTGACACTTGTCACTTGCCACTCGTTACTTTCTTATGGTCTCTCCTTGGTCTTTTATTTAACTAGTCAATTTGTCTTCAATTTTCAACCTAATTTTCAATGAAACTTATCAAATCTTAATGTCACTTATCAAAATTTCTATTGCCGTTTGACATTTATTTCTACTTCCATTTATCAATTGTCTTGCCACTTGAAATTTTTCCTAGTCCAAAAATACGCTCAATTTTAGAAAATTCTCAAATTTTACCAAAAACTCTAGATCAATAATTTAATTCACTAGACCAATTTTTAAGGCAAAAATTTCACTATCCATATCATAATCACATTAAAACAATCATTAATACCTGGAAAATGTCAAATGAGTGCATGAACAAATCATTGCAATATGTGCAATAATCAAATTCACGTGTATGTGTACTATATTATGCATGAGCATGAATTGCATTTCTAATCTCTCATTACTATTTCTCATTTATAGAAATTTAGGGTTCTAATCCTTAGTATGAAAACGGGATGTTACACGTAGAGTATATCCTTGAATACTATCAATATGTTCGGGGATATGCACTATGAGAGTGGGGTGCTACAATTTGGTATCAGAGCCCAGGCTTAGTGTCTTACATGGGCGTTTTTTGAAATATATGTCCAGTTACAAGCATTTTAGACATGTCATAGTAGGCAATAGCAACTGATCCCCAATTTGAGTCGCATTTACATGAGTCACACGCATGAACATTTGTTAAGAGTTTGAGCTGATGAAAATAGTGAGAGGAATGATGATCTTTCAGAATGTGAGAAAATGAAAGTTTGTGGATATTTAAAAATGAGAAATAGTATATGGTTAGATATGACAGATAAAGATTCAACAAATTTGTATTGGTGGATGTATTATTGAATATGATATGAATATTGTACTGTGGTAATATATCCTCAAATGTGATATAGATGTGAATGCATTGTCGTGGATTATTTGAGGAAAATAGATATGAGTAGAAATGATAAGATTAAAGTATACAAGTAGAATGGAATGAAAACAAAAATTTATTATGACCTTAAGAAGATGAACTTGGAACTGAAATGGTTGTTTGATTAAGGTGATGAGTTATGATCCACCATAAGAATATATTAATGGAATTGAGATCAGAATTTCATGATGATTATACATTATAATTATGAATTGATTGCAAATATACATATGTAAGATGAAATAAATGATGATTGGAAGAGGAGATAATTGAGAACGAGATAAGTAAAAGCCCCTAAGGTTAAGTTGAATTGTTATTGTGAGTGTATATCTGATAATGTGATTACTTTGATAAGTGATATTATTAAGTACCTAAGTATTATATGTTTGGATATGAAATAGGAAGTGATCCATGACATATTGAATACTCTTTATTCATAGTTCCTATAGTTAAAATTCTAAGATGACTTAGAGTAGCACATGAAAGCGTTTAAAATGATCATTTGGGGATAGATTGAGAGTGTAAATGATGTTACTATGTGTGATGAGTTCGAGGAAGTAAAGACAGGACACGATCATGGCATAATCCCCACGATCGTGGCTGAGATTATTTGGTTATATCATGATCGTGAAAAGGTCCACCACAATCGTGGCAGGCATAAAAATAGAAATTTTATTTAGAATCAATTGGAATCTAAGTATCATTAGCGAATGATATTAATTGGTGACTTGTATGGTTACTGTCTCCGTTGGTGGAGACAGATAACAAAACATAAAAATCCTGTGCCTCGTAGTGTTTGGTTGCTGACCCAACTTATTTTTGTTCTGACTCCAAATCATAAAAACATAATTTTTTTGTTCCTTCCAAAACTGTGGGACAAGATTTCTTATCACTGTGATAGAAATAAAACACATAAGCAACTTCCAAAAATAACCCCCACGACGCCGTATGATCATTGCGTCTCTAACCCAAAAAAATCACTCTTCTCTCTAAAACAACTCCTCTCTCGCAGTGCTCCTTCTTCCCTCTGGTTCGTCTCGACAGTCAAAGGTAAGTTTTTTTTTCTGTTCATTTTCTCCCCTTCTTTGCCTCTCGTTTAGCTGTCCTTGTTTGATTCCTTATGCGTTTACTTGATTTCTTTTGCTAAAAGTTTGCATCTTTAAGAAGCAATAAAGTAGTAAGGCTCTTTCACTTCACTTGCAACCCATGTACTGTGTTCTCAGCTGTCAATTTCATGGTTCGTTGTCTTGGTTGAGTTTAAAAGCAATGAAAGTTTGGGTCTTTTCTGGATTCAACGGACATTGCTCGAAAAGAAGACTTAGTCATCTCAATTATGGCTTTTGAAACTTAAATTCCTTTAGAAATGGATTTCTGTTGCTCTTTTTATGACCTTTACCACTCTATAACTACTATTGATAGACAGTTTAATTGTGCTATAGGTGATTACAATAGCACCTTTGTCAGCTTTTAGCGACATTGTTGCTCAAAAGCTCACTGGCATATGGAAACTTGAAATTAGATGACTTCTTCTCAAAGTGGTAAGTCCTTCTTTATCTTACCTTGAACTGAAAATATTCAGAAGTAATTTTGTCTTCAAAGAGCTTCATTACTTCTTTCCTTCAGTTACCTCACTAAAATCATAAATAAGGCATAACTTTTTTGGCTCAGCTACGATTAACCTTATATTTGTTGTGTATAACTCAAATATACGGGTTGCAATCTTAGAGTCCTTTTGGAAGAATGCCGGAGTTTCTTAGAAACTTTTAGGTGAACATGGCTTGACACATGATTGTGTGTCAAGGTGTGTTCTTTTTAGGAATACAGAGGTGAAAGCACAAACTTGAATGTGGACGTGTTGGTGTAGTGGAGGATTTTTTGAAGAAGACATGACTTGGGACTCGTATCAATGCCTATGTCCATATTCTGGAAAGATACATTGAGTTACATGACCAACGATACGGGCGTGCCAGAGTGGGTGTTTATGTGCATAGAGTAATAAGATCTACAATCTAAAACATGGGCATGTTGGAGCCTGCATCCATATGCTATCGTGCCATAGATTGTATTCATTACCAACATATTTTTGATGGCTTACAAACTGTGGAAGGTTTCTATAGGACTTATTATAATCATGTTTAAGTTAGGTTGAGTTTAATAGGATTATATCGTTATAGTTTACAATTAACTATGATTGTGTAAACCTAGACTATATATAGGAAATATGTGATCCTCATTGAGTTATTGATCAGTAGTGAAATCAATCGCTTTTGGTTCACAAAAACAAGTATATCCAATTGGTTGAACCTCATTAAAAATTTTATTATTGGTTTCTTCTTTCTTTCATGCAACTGTATTTACTTGATACACCTTATATCTCGATAAATGATATTAGAATATAATTGAGGCAACAATGAATTCACTTGTGAGATTTGAAGTGAGGAAGTTCAAGAGAAGTGGATATTTTTGACTATGACAACAGAGAGTGAAGGATTTATTGGCGTAATAAGGGATTTTGAAGGGGCTGCAGGAGAATAAGTCAAAAGACACAGATAAGCTTGACTAGGAAGAGTTGCAGGCACGAGTAGCAGGAACCATTCTGTTATGTCTAACAAACGAGGACTTGTACTATGTCATGGAGGTTGCATCCTCAGTGGATATATAAAAGAAGCTAGAGAGTTAAAACAAGTTGAAGTCTCATAAACAACTTGTATCAAAAGTAGAAACTATACAAGTTAAAGATGTGGGAGGGAACAAATTTGGAGCAACATGTTAATACATTTAGTCAAATAGTTAGTTCCTTATTAAGGCACAAGATGACTATTGTGAACGAAGATAAATCTATAATCAATTTTTTAACCTCTTTTTTATAAACATCTAGTGATCATGCTTACATTTAGCAAGTAGAAAATTAGTGTGAAAGATATAACCATTGTGTTATTGGCTCGCAACCAATGAAAGCTGAATCCTAGTGAAAGTTCTCAAGTTGAAGGGTTATATATGAGAAGAAATTAAGATAATGGGAGGAGAGTAAGGATGGATTGTCTAAGTGGGGATCTAAACCCAAGGATAAAACAACAGTTTGGTGCTTCAAGTACAAGCAAATTGGATATATTAAGAGGGAATGTCCAAACAAGGAGTGAAGTGTCAAAGGAAATTTGTTGATTCATCAAAGTTTGCTATTTTAGTGGAGAGCAGGGACTCAAATTGCAGCGACGGAAGCATGTTAGCGATAGAGGCATGTTAGACATTTCAAGTAGTCAACTTCATGACTCATGGATACGATACTAAATAAAGTTGATTTATGTCATTTATGTTAGGCAACTTTAATACTATCTGATTGGGAGATAATAAAGCTTGCAAAATTGTTAGAACAAGAAAAGTCAGCATCAAGATTTTTGATAATGTTGTTAGGATGTTGGGTGATGTATGATGAACTAGATTTGAGAAAGAATTTGATCTCTTTAGATACCTTATATGCGAGTGATTTTCAATATAAAACTATCAGAGACAATATTAAGGTGGTAAAGGGTGTGATGATTGTGATTAAAAGATTAAAACTGCCAAAAAGCATCTACAAAATAATGAGTATAGTTGTAGGTGAAGAAGCCGCAATAATAAAGTTTGAGGTAGATAGTATTATGTTATGACACATGAGATTGGATCGTCTCGGCGAGCAAGGATGACAGAACTTCATAAGAGACACTTATTGAAGGGTGTAAAAAATTGAAAGTTAGACTTTTACAAGTTTTATGTGTTTGGTAAAAAGTATAGGGTAACCTTCAAAGATGAAGTGTTTGAGGAGTGACATATATTGAGGCAAACATATAGAGAAAATGTGTTAGGGTCAATGGTGAATAGTACTGATTCAAAGGTGCTGTAAGTAAAATTACAATAGCCTGAAATGGATGCTAAATGTGTTAAAAATTCTGATTCAGTAGATAGAACAATGTCAGGAAGAAAACATTAGTATAATATAGCCACATATAGAGCGAAATAGACCATTAGATTGTTAAGGAGATATGGTTGGGAAGACTTAGTCGCATATGCTATTACCATTATTGATAGAGATCCAACTACCTTTGAGGGGATTAAGAAAAGTTAGGAGAAATGTACATGAATGGGTACTATAGTGAATGATGAGTAGTTTCACAAGGTTAAGAAATTGAGGGCACCAAAAAAAAAATTCGTAAGAAAAGGTTCACACTTTGGATAATACAATTGACACGATGACAAAACCAATTAGTATATAAAAGTTCAAGCATTGTTTGAACTTAATTGATGTCTCAAGGTGTTAAACATGGATACAATCCAACCTATGTAAAATGTATTCGCTAAAGTAGAGATTGTTGTGTATGGCTCATATACACATACGTATAATCTTAAGAAGTCTTTTGGAGCGTGTTAATAGAACACATGATATTTGCCAAGGTAGAGATCGTTGTATATGGCGTATATGCACATGTTACAACCTTAGAGTTTCTAAAAGAATGCAAGAGTTTCTTAAAAATCTTTGGTGAACATGGGCTGGCATATAGTTGCTAGGAGGTTACTTTCTATAGAATATAGAGGTGAAGATGCATGTTGGAACATGGTTGAATCATGAGCGTGTTGGCGTGATAGAAGATTTTTGGAGGGTACAACCTAAAACACAGGTGTGGTGGAGCTCTTGTTCATGTTTTGGAAAGATTCAGTGAGGACCTGAGACATGAATGTTTAGGAACTCGTATCCGTGTGCGCAAACTGTAGTATGATTTACAGTCTGGGAGGCGAGCGTTTTAGATTTAGATCCCACGTCCATATGCTGAACAATGGACCTGTACATGGGACATACTTAAAATGAACCTAATTTTCAGACTTAAAACTAACCCATTATAAAAGTTTAAAACTTGAGCTCCACTATAAAATTTTAATGATTATATAAAACATAATACTGACATTGATTTATGTTTTTGCATATGAAATTACATTAAATTAATACTTAATCTTATGTCAAATAAAAAATTATTTTTTTTATAAAATTCATGATAAAATGAAATTAAGAAAAGAAATATAAAATATATAATTATGATAAGTTTTAAATAATCAAATATTTATTTGAAGATTAAATAAATTAGAGTTCTTGAATATTATAAATAATCTGTTATTGTAATAAATATTTAAAATAGAATAAGTAATTAAAAATATAAACACTTTCTTAAATAGCTTTGTATCTTTTATTCTCCTTCTCAATAATTGTGTAAATGATAAATTAACATAACTTTAGAATATTTATGAAGTTATGTTAGCTCCTATCTCAATTTGCACGCACCCTATCTCCACCATTCATTCTAACACGGGAAATATACAGCTCTTTGGATTCGCATATTTGGGACCGTTTGGGCATTTCTTTCATATAATGCTGGATAAAATCTTCAAGGGCAAGAAAAATACAAAAACTGTTGCTCAAAAGGTAATATTATACTTACTTTTGTGATTCCTCTTAGCTGTGAAGTTCCAAATTTTGACTTCTCATTGTCCTCGTTTTCAGACACATTTTGAAATAATTCAACTGCCTTCTGTCAAATTGTAAAAGCATAAGCATGCGCTGGATTAACTCTTTATTTAGAAAATCACGATATTCATGGGGCCGCATATGAGATTAACTTGGAAAGAGTCTTTTGAAATTGACATTTTAAAATCAGTTCAGGTGGTTGTGGAGCAGTTGACTGCTTCTCCTTGGAACACCTTCCTTTTCTTGATTTACTACGGGGCGATTATTGAGGGTAAGTTTATTTGGTCTACCACATTTGAATTTCAACCAAGCTGCAATAGCAGGCAGATCTGGATGTTCGTCATTATCTCTCCGATATGAATAGCAAATAGAAATGCATTTACAGGTTTTGGTGTGAATGCATAATATTAGCAAATTAACTATTTTGTGTTGTAACATGGTAAGGAAAAAAAAAAGAAAAGAAAAGAAACTATCGCTGTTTATCCGCTAACAAGAAGGAAATGCAGGCAGACCCTGGATTCAGGTGAAAGCCAAAATGAAGAAGGAATACCCTAAAGTGCAGTTGGCATCATGGACGGTATTGGTCATTCCTTTGATGATTTGCTATTATACCTCTTAAAAAGACTCATCCAATCCAAAACAAAAATAATAATTGCAGTTCTGGCCTGTTGTGGGATGGATAAATTACCAGTATGTGCCATTGCAGTTTCGTGTCATTTTTCACAGCACTATAGCATGCGCCTGGTACATATTTCATTCCTGCCTCATTTTATGTTCTAATCAGTTGCACGAACTCAAAATCTCTTATTTTCTAAAACCATTTGTTAGGGGAATATTCTTGAATCTGCGAGCAAGGTCTTTGACACCGGCCAAAAGCCAATGAAGGAAAGCAAATTGCAATCTTGAAATGAAACAAAAAAGCGTTCACCTATGTCAAGAACTTCCATGTGATTCACATATTGTACGTGTGAATCCTATATCAGTGTTGTATTTCTTTTTCTGCTTTTCAGTAACACGGTAGCCGAGTATCGTGGAAATTGGAAAAGCCTCAAAATGTTGAAAAACACATACGGTATTACCTTACCTTTTGGTAATTCACGTGGAACATCAAATTGAGCATTAACAATATCGAGCATGCAGTCAAGTATTATTATTATTATTGAAATTTATACTAAAAAGAACAAAATTCATCAGCATCAGTACAGAAATTAATTTTGTTAATTTCTCAAAAGTTCATGTTTGTGAATTAAAAGCAAAGTCAAGGGAAGGACTGGTAATTATATTTATATGTGTTTAATGTTTCCCTTGAAAAAAAAAACTTGATTTTAGAGAAAACACTTAATTTTTAATTGAGAATAATTATAAAACAAAATAAGATTGCCATTTGTTATCTTAGGCTATTTTCGAACGGGGGCTTATTAATGGAATATAATATTATTTTATCGTTTAGAACGAAGGTTTATAATGTAATGAAATAGAAGAAGATTGTTTTATATTAAATTTCATTTTATTCTAAACAATAAAAATGTAAGATCTCGAATTTGGAATTTTTAGAATGAAATGTAAAATGATAAATAATTTTACACTATATTATATTATAAACCTTTCATCTAAATAATATTTCATTACATCACATTATGAACCTTTCCATTTCTCTAAAACAATAATTTTATAAACAATGTAAAATTTGGATTGCACGGGAAGAACTTATTTTATTAGGATTTTAAAGAAAAAAGAATATTATATTTGACCTTAAATATTTTAAATGAAAAAGAAATGTGCAAATTCTCATATTTTACTGATCTCGCGTTCCAGTGGCCACTGACCTCTCCCAAGTCATAAGAACACCTTCTGAGTCTGCATAGATGATAGTATACAATATATGACTAGGTAAAGAGGCTACCGAAGTCAAGGGCAAAACTGATTCTTGTCTTCAGATTGTTTGGCTAAAACTATTACTCGCTATTGGCGTTGAAAGTCAAGGCAGTTGGCTCCATCGTTCTCCACAACTGAATATTTAGAATGAAATAGTCCAATTTCCTATCGAGGACGTTATCCTGTTCAAACTTGCAGCTTTTTTCAACCCATTAGACCTTTTCTTTCATTGATGTTTCAATGCCTTGCCTTCCATCAGTTATATATAAATACGTCTACGAGAGCTCAAACCCAAATCACTTCACTACTTCTCCATCTCTCCGCGAATCGGAAACCATTCTCACCAGCCACTTCAATATCTCATATTGTAGAACTGGATAAGAAGTCATGGCATCAATCCAAGCTTCAAGGATGTTACTCCCTTCTGCTTCATCTTCTCTTTCTACTAGTCATCGTAGAGAAACCATCGAAGCTACAATAAACCCTCTGAAAATCCGAATAAGTCCTCTTTCTCTTCCAAAGCTTTCTAATGGAGGGTTTGTGAAGGATCTTGACTTGAAAGGTGATTACAGAATCGTCACAACTGCTCCTACTAAAGAGAATGAATCCAACCCCAGAATCAAAACTAATGCTTCTGATCCCGTCGTAATTGCCAAGCTTTATGCAATCATGGAAGCTGTGGCGGACAGAGTAGAGATGCATAAGAACATTGGAGAGCAGCGTGATAATTGGAACAAACTGTTCTTGACTTCCATTAACGCTATTACTCTAACTGCAGCTACTATGTGTGGGATCTCTGCCGCAACTGCCGCAAATGGCACGCCCCTTGCTGCTCTTAAGCTCGCCTCCACCGTACTATATCTCGGAGCCGCCGGCATGCTGTGTATAGTAAACAAACTCCAACCATCCCAACTAGCTGAAGAGCAAAGAAATGCGTCCAGGTTGTTTAAGCAGCTTCACAACCAGATTCACACAACACTTTCAATTGGAAATCCTACTGTTCGTGATGTCAATGAGGCAATGGAGAAAGTGTTGGCTCTCGACAGGGCTTACCCGCTTCCATTACTAGGAGCCATGCTCGACAAGTTCCCATCAACTGTAGAGCCTGCAGTTTGGTGGCCCCAACGAAGGACAAAGCAAAGCATGTCTGTTGGCAAGAAGGCAGATGCAAATGGATGGAATAATGAGTTGGAAGATGAAATGAGACAGATTGTTAGAGTCATGAAGAAGAAAGATGAGGAAGATTACATAAGACTGGGTAAGATAGCTGTGAAGGTTAACAAGATAATGGCGATATCAGGTCCATTATTGACTGGCCTAGCAGGGTTGGGGTCTGCCTTTGTGGGTTCCAATCCATTGGCTGCAATAATAGGAGTTGTTGCTGGTGCTTTGGCAAGCCTTGTGAACGCAATCGAGCATGGAGGACAAGTTGGTATGGTCTTCGAGATGTATAGAAGCAATGCGGGTTTCTTCAAGCTTATGGAAGAGACAATAGAATCAAATGTTAATGAGAGAAGAGAAAATGGACAAGTGTTTGAAACGAAAGTGGCTCTGCAACTAGGAAGGAGAGTGTCAGAACTCAAGCATCTTTCAGCTTCATCAGCCAGAAATGGGACGGAAGCTTTTCAAGAATTTGCTAGCAAGCTTTTCTAGTGATCAACCCCGTACTCTGTCTTCTGTATATAGCTACTCCGTCCACCATCTTGTTGACATGATTAGACTGACAGCTTTAGTTCTGTACATTGATAGATAACATAACGGTTGTTTCTTAATAGGCTAGAATCGCTTCCCGAATTCCATGATAGTTGGGGCCATCACCTTGTGTGAAAGAGTTGGAAGTGCAATTAATCATATAGTTCTTTTTCTGAACTCAATATCAGGCAGATCAAAACATCCAAGTAACAGTTGAAATTACATAATAGTTAATCATTGGTATCACCCAACACCACATACTTCACATGCCCGACAATAACTATATCTTATCACTCACGCAAAGTTCTACCAACTTAAAAATGATTTAATGAAACGTGAAAATGCCTAAAATTGACATAAAATAATAATCAATAACAATTAAATCAACGAACACACATCTGCAAAATCTTAACTGATACACATCTTATATTATTTATACAAACACAGGTCGATCCGAGTAAAATTCAGGCAGTACTGCAGTGGGAAGCTCCACGGAATGTGCCAGAGATTCGGAGTTTCATAGGATTGGCCGGTTATTACCGGAAGTTTGTCGAGGGGTTCTCACTGATCTCAGGCTAGCTAATATCAGCTCCAAGTATCTTCTTAAGAATTACAGAAAATTCTCTTAAACTTTTCATAATCTATTAAATCATCTTAATTTGATATTCTTATAAAAATTATACTCAAAGTTGAACAAATTTTCATTAGTGACTAAGATTGACAATTGGTCAAGCTAGAATCAGGTCACTTATGGCTCAAGTTTAGCTTAAACATTTTTGTTTTAACCTAAGCCGAGCCTAAGGCATGATTAGACTAGAATCATGTGACCTAAGCTTAAGTTTGGTTAGGCCCAAACCATTCGACCCAAGCCCAATTAGGATTGACCTAAACTAAAGTTTGATGGGAGTGGGCTAGGCGAAAAAATGACTTGAGTTATGAAGTTAACAAATCTAATAAGAAAAATATTTTCAGTATAATATTTTAGTAGAAATAAACAGAGAAAAGATATTGTCTAAGTAAAAGGGAAACTAAGAAAAATATTTTCAATGCAATATTTTAGTAAAAATAAACAAGAGAAAAGATATCGTCTCATAGTTATGTCCAGAAGTAAAAGGGAAACTAAGTAGGATGACTATGACGAGACTTTAATCCCATAGCCATGCTTAAATCCATTAGAATATTCCTAGCCATTGTTGCTCATTATGATTATGAGATATGACAAATGAATGTGAAGACGGTTTTCCTAAATGAAAACCTAGCCGAGGATGTGTATATGATACAACCTGAGGGCTTCATATCTAAAGATGGCGAAAAGGTATGCAAGCTTTAGAAATCCATTTACAAATTGAAGCAAGCATCTAAGAGTTGGAACATCCGATTTGATGCGACAATCAAAGAGTTTAGTTTCTTACAAATTTGGATGAACCTTACATATGTATAAGAAGGTTAGTGGGAGTGCTATCATGTTCCTTGTGTTATATGTGGATGACGAACTACTAATAGGAAATGATGTCTCAAGTTTACAATCTGTCAAAATTTAGTTGTCCTAGAATTTCTCCATGAAAGACCTTGGAGAAGCAACTTATATATTGGGAATAAACATCTATAGAGATAGATCAAGGAGGTTGCTAGGTCTTTCACAGTCTACATACATAGATAAAGTGCTAAAGAGGTTTAGCATGGAGTAGTCCAAGAGAGGGTTTCTTCCTATGACTCATGGAATAAAACTCTCAAAATTTATGTGTCTCAAGACGTAAGATGAGAGGCCTCGTATGACTTTGATCCCATATGCTTTGGCAAAGATCAAGCATCTAAGAGTTGGAACATCCGATTTGATGCGACAATCACATAGTTTAGTTTCTTACAAATTTGGATGAACCTTGTATAATAAGGTTAGTGGGAGTGCTATCATGTTCCTTGTGTTATATATGGATGACAAACTACTAATAGGAAATGATGTCTTAAGTTTACAATCTGTCAAAATTTGGTTGTCCTAGAATTTCTCCATGAAAGACCTTGGAGAAGCAACTTATATATTGGGAATAAACATCAATAGAGATAGATCAAGGAGGTTGCTAGGTCTTTCACAGTCTACATTCATAGATAAAGTACTAAAGAAGTTTAGTATGGAGTAGTCCAAGAGAGGGTTTCTTCCTATGACTCATGGAATAAAACTCTCGAAATTTATGTGTCCCAAGATGTAAGATGAGAGGACTCGTATGAGTTTGATCCCATATGCTTCGGCAATAAGATCAATCATGTATGTTATGTTATATACAAGACCTGATATATCGTACGCTCTAAGTGTTACAAGTAGATATCAATCGGATCCTGGTAAGTGTTATTGGGTAGCTGTCAAGAATATCCTAAGCTACTTGAGAAGGACTAAAGATGTATTCTTAGTATATAGAGAAGGAGATCTCGTAGTGAGCAGGTATATAGATGCCAGTTTTCAATCTAACCAGGATGACTCTAAATCCCAGTTAGGTTATGTTTTCACATTGAATGGTGGAGTAGTTAGTTAGAAAAGTTCCAAACAAAAGACAACTACAGATTCAACGACCGAGTCAGAGTACATTGCAACTGTAGAAGTGGCAAAAGAAGTTGTTTAGATCAAGAAGTTCGTTATGAAACTTGGAGTGGTTCCGAGCATTGTAGACCTGATACTATTGTATTGTGACAACAATGTGGCTATTGCTCAAGCCAAGGAACGAAGGTCTCATCAGAGGTCTGAGCATGTACGTAGAAGATATCACCAGATCAGGGAGATCATTGATAGAGGTGATGTGAAGATAGAGAGAATGCCCACAGATCAGAACATCATTGATCCTTTGACTAAGCCACTTCCTCAAATGATATTTGATTCTAATGCACTCGCTTATGGTATTAGATACAAAGGCGATTGAATTTAGTGTAAGTGGGAGATTGTTAGAGTAATACTCTAAAGGCAATCACCTTGAGCACTTTTGTACAAACTTTATTTTAATTAATAAAGTGAAAGGTAATTTTCATTAATTTTTTATGTTCATTAATTTATGAATTGATGTCGTTCTTAAATCAAATTAATGAAGTCCATGATATAAAACATAGCATGAAGGAAATCATGATCATGATAATGAGATTCTCATCATGTGCAATTATGTTAGTATCTAAATTATCCCTAGTCATAAGAATAATGAGATAGGGCATTGTTAATCTGGATAGACTAGCATATGTTATACTCCTTGATTTGATCAAGTAGTGGATCTCATAAACTATAAGCATAAGATGTTTAGAGTTAACATTTGAATGCTTACTAAGAGTAGTAAGTACATCGGATGACCCGCTATGAGATTATCAATCTATCAAATGTTAGTGATTAATCTCATCATAGCAATTGTACAAATATCCTTAGACTTGAGGTAATCAAGGACATCTTGGATACTGATCCTATGCTTTGACACTATTCCTTGTTGCCTGAAGATGAGGTCGCTCATAGGGTGATGATTGGATATAGTTATTGGTATTCGAAGGTAATTGGGTAGCTAATAAAGGATTCACCACTCATGAAAGAAGAAGATGATACCAACGACCTCTTGTCGGGGTCATTACTCAGGAGTCTCTCTCTAGAGCAATTATGTGTCATGAAGAGAGTCTTCAATAACACATAGAGTAATAAGATCCTCAGGATAAGAACTAACATCACTTGGAGATATGACATAGTCACTCTAGAAGGAGTTGACACATAGCCCATACTCCGAACCAAGTAGGGTATAGGATGATGAAGGGATGAATTGCACGGTAATTGACTATGGAATGGTTCTTAAGTTAGATAATTAACTATCGAAGAGTTTGAGTATTAATCCACTTACATTCCGATAAATTGGCATCATGAAACCCTTCATGATTTACTCGGATTAAGAGTTAATTCAAGTGACCAAAATAACTGGGAACCTAAGGGTCACACACATAAAAGATCGGATGAAAAACGAAGTATGCATAGCACACATAAAAGATCGGATGAAAAACAAAGTATGCATAGCTGTCAATTAAGCAAGCCATGATCGTGACCGACTTAATGACAGGTGGTACATAAGTGAGTTCTTCACTTATATACACACAAATTTTTACCCAAAATCACAATCAATAGAGAGGCTAAGGTCTAGAAGAGTTCTGGAAGTTGAGACGAGTGAGTGATCTTGAGATTTTTTAATGCAATTTTAAGCAATTGTTGCATTGAGATTAATTGCATATAGCTTAGTCTTGATCTAACTCTCACTAGAGCTTCTACTTGAACTTATCTTGTTTGGTGCTCGAGCCACCCTTACAAACTGATTTTTCTTCATCTTTGCATACTCTCTTGAGGCCAAGGAAGGTGTTTGGTGTTTGCTACGACCTAAACAAGGAGAAGATTCAAGAAAGGAGGAGTATTTGTGTAACACCCAAATACCCCCTGGGAGGATACATGGATGCCACCCAAGACAGAACAATTAAATCAAACATCACACTGATATTTATTTATGTAATAACTCAAACCCACACACATTAATACATGTCAAAAATCTCAGAACAGAAATCCAAATAATATTTACAGGCCCAAATAAAATAAAGAAA
>JANZLC010000002.1:14974252-14988567 GCA_026413385.1 Erythroxylum gracilipes | reverse complement strand
GTTGTGGCTGGTTGATTTATAGTGCAGGTTCTGTGTTGTTTGGGTTGATCTACGGTTAGAGATTTTGGTCTCTAACAGTGTTACCATAACATTTTGGAACTGGGAACTTTTGTGCGCAGAGAGATGCATGTTATTCTTTATATTTCTTTTCTCATTTCAATTATTCTTTTTCCAAAAATGAATAACATTCTCTATGATAAAATGTATACCTTAGGTTAGTCCAGACTTTAGAATGTTGCTTGGGCCAACAACATTTTAGAGGGATATTACTCTTATTAGTGCTCTTCTACTCTTTTTTTGTTTGTTGGAAAGAATAAAGGGTTCTAGCATATCTTGAACTCTAGTTCAGGAGAATGTCTTTTGACACTCTCTCCCATTGAGCCACATGGCCTACATATACAACCTTCTCTGTCCCTGATCCAAGATAAAGTAGTTTAAAACGTGAGAGCATGGCATTTTTCCTTGACCGGTCTCTTTAGCACTATCTGCTGAGTAAAACTTCTCTACTGTTTCTCTCTTCATTGACTGATTTTCTAATATAGATATCCCACTATGAGATTTTCCTATATATGTACCTTGTTAACCTTGTTTTAGATTTGTTCAAGTGGAAATGATCAAATCCTGTGCAAGGTGATGCAAAAATATAGTTGTCTCTTGTTTGCATCAGTATGGTTTATATATAATTGAGTCAAATGCCTTCTTATTTGCAACGATATCTGCTACAAAACAGAGTTCTGGTGATAAATTTGTTCTCAATTTCATTAAATTTCCTTTCATTTATTCCCTAGAACCCCTATGACACATAACAAAGCTGAGGACTTCACCCTGTTTTCCAGTGACCTCATTGACTCGAGTGTTTATGAAAATTTGAGGAACTTTTGCAGGGTCCTTTCTTTTCCTCGGGCTGATGATAGACAGAATGCACCATTACATCAGAGAACTCAGTATTCGAAGGAAGAGCATGGAAGCTGTAAAGAAACAAAATCGAGTTTTCGAGGATGGTAAAGTTGAAGAGAGCAAGGCCTTGGAAGAAGAACTGATCACCCTTCGATCAAAATTTAAACAGATGGAATCTGAACTGGAAGAAAAAGAAAAACAAGTTAATGCTTCAGAAGCCAATGCCGTTGCTCTAAAGAACCAATCTGAAGGCTTCCTTCTTGAATATGATCGCTTACTTGAGGAGAACCAAAACCTACGAAACCAGTTGAAAGCACTGGACTCAAGCAGCAAGAAGAATACATAGGAAACTGAGCCCTTTTTCTAAGCAGTTCTTTTCATCTCCCTTTAAACTTGACTATATTTAACAGGCTTTTCATGATGGGGTTGTTGCTTACAGTTAAATTATCATCTGTTGTGTTGAGGGTAGAAAATTTGACAAACATCTGAGGGGAGAGGGAAACAAAATAGGCTCGAGTGTTTAATGGTCGAACAGAATGGGCCCGTTTTGTGCTCAAACTTTCTATTTGAGTTGTTAGGACTTGATCGGTGGCATGGTATTCATACTTTTGCGTTTTATTTTGATCTTATCTTACAGAGATTAGTATTATGAACATTTGCACAACTTTTGCGTTTTCTTTTGATCTTATCTTACAGAGATTAGTATTATGAACATTTGCACAGCGATGGCAACAATGGTCAACTTAAAAGTTACTTAACACCTGAATGGAAAATCACTCGCGTTTTTAGTACGAGTTCTGGCTAGCATCTAGCCATCTACCACTTACTACATATATCAAGTCCTTGTTCTTAAAATAGAGGCAGAAATGAATACAGGGTCATTATGACAATGAAGTCTATCAGCGCTGAATGTTGTGAGCAACATCAAGCCAAGGAATACAACAACTGAGATTGCAGATAACATGAGCATTAATCTGGAAGCTATGTGACCTTTAACTTCCCTTGCATATTCAGCAGAAGCGAGAGCAAGCAACGTTAGTGTGTAGGAGTAAGCCCACCATGCAACGTTAAATTTTCTCATAGATTTCTTGAAAAGAGCTGGCCTACAAGCCTGTTATATAGGACACACAAAATGGCAAATATAGATGTCAGCTTAGTTCTAGCTAAAAAGGATGGTTTTGTTTTGGCATACATTGCATATAAGAATTTTGGACCTTTTTGCTTTGTTATCATTAAAGCCTCCAATTTTTCTGATAAGGCAAGGTCAATGTTACTCTTTCTTCCATTTATATCGGAGAATCGACTAAACATATTGTCCTAGTAGCAATTTCCATTTAATGACTTACCAGGGACATGAAGAGGAACAAAGAGAGAAAGAATAGCATCTTTGATGGGGTACCAAAAACCCCTGAGATGGATTTCCAAGCTAAACTTGCCATGCTGGGTGCAGCAAAGAGCAAGAAAAACGTGGGCCTCAGCAGTGAAGGAAAGCTATTGCCACCAGATAAACACTGATAAAGTGTAACAAAGAGTACTAAGTAGTGAGCCATGCCAAGTGAGAACATGCAAACTGCGCTCTCTCTCCACCCTTCTTGGGCTGCTGCTCTTGCGACCACGAAGTTGGCTATCACAGAAATTTGGCTAGTTGGATTACCAAACTTGGATAAAAACCTCCTCTCTGTAGTAAGCCATTGCCCATAGAGCTTCACATCAAGTATCAGAACAGGAACAGCAAAGAGACAACAAAGAACAACATATGAAATGGTCTTCGACCCAATAATTGGAGATGATTGAAGCAAGAAAAGCCACGAAATCCAAGGTGCATAAAGATAGTTTACTCCTATATAGTGCAAGAACTCTGCCTTCACCATTTTGTAGTGAAACAAACACTTGAGAACGTAGAGAATACAGAAGGAGGTTTGTAATAAAAGCGCAAGCCACCACAGCAAAAGAAAAGCAGTCGAAGGAAGCATGCGAAATATGTGCCAGACATCTTGTGAGTCATTGTTTGGCTCGCTTAGAATCTTCCATAGTAAAGCTTGGGCACTAAGAGAAAGGCTTATCCCGAAATAGCCAGCATGAATCCTAGTTAGCAAGATAGAAGATTGGGATGGTTTGGCAAAGTCACTCTGGCTATCTTCTTGCTGACAGCTGTTTGTTGAAGGCTCGATTATGACCTGAATTGGTGCTTTAAAGTTTCCATCCGCCATGATCAGTACGAGTACAGGTATATTGAAGCAAACTGCTGGCTATTACGTATAAGATGATTTGCATTTCACTGCCATCGTATAAAGGTGCTTATATAGTGCAAAATGTTGAGAGTGACATACAATAACGTTAGATAATTAATTCATCATTGAGCGTGACATACAATAACGTTAGATAATTAATTCGTCACTATGCATTGGACCTTAGGACCACTACTGCCTCCTAACCAGTGGACTGCGTTTTTTAATGGCATTAGGAAGACTGCTAAGAACGTTATGAGTCTACTTTTGGAAAATTTTTAAAGAATGGGCTAAAAATTGAATCTAAGAAATCGATTGGGACAAGAATGACAGGAAAGTACTGATGTTTAAGCAAGTGGAGCAGGAGACAGTTGAGGTTGAGGCCCTGAACCAATGGAGAAAGCTGATCAACAACTTGCAGAAATAACTTATTAAAAATCATATTGCTTAATTCATCTAAACCTTCAGTATCTAGGCCAGGTTCCACCATGTTTATAACCATGCTCATATAAATATTCGTTCCTATTTTGATCAAACGGGGTTGTAATATTGTTTGCAATTTGAGGTTAAATCTCTTGGCCTTCTTCAGGTTTATGTACAACGAAATGATCAGAATATGATTCCACACTGGGGTCTGGAGCACTTGGAAATTTTGGAAAACATTTCTATCTTTCAGTTTTCTTCTGAAGCATCTGATCTAATGATCTTGGAAGTTCCAAGCTTTTTGTCATCAGAATGAGCGATCTTTTCTTTCTTTTTGTGTCATCATAATGAATTAATGAGCGATCTTTTCTTTGTCAATTATTTAGAAAGCAATGCATTTCGAGGCAGGGCTTCTGAAAGCACTGATTCCTTTCAGGATAGAATTCAGAATCCGCTGTAAGATAAGCAAAGAATGAGTCCCTCGACGAATGTTTTCCATCGTTTGTGATCGTTGATATAAAAAGAAACGATCTGAAGACGTGCATCTTTGCCATGTATTAAAAAATGAATACCCACCAAGAATAGGCAGTAGCAATAAAGAATATCTAAAGGATCGACAGGCAGTACGCGCAATGTCAATTTCAACCATGGAAGATGAGTGGGATAAGAACCGGATAAAACGAGATGGATTTCATAAAGCAAACAGCAACGAAAAAGCCATAAAATAACGATCCAGGTTCCAAAGTGCGGTCCACGAAGTGTCCTTGCAGGTTTAGTGTTCATGATTTTGGTGATTGTTGTAAGTATTACTATCTACTACAACAATATGCTACTGCTGCATGCAATTGTAGTCCAATCATCCCAATGAACTGCAATCTCGTTTCAAAGACTTGGCCTTCACGTGGTAATGCATTTTGCGTTTTTTAAAATTACTAAAAAAATAATTTGTAAAATTAAAAATATTTTAAAGAATGTTTTGATAAATTTTTGTCAAAATTTCGCAAGCAACCCAAATTTTATTTTATAAAGACTTATTTGATCTTTTTTTTTTCGTTTGAATCATAAAGAGAGTAAAAAAATATTTAATATAAGATAATATATTTTATTAAATTTAAAATATAAAAATGCATTTGTAGAAAAGGATCCAAAACTTTTAACCTAACGAGTTTATTATACATTTCTGACGTGAAATCTGCTTCGGAGCTCAGAAAAATTTTATCGTATGCAGTGGTCTACTTTACTTGTCATTTTGTGTTCTGATATTCCGGTCATATGCATGCTGATCAGCAGTCCCGTACAGTCGAGTTGCGTCATATACGCGAGGCGAGGTCTCTATTTCAAGCACTTTTCCTAGCTCTTCAACTTGATTTCTTGGTTATGGAATCCACTTCATGATATGAATAAGTTTCTTTTCTGGTGCTTAAACATGTCACATTTATTTAATATTATTCATCGCAAATACATGCGTTTATCCGTTCTTTCCAGTTTCGAGAGGCCAGTTTTGCCAGGGTTGACTTACGAAATATTTAGTCATAGAAAATAACACATTATTGATGGAAAAAAATTCGTAGTAAATTAGTGACAGAAATTGATTTTTCGTCAGTAAATTTATCGAAAAAATAATTTTTTTGCAACCGCCAAAATTTTCGTCGGTAAACCTGGAGAGAAATTATTTCCGGGATTTTCTGACAGAATAAAGCGACAAAATAGTAAATTTTGTCGTAAAAATAAGCTGCAATGTGATTTTGTTGGTAAATAATGAAAAAATGTAGTGATTTCGTTATTAATTAGAGATGAATTCGAGTTGCCTATGAATTGTTCAATGAAATATCTCGTAGGGATTTTAGTGAGACTTGGATAATGCCTTGGAATTTAAGACTTGAAATGGAAAATTAACAATTATATGGAAGGATTTGATATAATAGAATGAAATTGGACAATTATATGGAAGGTAATATTTGTGAAACAATTAATGAGCATTTTTATGTATTAACATGGTAAAAGTTGAATATACTTCAATATTCGATTATGTAGATAATTGCATGAGATTTCTTTGTTATCCCAATGCTTACAATTGCTTCTAAGTCTACTTTTCGTACTACTTGTTGAATAATAAATTCTTATCACAATTGAATTCATCCAATAACTCAAGAAGTGTTGATGTATGTGAAGAGTGTTGATGTATGTCAAGAGTTGGTATGTACTTAAATACTTTTATGACTTCAATAATTATCTCCGCATGATTGTATATTTTGTTTGTTATATTATGATATACATAGATAATGTAGACATAGATGTGTTATTCATCATTTAAAAAGTTTACTCGAAGAAATATTTGATAAATAAAGGTATATCCATTTGTTAATAATCATGTATTTATTTAATCAATTTTTTTGGTATAATTATGTATGATTTCTATCATGAGTTCTTTTTTATAAAGGAAGTAATTTGAAGTGATGCCACATTATATCATAATCTTCTTTTAGCTTTTTGTTAAAATATGTTATTGGTTTTTATGTGTATTTCTAAAAACCAAATTGATATATTTGATCCACCCCTCTAAACAATAGTCTCTAAATATTGTCTAAAAATTAGGATATTTGACATTTATATATGTTTTCATACCCTTCGACATACGTCCTATGTCACGAATCTATCTATGTCTTTTATAGAAGAGATGAAGTCTTTGGCATGCTCATGTCCCTAGGCCATGAATCTTCTTATTTCTTTTGAAATTAATGCATGATTTATATCACAATCGTGTCCCTATATTATGGATCATATTATTTCTCTTGTAATTAGCATACGATTTTTAGCACAACGGCTCAGGACCTATACACAATAAAATTTCTTCAATTTCACAACAATCTCTCTTCAGCCCCTATTCTAGGTCATGTCTCTTATTTTACTTAATCCACATAAGACATGAGTTGGCACATGGGCATAGATAGGAACACATAGGCCAATCCATGTTCTTTTAAGAATTATAATTTTCTTTATATTTTTGCTTAAAATAGCCTCTAATTCTTAAATAATTCCATCCTATGGTTAATTTATTATAATAATATGAAAATAAATCTAAGTTAAGTGGAATAAGCTAATTTGACATGAAATAAAGCAAAATACTTTAAAAAAATATGTCCATTTTCATGCACATTAAATATTCCCATGCTTACGTTTTTACTTGTCCTTAAGTAAATCAATTTCAATCACTCTTAACTTAAATAGGTAATAATTTTAAGGAAACGAAACAAATATATTGGAGAAATCAAGGTTATCCATCATCTACTCAATTGCATTATTCATCAACTAGAAAGGCATTTAAATACTTGGATTCAATTCTTAATCAATTTAATTTAATATAACAAACCTTTCAAATAATAACTTAATCTATATAATTTATTCTCTAACTTAGAAAAGCCTATCTAAAGGTTAGAGTTACTATTATTCTTCCCTCTAAAAGTTACGTTGTTATTTTAAATTGATGTTCTTGGTTTTTGAAAATTGAATTTGTTTATGTAAGCAAATTTTAAGGTGACGGAATAAGCTTCCTAAGATTAAGAATACCAGTTTTCTTTAGCAAGTAAGATTGTTGGCTTCTCCTCTTCCTATTAGTCATAATTATTTCCTTTTTAGATTATAATGCATATTTAGTTTACTTGTATTTATGTCTTTGTTAATATTTCATAATATATTTTAAATTTGTGGATTTTTTGAATGATTCAAGATTCAATACACTTTATTCCTTTGTGTTTACTCATATTGATCTTTTAATAACATGTACCACAAGTTTATAATAGAATTAATTGACCAATGCTACTGTCCTAGCCATTAAATGGTTAGTGTTTGTTTCTAATGAATGTTTTAGGTTATTTTAAGTATAAATAGATACATATGAATTACAGAAGTGCTTGTATAATTACTACAATGCTACTTTTTTTAATTTGTATAAATACTACAATTAGGACAATTGCTTGTATAATTTGAAACAATGAATCTAATTTGGATTCATATGACTAATAGTCATATCTATGTCATTTGGTCTTACTAATGCACTTAATATTTTTATGAAGTTAATGAATTAAGTGTTGTATACATATATACATAGGTTGTAGTTGTTTGTTTCATGATTTTACACCTTCCTATTTATATATCTAACCTCTCTTTCTTTTTAATGTAGGGAGTTGAAGTGTTTCCTGAATCACACTAATATTAAGATAATAACAACTCTAGCTTAGGTGAAATACTCTTATTATACATTGCTATTGAGTTGAATTATAGAGATCGAATAACACTTTAAGCTAAGTATGTATGCCTATTGATGAATAAAACAACTATGGAATTTACATGTGTTGTGTATTAGAATTGCAATATAAGGAATGGCATCCTGAATCATTTGCTATAATAGGTTCATATTTATAAGTCATATGCACCATCTATGTCTATCTTTTATAATAGTAGACTTGGAAGCACTTATGTAATCTCGTGATGTTAAGTGAATTTAATTACTTGCACCATCTATGTCTATCTTTTATAACAAAAATTAGGATAAAATCACTTATGTAATTGTGTGATGTTAAGTTAATTTAATTACTTGCACCATCTATGTCTATCTTTTATAACCAAAATTTAGATAAAATCACACCAATGAACTTATGGATTATCGATTTCATATTTTAGGAAAGGATTTTGCTCTTGTAGATATTATTGGTAATTACGATAGTAAAAAATAATGTATTAGTTACATGTTATGTAAACTTATATAACTTGAAACAATGAATCTAATTTGGATTGATATGACTAATTAACTATGTCATTTGGTCTTACTAATGCACTTAATATTTTCATGATGTTTATATATGTGGAAATGCTAAGGAAATATTTTTATGATCTGAACCATATTATTACCTACCAACCTTTATAACTATAAGAAGATTTAAGATTTAAATAAAAAGTCAATTAAAATTTGATTCCAAATATTAGGCTTTTCGTAATGTTTAGTAGAATAGGGAAAATTTTATGGGAATTTCATAGTTTACAAGAATTGTAACATCTTAGATTTTTGGCTTTTATATACTTAATTTGTAGAGTTGGTCATTCTTCTTTACATGTTATATGCTAAGTATTTCTCAATGTTTCATATATTGTTTAGGTGTGTTCGTAAGTTTCTTTTTTGAATGTTTAATTAGAGTTGGTTCAAGTTAGGGTATGTTTTGGAGTTGATAAGCCTAAAAATTGTAAGCTCAATTTTGGGACTATATTGTAGGGGTTATTTTTTTGGTGTTTTTCATATAGTTGGAGGAACATTTTTAAGAAGTATAAAACATAAAAGTTTTAGATTTATGTGTTTAGCTTACTTAGGGTTATAAATCATGAGATTCTAAGATATGCAGGGTAGGCTATGGTTGTTTTAGTAACTAAGAGTTAAAGTAGTCACCTACTTGCTTTGACCTTTTAAATAAGTTTAAGTAGTTGGATCAGGTTTCTAAAGCAAGTAACTCTCTTAAATTGACCTTAAATAAATTTTAAAAGTTTCAAAAGTGCATAGGGTTGTTCTTATCTCTCCCCATTCTCTCTCAAGTTCATGGGTTTTCAAGTTTTCATAATGTAATCTCAGGTTTCTTCTATTCCTTTAGTATTTCTATGTTGCTTCTTATTTATGAACATTTTTATAAGAGTTTGAATAAAATTAATAAATTAGGTTGCTTTTTAAATAAGTTAAGATTGTAGAAGTTTTATGGTTGAGTAATATATATGTATAAATATTGAAATTGATTTGAGCAAAAAATGAGTGTAAAATATGGGAAACGGATTTTAAATGTTCATGATTAAGAAATTTGATGAATATGAGACATATGAATATTTCGATATGATATATATGAGAATGGTGATAATTATACAAAACTTGACTTGGAATTATATGGAGTCTTATTTTAATTATGTGTATCTACACCTAGAAGAGCTATATGTTATGACATTATAAGTGGATCCCAGAATCCCTATATAATTGTAAATGGTAGAGTCCTAGTAAAAGGACAACAATTCACTAAATCATATAATACTTATGTATGGTCGATTAATGATTCGATTGAGATATTATGCATTGTAGATGGTAGATTCTCTACAAGTAATTGCCAAATGGTATAATATCGATGGCTCTTCATTGATTAGAATGTCATAGGATACTATAATTATCCATTGTTTTATCTAACCAATGAATTCAGCAAGGAAACCAAGAGTTTGTAAAGAGCTTAAGATGAATTTCATATCCAATGAATCAAAAGCGTAATATGGACAATACATGAATGCATGAAAGTTCTATTACGATTATGTTAAAGTGTTGGGAGTGTTCTGCTTGTGTTGGCATATATCACATGCTTTCGTTGGCATTATACTGATATTTGATTGTTAGAGTTTCAAGTCTTAATGATTATGGTGAAATTTGGTGTTGTATGCAATAGATATAAATACAAAACTATTGAATAAGTGTATTAAATTAAATATGAAAATTTCTTTTCGCAGGCCCTATTTTGTGTTGAAGAGTATCGCTCATCCTTCTTCTTTGTAGTTTATGGTTGTCCGTCCATCTAGGTAAGTTGTCTAACTAATGTCTACCATATGTGATGCTTTAATAGAACAAGTATTTGCGTTTGGGTTTTACTGAATGCAAAGGAGGTATTGATTTTGTGTTGTTTAGAATATTATTATAATTGATGATGAGTTTTTATTTTCTTCTTTAATAGTCTAAGTATTTACGTTTAGGTTTTGTTAGAATCATTGATGAGTAGATGTATGGATTACATAAGTATTTACTGTATGTGGAATGAGTTTGAGATCTTATGGATAATCCAATGAATAATAATGAAACAAAATTTTGTTCTTTGCATAATAAACCCCTTAGATAAAACCCATAAGAAATTCATGACAATTCTTTGCATAATAAACCTCTAGGATGGTATATAGGCTGGAAACCCATGATACAACTCCCATGAGGCTTATGGGTGAAAAATTTCATAAGCTTAGGAGTCACAACTAGAACTTGCTTTCTCGATTTATATAGTTTAATAATTCCATGTACCATAGTGCTTGTTTAAATTCAAACTTTGGAAATGAATATGTAGGTGATTAATTCAAGCATGAATACTTGAACTTCATTGTGATTAATTTAAACTTAGTATTGACATATTATATTTATAGGTTTAACATACATGACAATTCTTTGCATAATAAACCCCTAGGATGATATATAGGCTGGAAACCTGTGATACAGCTCCTATCGGTGAAAAATCCCACGAGCTTAAGAGTTACAGTGAGAACTTGCTTTCTCGATTCAATTGGTGTAACAATGTCACGTACCATAGTGCTTGTTTAAATTCAAACTTTGGAAATGAACTTGTACATGATTAATTCAAACATAAATACTTGAACTTCATTGTGATTAATTCAAATTTAATGTTAACATAAGAAATTCATAGGTTTAACAGACATGACAATTCTTTGCATAATAAACCCCTAAGATAGAATATAGGCTAGAAACCCATGATGTAGCTCTCATGAGGCTTATCAGTAAAAAATTTCATGAACCTAGGAGTCACAACGAGAACTTACTCTCATGATTCATATGGTGTAACAATGCTATATACCATAGTGCTTATGTAACATCCCGTTACCCAGGATAAGGCTTAAATAGTAAATATGAGATATTACTAAGAAAGTAGGAAATGTATATCATGTGTAAGCTAAATATGACATGCACATTTTTGCACATTAATATGATTGTACATGCATTCATGACATTTTTCGAGTATAATTGAGTTATGGAATCTGAGCTCGAGAGACCTTCAGTTCAGCCTCTGCAAGTTCAGATGATAGTGGATGCTTGTCTCAGAAACGAGCAAGAAAGGAAGTTGGTGGTTATTTTGATATGAACTTTCTAGCTGTGGTTATGAAGTATAGACAGAAGCAGAACTGAGACTCCATAGTATAGTGAATACAATGTGCAGCCTCTAATCTTAAGGATCTCATTGGTCTTTATGGTTATTTTGATCTGGACTTTCCAGTTGTGGTTATAAAGTATAGACAGAAGCAGAACTGAGACTCCATAGTACAGTGAATACAATGTACAGCCTCTAACCTTAAGGATCTCATTGGTCTTTAGTGCATATCTGTCTGAGTTTGAAATTGTTGGTGGAGTATGGTGCCAGAGAACAACAACAATTACAGTCACCAACCGTTACCAGCAGACTCAGGTTGTTGTTGTTTCTTTTGACGAGATCTTTTTTCATAACTTCCTTCACATCATCTTTGATTAATTTTCTGCTAAAACTGATGACCCTTTTGGTTCCTTTGATTCTTATTTAGGTTTCTGGTGAGTTTATTTGTTGGGTCTATTCTAGTGTTTATGTATGTCACTTTGGGTTGCTATGAGCCATGTGGAAGTCCATAAGGTACGTGGATTCTGGGTGGCTCCGGCACCTCCGAAGATGAGCGTTACGTTGGAGTATATCTACAGAACACCAGAAGGCATAGCGAGATGAAGCTAGTAAGTTCCAGAAGCTTCAGTTATTGTGGAGAAGAGTTTCAGCAGCTGGTAAGTTCCACAGGCGAAGGCGGAGGCGGTGCGTGGCTAGCGCTGCGGTCGCGTGTGTCCGCAGGTCGCTATCTCAAACTCATCTGGGCAACTCTGCAATGGAACCAAGGGACAGTTAAGTTTAGTCTTAAAAGGCTTCTGGCTTTTTGGCTTTGTGTTTTGGCTTCATCTTCACTACTGAGACAGAAGAAAAAAGCCAGGAGGAGATAAATGAAGGAGCGTGGACTCTGCAAAAGTGAAATGTGACAGTGGACATTAGGTATAGTTTTCTACATCCCTTTTACATTTTCTACAGTTAAGACAGGCTCGCCTTAGCCTCACCAGGGAATCCGCCGCACCAGGTATGTACAACTACACTCTCCCCTCTAGTTGTTTCTGTGTGTTCATTTGTTCCAGTATATGTTGTCTTTTGAGTTTGGAGTTGTTAGTTATGCATTTTACTAGTTTTCTTTATGGTTGGATAACGTAGTTGTCAGTTTTTAGTTGAGGTATCTGCTCTTTCCTTTTGAATCTGTGTTTCCCTGACTCTTGGTGGCTGTTCATGGCCATTATCCCCTAGTAACTTGGGTTAGGAATCTCTCCCTTCCCTGTGAGCAACGCCAGTTACGGGAAAAGCTCATGAAATGGCTTTCGCCCAGTTACCGTTCATGCATGCAGCGCATAGGAGATGACGGCAACTAGTTTTCTTTATGCACGACGTCCAATACACTTACCTACATGTTGCGTAGGATTCTCCTATCACTTCACACGTCATACCACTAGCTTTCTCGAGTTTCCTGATTTTTCTACCGTTGTTCTCAAGATTGTCAGCCTTTCTCTGGCTGCTACCCATTGGTCCCGCCTTTTAGCTTGATGTTTTATGCTAATTTCAATATCTTTCTTTTCTTATTAGGTAAAGCCTTCCCCTTTAAAATTTCACCTCCTGTCTCCATTCACCCCTTTCTTTACTATTGCCTTTTATTACAGTATCTCTCCCTTTTGCTATTATTACTAATTTTTCTAACCTTCTGGTAGTATTATTTTCGTGGTCCTATTCTTTTTATTTATTCCACTGTTCGCATTATGCTTCTCCCTTCTCAGGCAGAGGCTGTTTCTTAATGTTTATTCTAAGCAGTTATTTTTCCTTTGTTATTTTATTTTAGTTCCTTTCGTTTAGCATTGATCTTGGTAGTTGTTATTAGTCTTATTTTTAGTCTTGGTTTTGATGTTAGTTTCTAGCTTACTTTTTGGATTAGTTGGCTATTATTTTTTAATTTATTATTATTATTATTATTATTATTATTATTATTATTATTTTCTTTTCCCTACTAATATTTTCTTTCCTTCAATCCTCTCTAAGTATTTATTGATTTTTCTAGTATCTAGTTTTTTGTTGTATCTTTATTTTTGGAGCTAAGTTTTATTTCGTTTAATTATTACTATTATTTGTATTTCTCTTATTACTAGTATTTTCCTTAATTGAGTTTCCTGTTGTGAATCGTTGCTACCGCGCTTTTTAACCTGTCGTTTTAAGATTTACAAGTCCTTTATTCTTCAATCTTTTACCAACATACCTTACCTTTTAAAATCGCACCTCCCGTATCTTTGGACCTTTTTCCCTGCTATTGCTTCATTATTAGCTTATTAGCCCTATGAGTATTATTAATAGTAATTTTATTTGTCTTTATATATATTTATATCCATTTTATTTGTATCGTTATTGCTATTATTTTCTTATTGTATATTTATTTATTCATTTATTTATATTAGTAATTTATATTCTTATTAAGCTTTTTTATTCTGTGTCCTACATCATTCTTTTGCATGTTACATCTGCATGTGGATCTCTTAGAAATAGCCTCTTTACTATGTAGGGGTAAGGCTGCGTACTATATGACCTTCCCAGACCCTGCTTCACTGCAGCATTTCAAACTAGGTGCGATGATAATGAGGATGATGATGAGATAATTTTCTCTTCGATCTCGGGTCATTTATGTGGGACCCACATAAATGGATGGCTTGGATCTAATGGGACATGGTAGGTACACAAAAATGGAGATAGAGGATTTTAGGGAGATCAAATACATACTTTTAATTGTTAGTAGTGTGCCCTAGGCCAATGGACATATGTGATTCATGTATTAATATTATGATTTGTTAATAATATATTATGAGGTATTCCTTTCATATATGCATGT
>JANZLC010000002.1:14947990-14961113 GCA_026413385.1 Erythroxylum gracilipes | reverse complement strand
GATTTTGAGTAAATGGTTCTTGTCTACTGAAATTTCTGGAGTCGTGTCAAGATACATGCAAAGTTTTTGTTCATAAGGACTCTGATTCTTAAATTAAGGGTTCTTATTTTGAGATCTTTATTATCCTCCCTTCTCTTCCTTATATAGTAATCATTGGTCCCTTGCTTTCAAACTCTGAAGAGAGAGAATAGTCGAGCACGTATATAACTCTTGGAGCCAGTCATTAGAGGGTCTGCTGGTATGAAGTATCTTAAAATGGCTTTTGCCAATTGTCATGGACCCCTAGGTGCTACTCCATCATCTCTATCGTTGACTAAGCAATGGCTTTTATCTGTTTCTCCAGATGCATGAGCACATGGAATATATATGTTATTTCGCCAAAGACAATGATTCTTCTGAAAATTTATTTCCATCTACTCTTCGGACAGGGGTTACAACCTATTCAGTGTCAGAAATTAGATCCTCGGCTTCTAATGCAGGTTGCTTATTTCTGTGGATAATTGTTGCTCTTTAAATTTAGTGGCAAAAGTTGCGGACTGCATTACTGAAGATAATTGTGAACCTTGGCAGTACATGATCAACCAGTGTCCCAAGGAACCAATGGTTTTGTTGGTTAGACTAGGCTTGTACGTTAAAGCTTTTTAATAGGGTGGCCTGACCCTGGAAGATCTGCCAGAAACCCTAAAACTGAATGTGTTCAGGTTGAGGTTCAATTGCAAATTCAGAAAATTGTTGTCATCTCTATTAGGTAGGTTCAAATTCATCACCGAAACCTCTTTAAATCTTTCCTTTATCCTTCTATTTATGGTATGGCATGCACATTCCTTATCCTTACGACTCCTATGCTTTCTCCATCTTTGTTCCTATATTTCATCTTAACTATAATCGTGACATGTTACTGTCAGTATGTTGGTCTTTCGTCAAGGTCTAATGGTTAAGAACTAGGTCACCAATTCTGCTGACGTGGAGTACATTATATCACATTGTTTCGAGCAGCTCTGCAAGCTTCTTGACGGTGTGGAATAAGTGGGATTATCTGACATTGTTGAGAAAATCAATGGGACACTAAAAGGTTGCAATCAACTCCTAGATATTGAAAAAGTCCAAGACAACATGACAACAATGGCAAACATGTTAGCCAAAAGCTTGCAAGCTGGGTTAAACGGAAGGAGATTGGTTGAGGCAGCTCTTCGGAGAGTTAGAGCTGCTGTTCTAGCAGATAGGGTGATTAAGGCTGCTGAAGTTCTGATTGTGATTGCAAGCTTCGCACTCATTTTTCATCAAGAATGGTACAAGGTGATGCTGGAAAAGCTGTAATTCTAATTGCTTTAACTATTTATGAATGATGGATGGGATTGTGTGACCTATTGTACATAGTGTAGATATCATGGTGTCGATGCCAATTGAATATTAATACTTGATTTGATTTGCTGTGTGAATAGGAAATTGTAAAGGATATAATACTGTCTTCATCATTGTGCATTTCTGCGACTGGGGACTGGGGGGTAGTGTTTAATGCGTCGTGGTTTTCAGGGTTGAATATGGCCAGTTTTGACAAAACTCGTGAGTTTAGTATAAGATCATAGGTTTATAGTAACTATTAGTGAATGACTAACTGTAAGTTTAAATAGAGTAAATGTTGAATTAAAAAGAGACTGGAGTCCCAAAGAAAGAAAATAAACATGTTCAGAATCATTTTGACGAATAATTATGTTTGAGTTTAAAAACGAAATAGTTAGAGTCAAATTAAACATCTTAAGGGTTAAAAATGTGTTATAGCAAAAAGAATTTATAATTTTCAGAAAAAGAAGCTTCTATCATATAGTTTTATTTAAGCTAATTTAGAATATTGTTTCGTAAATCCACAGTTAAAATTGTATATAAGAATATACAATTTTTATAAAAATTGATCAAAAGTTTAAAGACTTTGATCAAATATTGAAGAGCTTGTTAAGCCAATTCCGCAACCTTTTCACGGCGCAATGAATAGCAAAGTATTTATTTATATTTTCTCCCTAAATACAAGTATATAGTTCATCATGGTCCATAACTAAGTAGTGTTATATTATATCAGACATCGCCGACATCCATGCTCTGCTTTATTTACTTACTTGAAATCTTTGTCTGCCAATGACAAGGCAACACGTATGGACAAACAACAGAAGGCTATCTTCTGACGCGCCAAAAATGCGTCGAAAGTCACCGGCGTAACTTCTAGGTACTTTCTACTCAGCTGCCACCAAATGACATATTTTAAAGCACACCAAACCAAACTCATCTATTGTCCATTGTTTGCAACTTACTGTCCTTCACCTTCACCTTCACCGATTTCTTTTTCAATTGATTCTTTCACTCCCATGGCCACCCAGCAGTGGAAATACCATGTATTTATCAGCTTTAGAGGTGAAACACTCGTCTTAACTTCGTCTGTCATCTTGACGAGGCTCTTCGTCGTACAGGCCTCAACACTTTTGTAGACGATAAACTTCCGAAAGGGGAGAAAATCAACTCTGAACTTCTTCAAGCTATACAAGATTCAAAAGTTGCTCTAATTATTTTCTCTGAAGACTATGCTTCTTCCAGCTGGTGTTTGGATGAACTTCTGAAGATCATGGAATGCCGTGAGACCCATAATCAGATTGTTATACCTGTGTTCTATCGTGTTAACCCATCCGATGTTCGAAAACAAAATGGGAGTTTTAAAAAATCATTTCAGAAACACAGGAAGAACCCCAGGAATAATAAGAAGATCCAGGAGTGGAAGGATGCGTTAACCAAAGCAGCCGACTTATCTGGGAGGGGTTCCGATGCCATCAGGTAACGGTCTGTGTTTTTTACCTTGCATGAAACAACGATGACGATTTTCCGATTCTCTCAAAATCAATTTTCAATTTTTCAAGGAAGATAATAAACTGATTGATCAAATTGTCAGAGACGTTTCAGAGAAATTGAAAGATCTCTATCCCTGCAGTTTAGAGGACTTAGTGGGCTTGGATTCAAAGATTAGTCAAGTGAAAAAATTACTAGCTACTGGATCATCAGATGTTCGCATGTTAGGAATCTGGGGTATGGGTGGTGTAGGCAAAACAACTCTTGCTGAAGCGATTTTTGATGAGGTTTCTAGTCAATTTGAAGGCCGTTGTTTTGTTAGAAATGTTAGAGAAGTATCGGAGAAGGAAGGCATACTGAAGTTGTTACAGCATCTTATTTCGGAACTATTGGAGGACAGAGACGTGAAAATTGTAACAAAAAATGTTGGACACTTGTTACGTGACAGGTTGAAAAGCAAAAGGGTGTTCGTTGTTTTTGACGATGTCGGTGATTTATTACAGTTGAATGATTTAACTGGAAATCAAAACTGGTTTGATGCAGGAAGTAATATCATCATAACAAGTAGAGATAAACACGTATTCGGAGGAATCAAGGGCATTAATATATACAGAGTTGAAGCATTATCTGGCACCGAATCTCATCAACTTTTCGTGAGAAATGCCCTTAAGGACAAGCAACCTTCGCAAGATCAGATCCCGTTGATTGGTTCGTTTGTTAATTATGCTGGAGGTAACCCTTTAGCTATTAAAGTTTTGGGCTCCTCTGTTTGTGGAAAAGAGGTGAAGATATGGAGAGACGCATTGAAGAAATTATCGAAATGCCCTAACTCGAAGATCCAAAATGTGCTGAAACTTAGTTATGATGGTTTAGATGAAGAAGAGAAGGCTATCTTTCTTCATATTTCATGTTTCTTTAAAGGTGAGAACATAGACGAGGCAAAAAGAGTATTTAGCAGTTGTGGACTCTCAGCAGATTTCGGTGTAAGCGTTCTTGTTGACAAATCTCTGGTGACTTATAGATATAATCAATTAGACATGCATGATCTGTTACAAGAAATGGGCAGAGAAATTGTTCGTCAAGAATCGAAAGATGATCCTAGAGGCCGCAGCAGATTATGGGATGCTGAAGAAATACGACATGTGTTTGAAGAAAATGAAGTAAGATTTAAAGCATAAAATTATATAGATAAAATATTATGAATTAATTCTTTTATATATATCATTTCTTGTTAATTATATTTCTTTTTGATCATTATTGTTAGGGAGCTGAAGCAATTGAAATTGAAAGTATAATTCTCAACACATCTCAAATGAGAGACATAGAATTAGATCCTAATGTCTTCAAGAGAGTGCCCAATCTAAAATTGTTAAGGTTTCATACTTCTCGTGGCAAACCAAGTAAATTGCTTCTCACTAGAGGTCTCCATTTTCTACCTAGTGGGTTAAGATATCTTCATTGGGATAAATACCCGCTGGAATCTTTCCCGACTGATTTTGATGCAAAAGAACTTGTTGTGCTTCATCTGCCTAATAGTAATATTAAGCAGATATTGAAGGTACGTACATATTATCTATATATGCTTTAACAATTTTCTATTTGAAAGAAAGACTGTAATGTGGATACACAACTATCTCCTACTATTTACGCAGGTTGCAGGCAAGAGAAAAGCGGCTGTACAATCCCTAAATGAGTCTTCTCTCACATCTCATGTCACAGATATTGTTTTTGGTATGTTGCCTTTTGGCATTGGCAATAAGGTTCCCTCATCTTCTTGCCGATTCTTGAGCAAGATTACATGCATGGACATGCAAGGTTGCCAAAATCTGAAGAGTTTTCCAAATAATGTTGATTTGGAATGTCTTGAAATTCTTAATCTCAAGGGATGTTCAAATCTGAAGATATTTCCAGAAATTTCAACAAACTTAAGAAAATTATATTTGGGAGGTACAGCAATAAAAGAAGTACATTCATCTTCAATTGAAGGCCTCAGTAGACTGCAAAAGTTGGATATGGAGTCATGTGAAAAGCTTGAAAGTCTTCCAAGTAACATTTACAAGTTACAAGCTCTTCAGAAACTTAATCTAGACTTTTGCTCAAGCTTAAAGAAATTTCCTCAGATCTTGGAGCCCATGCACAATCTAAGCTTTGTTTCTTTATCAAATTCAGGCATAGAAGCGATACCGTCCTCCATAGACAATATGAAACGGTTGGAATGCTTGGTTTTTCATCAGTGTTCAGATCTTGCAAGTCTTCCTGAAAACTTTGGTAATGTAATGAGAAGAATGCCCAAATTTTTTGTGGTCGTGGAGTGTAAATCGCCAAACTTTTTGGACGAGGAACGTCTCTTTTTCGCTATCTCCCCTTGGTCTGGGTCCTATCCAAATTACTTTGATGCAAAAGTAACTATAGGTTGCACTGACTATACGTGGACTGAGATGTCAGATTTTTTTAAAGGCATGTTTTATTTTATTGACTTACCATCTCATCCATACTTAAGATTCCTTTCTCCGTATTATATTCTGGATCTAACGCGGTGTTGGATAAGGGAATTACCAAAGGACCTTGGTTCTTTATACTATTTGAGGAAGCTTAAATTGCAATATAATAATTTTGTGGAGATCCCTGCCAGTATTAAACAACTTTCTCTGTTGGAATCTCTCATATTAGATGATTGTAGAAAGCTTCGATCCCTACCGCAACTTCCCTCCAGTCTATGCGTATTAACTGCTGCTCGTTGCTTCTCTCTCAAGACATTGTTGGCCTTCAAACAACCAATCTTTAATTGCCATTTCCGCCGCATGGACTTCGAGGACTGCTTGAAATTGGGAGAAAAGGAAAGTGAGGCTATGGCGTATAAGCTGCTGAGAAATGGGCCAAAGGTATGCAATATTTCTCTTTGAATAGTTACACATTTTTTCTTCTAAATAATAATGTTAAATTTTGCATCACGTATATACATCGCGTCTTTTTGTGGTGCAAACGCAGGATGTTCGCTTACGTTATCCGGGAAGTAGAATTCCAGAGTGGTTCAGGCATCAAACTACAGGAGATACCATTAGAATAAATCTTTCTTCAAATTGGTTCTTTAATCGCAGATTCTTTGGATTCGCATTTTGCATTGTTTTAAACCATCGTGCTACTCCTATAGCTAAAAATGTGGAGTCTTTTAAATTTGAATGCTACTTTGAAAATATCTACAATCCTACGATTCGGTTTCCATATCAACACCTTTCGACGAATAAATTATACATTTTGAGTGTAAGGTCGCGACAATACGTGATAGTTTGGTGCTTGCATGACTTTAATGTTTGGATATCTGAAAGACGACAATTATTCCGTCTTCATTGCATCAATATGGCCTCATTCAAGTTCTTTAATCCATGGGATGGTGAGATAAAAAAATGTGGAATAACTCCACTATATATGCAAGTCGATGAGGGTTGTAGTGGAATAGCTCCACTGTATATGCAAGTTCATGAGGGTTACGATGATGATGAAGATGATGCTGATGAAAATGCCTATTGGATGCTAGAATCATTGTTGCAAGAATCATTGTTGCAGAGGGAAATGTCAACCAAGATGAAAATGAAACTTAAAAAAAAAGACAGATTACGATGAAGATATGAACTCAGAAGTTATTGACGATGATATGATTCCAGAAGATGATGAGGATGAACTCTCTAAATCTGCTTCGAGCAGTGATTGATGTCCTGTCTGGGGGAGAGAAGCCATATCCTTAACAGGTTAGACTTGCTCAAGCATACATATCCTTTTTCTTAAGTGTCAGACCATCATTTCCGATTTACCTTTTTGACTGCTGCCCAGTTCTTTATTAGCAAATTACGCGGCATTTAACACTCTTTTGATTTCTTAGTTTTGTACAGTAGAACGGAGAGCAGGGTTGCCTTTGCAATTGGCGAAACTATGAGCAGTCTCCACGAGTTGAGTGGAAGTGATAGCAGACATTTTGCTGGAATTGGTAGAGATGGAAATGGTGGTCCTGCCAAAATGAGCATCACCTTTATCGAGCTCGGAGAAGCCAATCTTTCTCTTTCACAAGTTCGCTTCTATCCAAAACATGTAAACTTACTCCCAGATGATTGAGATCACTCAATCACATTTTCTCTACTGTGACTAAATATGTCTCATTAAATGTAGATTATTTTTAATCCTATTAATTATAATGTAGTTTTTAATTATAAAATTGCATATTTTAAACTAAATAATATTTTTATATTTTTTAAATCAAAAGCATGGCAAATCATAATTATATTTTTCTGGAAGTAATAATATCAATCATTTGTAATTTGTAAATTGTATATTTTCCAAAATTAAAAGACTCATTGAATTAAAATTTTCATTAGAAATTTTTATATTTATTATTTTTTAAATATACACTTAATAAATATAGGGAAAGTGACGAATCAAACTAACATATTGAGTATAAGTAATATTTGAATTTTAAGTTCTCAGTTTAACATTACTGGGGTTTATAATTTAACCAATACCAAGTGGCTTTTGCTTTCAAAAGCCCTTATAATTTATTTTCGCCCAGTCATGTTTTTTTATTTAGTTAACTCCCTTATAATTTAAAAAATATTATAATTTTTAATTAAAAATTCTTTTATTTTTAGTTTTTTTAAATATATCTTCTCTCATATTTCAACTACAAAATATTTATGACTAACCAAATATTATTTATATGACAGTTCAATTTAGCTTAACTCTTAAAATCAAAAGTAATTAATTAAAATCCATTCAAAATAATAGCTTATTATATTTATATTAAATTATTAATTTAGGTCAAATTTAATTAATTTGAGTAAAATTTAAGAGCTAATTTGAATTATCATAGGTAGGGTCACTCCTCCTAAATATACTTATTTCAAATAATCTAGGAGTAACTTTAATTCTAACTTCAATCTTCAAAACTGACGATAAGAAATTTTCATTAGGTATTTCTAAATCTTACTTGTCAAATTCAACTCTTTAAAATTGTTTAGTTTTTTTTTGGATAAATCAGAGGAATAGATTAAAAAGAAAAAATATGTACAAAGAGGTGCAGATACAAGTACCCCAAGAGGCACTACACGCTAAAATAAGCAAAAAAACTAGATACAAGCTAAGCAATCTGACACAAGTCAGGAATTTATTCATCATCAGCTTATTACACATATTCAACTTCATCTTCACTTTTATTTTACTTCTAACTTTCACTTTAATTCTTCCCATTTCATAATCTCTTATCTACCAAAATGCCAAAGAAAAAACATAAATCTATCCTCACTTCTCATTTACTAGTTTAATCTTGACTGTCATTTCTAATTCAAGAATGTTCATTCATTTATTCTTTCCTCATGACTAATCACCAAAAATTTCTCATTTAATAGTTCTAACTTCTAAAAAACGGTTGGGGTTTAACAGAAAAGCTTAGTTGGCTAAGTAATACCCTTTTTACCTAGGTTCTACCACATCTTTATAGGTATCTCATTAGGCCCCATTACCTTACCAACCTTTATCTCCCTTAACGTATTCTTAATTTCATCCCTCGTAATCTGTTGGGAGTAAGTACAATTATAAAACTTCGCGAACGAGCCAAGGTCACCTAAAAGGATATTATCCTCTGCGCCTTAATTAAAAAGGCTATAGAAGTACCTATGTTATCTTCTCTTAATGTCATTTTCAGCTACAAGCACCCTCCCTGCTTTATCTTTTATACAACAAAGAGATAAAGTTTCTTGTAAGCTCTACTTTAAGCTTATGATATTATCAACTTCTCCTCTTTCTTTGCCAGGTTATACCTTTTTCTATTACTACCTCTCTCCTTTTCTGTGGTGCTATTGAAAATAGATTTATTGGTAGCCTTCTTGAGCTTAACTATTCTTATTCATAATTCTATATTAGGAAATTATTTGAAAACAAAAAAAAACAAAGTTTTGAGGACAAATATTACTTAAGTCAAGATTAATTATAAATTATAAACCTTTTATTAATTAAGTTTTATAATGATTAAATTATAATATTCTTAACACAAAATATTTATTATAAAAAATTGTATGTTCGTATCAGAAAAATAATTATAATGAACATTTTTACCGGGACAAATTAGTCTGTATAAGCTTATATACATATGCAAATTCAAGTAGAAGTCTTAGTATAATAAGTTCTGAGATGTCAGAAGCTAACTTGATATTGGTAATTTATTATACGCTAAGGTTTCTATAACCACTTTAAATGCATTGTTCATTATTTTGTAGTTAACAAAGTATTTAGAACATCATAATATTTGATTGGAAAGCATGACCAGCAGTTCTATAACAATTAATTAATATTCTAAATAGTACAAATTAAGGATGCTTTATTATACATACAGAAAAATTGAGTAATCTAAATTAAGTTACTATAGCATTAGGATAATGCGAAAATACAATAATAATTAATAATCAATTCACTAAATCTTGTTTAACTTTTTCACGAATGCTTATTTAGTGGGTGAGATGACTTTGACGTTAACACAAATAATAGTTACAATGAATTTTTTAAGTGCATGAAGCATAAAAATTTTAGTTTTTTTTAAGAATTAGCATTAAAAATTTAGTTTTTTAATCCAACATCCATCAATACCTGAGATTTAAAAATTGATTATATTATATTATAGTATTTATTTAATTGTTAATTTTAATACAATATAACAAAATATTACTAATAGTATTAAAAAAGATATAAAAATTAAAATAAAATTATTTACTCAATTAATCTTAAATTTACTTAATATTTAATTTATTATAATATAGTTACACTGAAACTTTTATTTTTGTTTTAAAAAAACAATTCTCTTTTTTAGAATAGATACATTGTAATTTAATTGTATTCTGACTTATCATATTTATTTTAAAATATTTATTTATGATAAGATTATTATTACTTCTCCATATCTATCTATTTTCAAAAAGATAATTCATTTCTCTCTTTTTTTTTTAACTATTACCATATTTATGATTAGATCAATTGTAATTTCAGTATGTGTTCTCTTTGGTGAAAAGTAAATCACTGTTAGTTTTTTATTTTTAAATTACTTGAAAAATCGAAATTAGATTTTGAATATGATAGCTTTTATAATAAAAGTTTGCTATTTTTTCATTTTTAATATTTGATATTAAATTTTGCTCTTTATTTTTTTTACCTACGTCCCAGATATAATATCATTGATATATCTTTATGCGATCTATTGGTGTGTTTGTTGTGCCTGCATACTTCTTCCAATTCCATATAGATGCTTATATTCTATTTTTAGTCCAATTGTGCTATAATTGGTTTATATGATGTTGCCTTAAAAGCATTTGCCTGGAAGTGAAAAAAGGGGGGAAAAAAGGAAAGCAAGTAGAACAATTAATAGAATTCCAAAAAGGAGCAATTAATAAATTTATTAAAAGAGTCGGCTCCTTTAGTGAGAATTCTAAGGAATTAGGTAAAGGTAATTTTGAACAACATAAAGAAAATTTAAGTGATGAGATTCATATTCATAAGGATATTAATAATTTAACTGAGCATGATCATGTACCAAATGCATCCACTTTAGTAAATTTAAGGGCAGATGAGTAACTAATCCCTATATTAGATATTTATGATCCTAGAAATTGGGATAATCTTGATAATAAATTAAGGGACATTTTATATAAAAAAAGGGGGCCTATAAGAGAATTGAATCTTGTGTTTCCTTTAGACAATACCTGTCGACATTTTTCATGTTCTTATTATTCTAGAAAATTTAGTAACAGAGAAATTACCAATAGAAAATGGTTGGTTTACTCTAAACATGTAGGTAAAATATATTGTTTTTGTTGTAATTTGTTCAAATCTAATAGCAAAAAAAGTGCATTAGCAAATCATGAATTTAGAGATTGGAAACATCTTAATGAGGGAATTAGAGAACATGAGAATAGGAATGAGCATATGACAAACATCAAGACTTGGAATGAATTAATAGTATGATTGAGAAAAAATCAAGCGATTGATAAAGATTTGCAATAAGAAATTTTAAAGGAGAAAGAACATTGGAGACAATTTTTGATAAGAATAGTTTCTATTATGAAATGTCTTGCCAAATATAATTGGCTTTTAGAGGATCCAATGAGAATCTTTACCAAGATAGTAATGGTAATTTTTTAGCATTGATTGAGATGATTGATGAATTTGACGTAATAATGCAAGATTATGTTAGATACATTCAAAATCATGTACTTCATCATCATTATCTTGGTCACAAAATTCAAAATAAGTTGATTTCTCTTTTGGCCCATGGTGTTAGAAGTTTTATCATAAGGATCATTAAAGAGGCAAAATATTTTTCTATTATTCTTGATTGTACCCTAAATTTGATTCATCAAGAACAAGTGAGTTTGTTAGTACGATATGTGAATATGTAAAATAAAAAATAAAAATAAGGAGTATTTTTTAAAGTTCTTGAAGGTTGATGACACATCTGGATTAGGATTTTTCAATGAACTAGTGAATGCATTTAAGTCTCTTCATTTTTGTATTCATAATATGAAGGGTCAAGGTTATGACAATGGTTCTAATATGATGGGAAAACACCATGAGTTTCAAAAGTAATTGTTGGGACCCGATCTCGGAACCGGACCCCAACCGGAAAAATGGAAAGCGGAAAATAAAAACGAAGAATCCGAGCGGAAACAAAGAGGCGGAAGCGAATCAAAGACGAAGGAAACAAAGCGAAGATATCAAATCAAACCGAAACGGAAAATGGAAGCAAACCAATGGATCGGAAATCATTTAGCGGAAGCAAAATCATAAGCGAAATCGAAGAATCGGACTTACAAAACGAAAGTAAATCGATGAAGAACAAAAACTTGAATTCCGACATCCGGCGTCGCGTTGGAAACCCTAAGACTAAACCTATCCGAAATCCGGTATAAATTTTTTTTTGTTTTCTTTCTTATCATTCCTTTCATCTTTATTCAATCTTATTCAAAGTACTTCAATATCCCATTAGTAAATTCATCCTCATGTAAAACTCAATTCATAAAAATCTTCTTATACAAACATACTTATCCCAAAATTTTATCTTTTAACCAAAGTTTTATTCTTATTTTATCCTTGCTCTAAAACCCTTTTCTATCGAAAATGCGGCAGCATAACGGCTGCATTTGAAGAAACCCAAAAATCTGCAATGTTTTAAACACACTTCTATATACCAAACCAAATCACACAAAGTCATCGGACCACCAGTCCGGAATCTCAACACCAACCCAACACAAACAAACACAAATCTATACCTAGCACTTCAATAAGTTTCAATCAAAATCCATAATCAGAACTCAATTTCATTCATCAATTCATAATTCATACCCATTACGGATAATATATCAATCCCAAAAATTCAAATTCAAATATCGAGATACAACTTCAAAAATACACAAGATAGAAAAGTCCCAAAATCTTAACATCAAAACAAAAGAACGGAGGTCTTGATGTGCTTTCATCTGATCTCCTTCTCGATACCTGGAGATGGGGATGAAAGGGGGTGAGCTTTACAGCTCGTGGATAACACATTTATAAATTGAAAAATAAGCAAAAATTATTTTTTTCACAAACTTTTTGCCAAACTACTTAGTTCTCAAACTTTTAAACTTTTCAAACATTTCCTAAACCAATTTAAAGATTTTTCGATCGAAAAACCCAATTTTTCATTTCTCAAACTTCTCAAAATCTTCCCACACTCCATGAACAATGTCAAAACATGAATACAACACATAAGTACACACAATAGCATATAACACATCACAAATTTTCAAAAACACAAACCACATCAAAATGGTTTGGGTTGGTTCAAACGAAACGTACTGCACATTCTCGCATAGCGGTCCTGTGCAGCCGTGAACGGAACGTACTACACCTTCCCGCATAGCGGTCGGTGTAGCTGTGAACTTATGGGAGTCCTTAAAAGGAACTCCAATGCCACTAGCGGGCAGGACAAGTGCACTTGACCAAATCTTAGGGGACCTAACCAAACCCATATAACAGATATGTTCATACTTGAAAAAAAACATAGTTGCCTGAAGGCACATTTCGGAAAATTCAATTTTTCATATCATGTCATATTTCATACAATTTTCCTTCACAATTTCAATAAGAAATCATATAACAAAATTTCACTCACACAAAGAATATAACATTTTTAGGAATTTCCAAAACATTTAAACACAATGCCATTCAAATTCACATAATAAATGCGCAATCATTCACAAACAAAGGATGCAACCATTTTCAT
>JANZLC010000002.1:14919487-14937245 GCA_026413385.1 Erythroxylum gracilipes | reverse complement strand
GAAAAAAAAATTATATCGGGATTTTCGGAGTAGTCTAAGTTTTCTAACGCGGATTCGGATTAAGTAGTTGGGTTTCGGAGACGGGAGCCAACACATTTAACCTCAGAGTTTTGATGGGATCCGGTGCATTAGGCCATGAAAAATGCGTCTGTAAGGGAGAGGTATCCGTACCCTTATAAGGTGTACTTCATCCCCCTCTCTAACTGATGTGGGATCTCACACTCTCCACCCCCTTAGGGCTCAGCTCTCTTTGAGGTCCAGCCTAGCTGGCACAACGGTTTGGGTACCGGTTCTGATACCACTTGTAACACCCCAGATCACCGGCTTACAGATATTGTCCGCTTTGGGCCTTGGCCCAGCTAAGCTCTCACGGTTTTGCTTTTCCCGAAGCCTTCCCAGGAGGTCACCCATCCTAAAACTACTCTCGCAAGCACATTTAACCTTAGAGTTCTGATGGGATCCGGTGCATTAGGCCATAGAAAACGCGTCTGTAAAGAAGAGGTATCCGTACTCTTCTAAGGCGTACTTCATTTTTCTCTCCAACCGATGTGGGATCTCACACCAAATCTATCACTTGATGGAGAAACAAGTCGAGAATAGCAAATCAACATGGTTTTGGTTTGATAACTGGTGTGAGATGAGTCTGCTTATCAACCGACATGAACTTCGAAGTTTGCTACTCTGAATACCTATTCAAATAAGCGTAAGCGCCATAACATTTGTTAGTTGTTGGGTTTGCAACTTTCATAGGGATGCTAGCCTTATTAATCTACGCCCCGATTTTACACTAAATGGGCAAGAGGATATAATTATATGGACTGATACCTACTCTAAGGAATTTTCTAATAGATTATGCTACAAGCTATTTAAGGTATTGCTACCTAGAGTCACTTGGTTTGAAATTATCTGGCGAAATCCATTATCCCCAAAGGTAGCCTTTATATATTGTCTTGCAAAGAAAGATAGGCTCAAAATGAAAGCTCGATGGTATGGAAATGCCACCAATTTTGATGCCACATGCTTTCTATATGCAATAGAATGTGAAACCCATAACTATTTATTTTTTCAATGATGTTTCTCACATGCTATTTAAAGCAAAATCCAGCACATGATGCAGGTATTCTACCCACAAGATAATTAGGAAAACGTAGTGCGATGGACTACAAACATGATCAGTCACCTACGGCGTGATATGGTTGTTCTCCAAACCTATTTTTACTACACAATCTATTCTATATGGAAGAAGCGAAATTGTCAGTTGTATGCCAGAAAAGCGATAGAAACTCTAGTAAAAGCGATAGAAACTCTAGTAAACTCTAGTAAACAACCAACATTTACTAGAACAACGAATAGTGAAGAACGCCATTCCTATAATCTTTAGTCAACAAATATTCCAACATCTCCTATGCTTGAATTGAGGTGGAGGTGTTTTTCTTTGGCCAAAAGGAGTTCCCTTATCTAGGACAAAATGTTGCCAGCTAGCTATTGCATTTCTATCGCATAGAAGACTAACCATGGTATTGTGGCTAATAGGTTTTGTATGACATCTTGCATTTTTCCTTCTCTGCATTGATTTTGTGACATGTTTCATGAGTGATTTTCATATTAATTTCTCCTACATGTATGGGATTAGCTCTTCTTAGCTGTTGATATTGTAATTAAGGTCTTATGCCTTTGTGGTGTATTTTTTGTCAAGCTTAGGTTGGGTTAATACAAAATTATTTTTTCTTAAAAAAAAGCACCTCTAAGGAATCTCTTAAAGAAACACCCATCTACCCTAATTAATTTCCTGTAACCTCCAAGAAAACTATACTTCGCTATACTAAATCCTACATAAAACCTCTTAAACATTGGTTATCTAGACATTCATCAAGTTTAGCTTGAAAAATTAATTATCCATGTTTGTTGACATGTTGAAACTCTTATCCATAAGACCATAACTTTACATAATGACCTTTCAGAGATCCTTGTAACTTCATAATAGCTTTCCATTTAGCCCTATTAACATTAGGATTTAGTTACATGTAATGCATACTTTCTTTGAAGATTATCCACCCTCTTAAACTTGTATAAAAATTTATTTGCTATCCATTTCTTACTAGATGGTTTGTTTCATTTTACCTTCCTGTAACTATGCTTATTTTCTCCTATCTTAATAATAAATATTTTTTCATTTCCAATCTAGCTAGCATATACCCTAAAAGGACATTATGGCTTATTAATAGTCTCCATCCTTATACTAAATCTTGGCATTAAAACATCATATCAATTAATAATTACATAGTTTCTAATTACTCCCATAAACTATATCTCATGTTTAAACTTTATGCCAATTTCAAACTAAAAGTCCTTCTTATCCACTTTTGGATTAAATACATTGTTTTTGTTCCTTGTGAAAAATGCCTTTTACGATCTATCATCACTACAAATTAGTAATTAAACTTTCGCATCATTATCCTCATATTCACTACAACAACCATATGAACTCACTTCCTGGCTTTGTAAATTTTTTGAATAAGCAACCTCTTAATCGCAATCTTTAAAACTGCTTCCATCCTCATCGACAACATTGTCGCATCCAAACCTACTATTACTATCTTGGCGCATTTTTTCTCATTTGCACTTATTGTAACAGATTCTTTACCATTAGTTGTATATATCATGTCTTCAACTGAATCAGCTCCAAATTCACTAATCTATATAAAAATGAAATCTTCATCATCTTGCTTGACTTGAACTTAGAACAACCCTTCATTATTCATACTCATATTTTAATGTGTATTAGTTGTAAAATTATTACGAATATCACAATAAAATTCTTTATCATCTAGTGTAGGATTCTTATATCTATGCTTGTAAAAGACTTCAACATTATGCTAGTTAAATTCTTGCATTCGGTTAAGCATTGCCAACATGTCCTTATTATGGTGTAAGCTTAACTATTTTAAATATCTCATCGACTCTTTAAGAAATTTGTAAAATATAGATACTACTCTATATCCTTTATCTTCTCACACTCCTTTTAAAATTAGCATGTTAAGTTTTTAACAAAATATATTGACAGTATAAAATTGAAAGCAAGAATCTAAATAGGCAAAAGGGTAGAATCTGCTAGCTACACCAACTTATTTTATAACAATACAAATATGAAAGTATGAATCCTTCTAATAAAAAATGAAATCTAATATTAGTAAGCAAAACTAAATAAGTAAAGAGGTAAAACTAGAATAATAGAAATTATATAAGATATGCTTTCAAAAATATAAACATGCATTAATAAGAGGTTTAATATGCTTTTCTTTTTTTGGATAAATTTATAAAATAAAATATCTAATATAAGTGAGATAATGTCATTATAATGCAATACAAAAAGTGAATGGTTTGATTAAAACTTTTTTCTTATAAGAAACACAAATGGACTAATGCCAAAATAAATGTAAAATGGAGTATGTGTGTGTGTGGATTAATTGTTCTTATCTCTAATGTATAATGTTTATGTTTATTATTTAGAAGTCTACCTCGTACCTCAAGTGTATAATATTGTAAAAACTTAATTATTTGGAGTTGCGTTTAAATTGTAAGTAACTATAGATCAATGGTGAGAGTAATGTGTATAGTACATTCAAGTTATTAGGTTAGTCTTATCCTAAATATATATAACTTTATGTCCCCTCCTAAACCAAATGGCTTTTTCTGTTTAAATATGCAAGGTTAATGACCCATCAATGTCACCACCTCTAAATCATCTAAAAGAATAACCAACAATCAAATTTTCCAAGAAAAAGGAAAGAAGACTATATTTTTTTATAGTAAAGTTTACCAGAAAGAACCCTAAAGTTATATCTCTCTTAACCCAAAATGGGATCTTTATTTAAATTCACACTTGAATAAATTCCATATGTTTATAATGAAAAACAACCACAATGTTATTAACTTTAATATTGTTAACATACTCTTTATTTTTCTCAAAGAAAAATTTCTCAAAAAAAAATAATGTACTCCCTATTTATCTATATTTCTCATTAATATAAAGTAGAACTAGAAGAATGAAAAAGATCATTTCTTAATGCCAACCACTTGTTTCATTTGTTATCTATGTCTCTTTCTTCATATTATTATTTCCATGCATGTCAAAATGTGACACTCGCACATAACATTTGTTAATTTCCAACAAAATGCAAAATATTGATTATGAATCTACAATTGCTAGACACTAAACATTTGGAAAGATAGATTGATTATGATTATCTTCTGTGAAGCAGTTCTATGAACACTTGGATACTAACGAAATATTAAAGACAAAGGGATTCCAACTTAGCAAAGGGGTAAAAGAAAAATGATTAATTAACCTTTTGAAAAGCCAAAATTGAGGTTACTCCACAATGGAAGCGAAATGTAAAAATTGCAAATTTGGAAACAAAAATAATTGCAAATTGAGATGTCTTGATTGATAAGTTGCTTCATAGTGGCAATTAAATAGGAAAATTGAAAATCTAGTAGAAGATAAAATTGGAGAAGCTGAGATTAACCTTGACTAACACCTTAGAAAGTTGTAACAAAATAAGGCACCAAATCCCCTCACAACTGGATGATCCATAGAAATATATGTAGGAGAGAAACAAATGTGGGAGGAAGATATAAGTTGGAGATGAGAACTGGATGGAAAATTATACTCCCTCCTATTCAAAATAAAAGTCGTTTTAGAGAAATACACACTTATTAAGAAAGCTAATGAAATTATAAATATACCCTTCTTAATACTCTCATTAAGTTACCTCGTGACCCCATGAAGTTATTAATGGTTGATAAGCTAACTTTTAGAGTTTCAATGTATTCAAGCACTGCAACTCTTTATCTTCATTTCTACTGTGTATATAGGCGTCCCTTCCTTCCCACCATTCATGACTATTCATTTTTTTAAAGCAGATTTGTCAACAGAGATTACTCAGTATCTCATACAACCGGCCAGTTACAAATCTATTCGTTTTAACCTTGTATATTGATCTCATCATTGTTAAAAAAATTTAAAATTGATTGATTCAAATTTGGAGCCAAGCACAGTAACATATGAAAATTTTAGAGTCTAAAAATTTACATAATGTTTAAAAATTTTGTAAAGGAACCAAAACCAAAAACTCCAGTGGCTATATATATATATATATATAGAGGGAACTTTAAAAACAACAGCATATGTATTCATGGCATGTTGAATTGCCTTGAAATTGTAATCTGTGTAATTAAGATGTGAGAGAAATTAAAGGGTAATTTTGGAAGTAAAATTATAAACATACATAAAAAATTGTAAACGACACTTATTTTGAATAATTAACATCCCTCTAAAACGACTTTTATTTTGGATAAAAGGGAGTACAAGATTGTGTTCAATTACAAATCCAATAACGGGAGGGAATGTGACAAGAAGTTATTAGCGATGTTAATTACTTGCAAGTTGGTGAGGTTAAGAGCACAGGGAGGGAGGTCACTAGGGAGGATGTAGGAAAAACAAAGAAGCTAGATATTAATAAAGAAACAAAAAGGAGAAAAACGGGTGACATAGTATGATTTTTTGATTTTACGTTTTCTTTCTAATTAATCATTTTAATTTTTAATCAAATCATTTTCTTATGTGGAATTTATATTCTAGATGGAAAATGTACATTAGCACTACTTATAGAGGATTTAAATTTAAATTTTGATCATTTTATTAGCACTTTTAAAATTTTAGGCTAAAATTGTAAAATTCATCGAAGTTTGAATATTTTTTAGTAATTAGCCTTATTAATAACTTATCTTTTGAAAATACTAATCTCTTTATATCTCAATAAAAAAATATGCGTAATTAGAGAATCAAAGTCTATAAAAGTCTGACACAATACTTCTAACATAAGCAAAAGAGTGAAACAAGTTATCTTCTCATTGAATTTGGTAACTAATATCTTGGAAGGTGATTGCACTTCATGTAAGGGCAGAGACCTAATTGCATAAAAGTATTTAAACATAATTTCTTAATAGTATAGGTTTAATTATGGTCCATGCCATGATAGGGAGTTAAGTACAATATATAAAAGATATCAATATGTAATCATAGGAAGATTCTCACAAGGGACTATTTACATATTATAAAAGGATATTGAATGTTTATTTATAAAATATATTTTTATTTTTTTGTTTGTTAATTAATTAATAAATTTATGAAATAAATATAAATTACAAATAGAATAATGAAATCTATATTATATTTATGTACTACTCTAAATCTTTTTTAATCACTTCTCTATTAATAGAGTAATAAGAGTGATACGCATTATACTTTTTCCTTACGGATAAAGTAGTTGATTTTATAAACTAAAATATGGAGGTACTCAAACAAATGTATGTTAGGTAACAAATTCATTAAACTAATCCAATATGATAATTTCATATGAAACATTATTATATCTCTATAGAAATGCTAATTACAATAATTATATAAAGGACCATTTGACTTGAAATGATCAAATATCTCTTGTATGAATTGTTATATTTTGATATTACTTAGCACATATCCTACTCAATGGTGCTTGAATTGAAAATCAATGGATATGTTACAAACCATATAGCGATAGTTAAGTAATTAATATAAGACCTTTTACTTTAAAGTAATTAAGAAGAATATTTTGTTTTTCTCTATTAGTATTAATTTGAGAAATCATTAGTCAAGATAGAATGATACTTTAAAAATAATTTTCAAATATCACTAAGAGAATTAATTACTAACAATTAAGAGCTTATATCATTCGAATGAAGTAGAATGGACAATAAATATGTATTATATGTTTAATTGGATCATTACACGATAAAAGAATTTAATTATATAAAAATTATGCATCAAAAAGTTAGTAAAAACTACCTTAAAATTCATAATATTTAGATAGTTATAATACGTTATTAGACGTTGATTATAATATGTTTATTAAATTATTTAATTAGAGATTTAAAAAATAAATTAAAGAAATTAATTAATCTAACATTAAATTTAATTTAGGACTAATATTTGTATGTATTATTAACATATTTAATAACTTAACGGGTTACACATTAAGAATAGTTGAAGAGAAAAGAAATATTTTAATCAAGTTGAATTTATTATAAAATTTGAGAAACTTTAAAATCATATATAAGATAATTAATAAATATAAATTAATATTAGATATTAAATTTTATGATAATCTAATTGTTTTTTAAATTAATATACTTATAATTCAATTAAGTTGTTAAAAGGTCTATATCCTATCTTAAATAGGAGTATACTTTTACAATAATTAGTACTTAATACTCTTAGCATTTTTTTTCCTATTATTTGTAAAGTTCTCTAACTTATCCATATTAGAGATTTAAAACTTTTTCCATTATAGCACTTTTTAATGAATTATTTTAAAAATTGATTTGGCAAAAATTGAAAAAATCAAAATTTTATGATAAAATATAATTAATAATTAATGGTTTATTATATTTATAAAATAATCATATTATATATTTAAATATATTAAAGTAATTTAACCTATGAAAATTTTATTTATTTTAGTAAGATATGATCTCTTAATACTACAATGACAACATTAAGTGAGAGTAGAGTTATATTAATACGTGAAGTATAGGAAAATTCAATAGTATGTAGTAGTTGCTAATCATTGTTGGATCACACAAACCATTTTTGCCATATGGTTCAACTGCCAATTCCAAGAGTAGTTACCACGTCAAGAACATCTAGACCACAAAGATCCGTGCTGGCACAAATGGTTGGCAATTAATACAAGGACGTGAAAGATAAATTGGGATGAGATGCCGGGATGGTGGGGTAAGCAACTGGCAATCGTTCTGAGTAAGCACTCTTAGCTTTTCGACAAGAACAGATTAGACTAACAATTTAACATATTACCCATGTCGGCCTATTCGAACCTAAACCATCAGTCACCACTCACCACCTACATGTCTGAGGATTATTACCTGTATTGCACATATTACGTACATATGTGGGAGGAAACGATTTCAAGAGAACTTCAAAGCTAACAACGTTAAATGGGCAGCATCACTGAAACCAAACACAATCAACTACCACCTGGCACCTATAACAGTTGAAAACGTAAAAACTTTTAAGAAATGATAGGTGGGAAACAAGAAGTTTAGTCGAAAAAGGGAAAGGAGTAACTAGGTAGCCTGCTTGAATTTATTTCATTTTATCTGGGACTTGGGTGGAAGGAAGAAAACATTAACATGTTTTAAGCTGGTCAAGGTATACCAGTAGATGTATTCTTGTTAAGGTACGTATAACATGCTTGGCACTTAAAGATGGTATAGTAAACATGGGTCTTTTTATGCAGCCTCTGCAAATCCAACTCTCATATTTCCGTAGTCAAACAAAGTGTGGTAGCGACCCATGAAAACGTCTCCCAAAATCCTGGGACAAAAAATTGCCAAGTGATCAACAGGACATAAGAGAAACAAAATAGCTGCTGCCATGAATTAAGTACCAAAGAGGTCCACGAGGAGGTGGTATATCCAAGGCAGTAAACCCACTGATGCACTGCGCCGCTGCACCCTTACCCACCTTCAGAATGTACTGACACATCCAAGAGACAGTGTTAAGTGTAATGGTAATAATACAAGTACATGAAGTTGATTGCGCTAAAGCTTTAACGTGAAAACACAAAAGCTATCAATCACAATTCTGTCTTCTAGTACATTCCATCTCCTATATATCCAATTTCCTTTATATGCTGTTACAAATAAACAGATTGTTTTAAGAGCTTAAAAGACTTGAAACCTCAAAGCTCAAACTTGCTGCTAGAAACATTTTGACAACTAAGGGAAGCGACTGCCATCTCTCCACGATCATTCATATTATCAAAAGCCTCAACCCCTAAATCGGTACAAACAATGGAAATTTATATAATAGCTAGTCTATCCAGATAAATGTTTTCGCATTCCAACATAGCATTTAAGCATCAAAAAGGTCAAATAGCAAGATACCTCCTTTGGAGCAAGGTCAAAAACTTTGCCACCAATGGTGAAGGAAACATTGGGCATGGAAGAAAGACTACTGCAATCAACAGCTGACTCTCCCAATGGACCAGGCATTCTATCACAAAGCTGTGGACATAGTACCAGAATCAGAGACAGAATCCAAGCTCAAGAACTATCAGATGTAATTTTGTGTTGTCCGTTGTTTCTCCACGTCCATGATTGACTGTCAAGTGGCTACTTTACCTTGTTGACATAGTTCAACATGCGTTCTTGTGTTTGATTCTGCTTCAGCTGGCTTTCCATCCAATCAACTGCCATCTCACAAGCAGAGCACATGGCATCACAAGGAAGACCTAATGTTTTACCATTTCTCTCGTCCACCACACTCTTAATGCCCATACTATGCAATCATAATTACAGCAGAAAAGAATTTTATTAAACAGAAATCTGAGAAACTAATTTCATTGAAATAGTATTTTTATTACTCAAAATAAGGGTAGCAAGATATTTAAAATAATTTTATATCTGCAGAGGCTAACCTAAGACCTTTGGTCTCATCATATGTGCACAATCCAATTTGGGAACAGACCTTCTTTGGTTGTGCCTGCTCACATGGTACAAGCATATCAAGAAGAGAAGTTAAACCTTTTTCTTGATAGGAATAATGATAATGGTGACAACAGTGTATTAGGACAAGGTACATGCAAGAGTATATTAACAAGTGGAAACTCTTAGCTACACCAACTAACAAACATCCAGCTAGACTTTTACCTCAGCAAGAAGCAAATCCACTATGTTCTCTCCGTAGTGATTAACAACAGCCTTACACTCCTGACTAACAACTCCAGAGGCTCCTATGGCCTTATTTATCATGGTAATAATAGTCTACAAATGCAAATAAAAATCATCAATGAAACAGATAGCATAAGCAAAAAGGTATAGCGTCTAGAATCCTATCCTAACTGAGCAAGCTGGTTTTTATCTGTCATAATCATATCTTGTAATTCAAATATTCTCACAGGTTAAATAACACCAAGAAAACAAGCAATAGATATGAAATGAAGCAAAATCACTATGAGAAAGGTTGCAGCATGCTGAAACCTACCACACAACAAATTTTCTTTTCAAAAATACTGAGGGAAAGGGTCATCGTCAGATAGAAATTGTTGAAATTCTATATATTTTTCAGGGGAAAAAAAGAGAAGAGGAATATTATCTCCCTTCTCAAATAGAAATACAACAAACCAGTGTAAGACTGAAATTTAGGCAGGAATTAGGTTATTAAAATAGCTGGCTAGTGACACCGTAGAACAGGGAACTAATAAAGGGAGGAAACCCAATAAGTTTAGAGCATTTGTTTGTACCGTTGGACCTGCCAACAAGGAAGTGCCAGAATCTGCAATAGCTGAACAACCACCAGAACAGTACCCTAGGTAATGATAGGCATAATAGTTAGAACTTTACCACAGGGACAGGAAATGTGCTTTCTGCTGAGCAAAAATAATTATGTAAAGGCATGGCAGTCACTGAGAGAACGTATACCTGTTGGCTTGCCACCAATAAGTACATCTCCCATGTCAAACTATCAAACAGGCGTATAAAAATCTAAGATGAGTGAAACATTAAATATATACTTCATGGTCTCACTAAAGGAAAAGCCATGACCAACGAACCTGCCAATAGCCTTTCTGAGTAACAGGAACATATGTGTGTGTGCCCTTATAATGATTTGGATCCACCCCACCAAATACGATTTCACCGCCTTCCTCTTTCTCTGCATTACGGTTAAGCCAAAAAGAAAACACAGGTTCCTTGACAAGACCTTGTTTAATCATGTTGTACCTACAAGACAAGCAACTGCTTATGCTAAAACCCAAAAAGGTTACGAAGCTGCCTGATAATTGATTATGAACACATACCAGACTGGAACAACACCTCCAACCGAAATTTCTTGAAATCCAACTCCTAATATACCATCAAACTTGGCCATCACAAATGTGACACTGGGTTCCTTTGTTGCCTCAATAAACTCCTGTAATTTTCAAAATGAAAATCAAAGGGGAATTATCACAAACATGGGTGAGTATGAAATGATAAGGAAGCGTAAGATTACCTGATTTTTCACAATTAAGTTACCAACTTTGACGTCATCATTACTAAAGAAACCAGAGATAGCTCCAGAACCATAGCGAATTTCAGCAGATTTCCCTGTCAAATTTAATCCTTAATGACAGGATTCCTCCTGCAACACTCATGACTAGCAAGAAAGCACAGCAGATTGATGGCCAAAGTTTAATAGACATCCACACAAAGACAAAGAACATAACTGAATAGATCCAATCGTCACATAGTACAGAGGACCAACCACTCCAAATAAGAAAGAATGGCATGCCATTAAACGGATTATACACTCATCATGCCTCATTTTTGCATAAACAAAACAGAAACAATCTTGTGATATTGAAACAAAACCAATTCCATATCAACAAACCGACTACTTATGCTATGAATAATGCCTATTGGTCTTCAAGAAAATATACATGGAAAGAAACCTACCATTCTTCTTGTAGGTGCTTGATTGGTCGGACTTGTACTTGCTATGGAAGTAACAAGCGACCTGCAAAGCAATACAAGCCCGTGAGTGTCTTGCCCACGATTCCAAAATCAATTTCTTCACTCTATCTTCATAATGATAAATCTACATTCAGTTACCACATAGAGAAGAAAGAAACATTTAAAACTTACCGAAAAGTAGCATTCAGATGATGGCACCCACAAATTAGAGCTACCAGTGTCAAAGATAACAGTGAACGTTTGAGGAGGAGTGCCGATGCCAATCTCACCATAGTACTGAGCATCTAAATAGTTCTTCAGTGCTACGATATCAGGGTCTTGGGAGTCTCTCACATAACCATGGAGATGGTACTTTCTAACAGAACCTGTAAATGCTTCTTCTGAGTCCAGCCTGGCAGCAAGGAGGCTGTTTTTATCCAATGGTCTCTTTTTCAAACCGATTCTAACTAGCCTGTTCCTGGCTGTAGCGGAAACCACAGAAGAGACCAGCAATGAAAGTAATAGAGGCAACAATACTTTTCTCATTTTCTTCCCCATGATCACCTAACAATCAACACCAAAGTTCCACGTTCAGACAATGAAATTCAAATATAGATGAGTGCACCAAAAGAAATTGAACGAGTGCACGTCCTTTTGCATGTTTTATAAGCACACTGTACCTAATAGTATCTCAAACATATTTGTGCTAACTCAATCACGAATATGTTTTCAGAATGAAATTGAATATCAATGTTCTGAAAGAGAATCGAACCTAAACAGAAGCCAAAACTGCATACATGAAAAGAATCTACTGAAAATGGAGACTTTCTGTCTTTAACGGTAAGCTTATGCAAAACCCATCAATCTGCTCTAATATCATATTCCAAAATTTCAAACATATATCTAAACTTTTCGACGACTCGGTTGTACGACTTCCAAGGTCTAAAAAAACAAAGCAGGAAACTTCCAATGAAAACCCTGCGCATGAAACATTACAGAGCATTTATTCTCAAAGTATCCACCCCCCTACCAAAAAAAAAAGACGCGACTACACTCTTACTTTGCTGCAGAACCCAAACAACATTGAACAGAATAAGTTGATGACAAACTGAAATTACATTAAACAAAAGAAAGCTCAAACACGGTACAGAACCCGACTTAAACAACAAAATATAATTATAAAGACATCAACCAAGAGATAATGAAGGAGAAAGAGAAGCATAACTAGTTTCTTCCAAAGAACCCCATTTTCAAGAAGAGAGAAAGGGATCGTCACTAACATAAACACACGTTAAGTGAGTAGAAGAACAAACACTCACCACTTGGTAGTGTCGTAGAAACCGAAGAGGACATACGTTGAAAGCAACAAAGAACTAAAACACCTGTCACCTCCTAGGACTGTGGGGGCCCCAACCAAGCCACACACACGTGAGCGTTTTCACTAAACAGCCTCTGTACTTTTGTATTATAATCTTTAATGTCCTTAATAGGAGACGATTTAGCAATTATTATGCCTACACACAGTAAATACTATGGAGCAATTTGGACCGTAGGATCTGAGTTGTTATAGGGATGATAAACTAGATAATTATGCTCATGTACGCAAACGAAGTACACGAGATTCTCGCCTCTAGCCCCCTAATTAAAGGGACCCAGTTAAACTAACATTGCAGTTCGTGGCCGTTGATCTTGTGATGAATGGCGAATGAAGCCTGGTGGACATGGGTTGCGTGACAAGCGAATGTTGCTTGCGACGCTTACAGCTTACTTTTAAGCGTCAACTTAAAGTCGCAAGCCTCACTGTAATGCCAGGGCAGGCCCAGTCAAACCTCTACTTTTTTTGGGCTCAAGCCGCCCTAACTAATTGGACACAAAGTTATTATTATTTTAAAATAATTTGTAAAACGATTGATTTTATCATTATTTTATAGTTATTTTTCTTATTTTAGTTTTTATTTTTGGTTCAAAATAAAATTTTATTTAATTATTAATATTAACACAGTTACTTGTCACTGTTACTAAATTATATGTTAAATAAATTAATTTTACAAGTTAATTAATTTTATTTAAATCTTTATTAATAAAATGTTAATAATACATTAATCATATTTTATTAAATAATAATTAAAAAATCTATTTGTAGTTAATTTCTACTTTATTTTTGAAATTGATTTTATTATTTTAATTTTAATTTAAAATATCTTTATTTTTTTTAAATTTAAGTATTTAAGATATTTTTAAATTTAAAAATATATTTGTTAATTAATTATCAAACTTGAATACATATCTATTTTTAAAATAAATTTAATAATTAAATAAAATGTATTTATTTAATAATAAAATCAAAATATAATAAAAATAAGAAACTACAGTTACTTTTTTATATAGTTTTCATAAGTTAGGAAAACAACAAGAAACTACATTTTAAAATAAAAATCAGAAATTCAACTAAATAAACTTTTTAATAAAATTTAAAAAATATAAATGTAACTAAAATAAATATAAATAAACGAAAGAGGTTTCTAGGATTAAAAATTAATTAAAAATGAATAATTATGTTATTTAGTAGAAGGTGACATACAATATTATAATTGACATATGTCAATTTACTAAAAAGTTGTTAATTTGTATGAAATTAAAAAGCTTGCCTTTTCCTACCACCTGATACATTAATTCATCATTTTGTTGAATCTTGAAATTCAGAATGTCCATATTTTGTGTAATTTGCCATTGTCCTTTGTTATTAACTATTATTTTGTTATCTAATAAGCAAGTACGTATGGTATCAAGTAACCATTTCGATGCCATTTGTGATATCAAGCAACCATCTTTCACCTAGAGTAATGTAGTTTAAGTGAGCTGCGTTGTCAAGATCTTTTAGAGTTATATATAAATGTATGAGAGTTTAAAGTAGTAATAATACTTTGAGAAATAAGAAGAAGATATTTAGAAGCTTTTGTCGTAAAATATATGTAAAATATAAAACAAAATTTTGTGATTAACAAGATTCCAACTTGGCTAATCTTTGTTTAAAGTAAGGTAGTGAGAAAAGAAGAAGAGTTTGAACAAAGGAACAAGGAAAAATATTTAGCGTCTCAATTCCAGGGTTAATTTCATTTCGGCACTTAACCATTTGGTGTGTGGCAGTTTTGATGTGTATTTATGACTGTTTAACATATATTGATAGCTATTATATTATCCATTGGTATATTTTATGTAATCTAATGGTATTTTCTGAATAATATTGTATTATTTGTGATATGATATGGCTGTGTAATAAATATAAGTAATAAAATGGAAAACGAGAAGAGTTATTTAGATGGAACAAGATAATCTAATGGGTCAGAGGACATTGAAACAAAGGTGGTATTTAAAGTTGGAATGAAACTCGAAAATTCATAAATAATTTTTAATTTGTACTAAAAATATGTAAGGTGCCAAGAGTTTGTAGTTTCTATAAGAAGATGAAAGAGATACGAGAATGGAGACTTTAATAGCATAACATTTATATGTCATAAATGTCAGTTGTGCAAACTATGAGGGTTGAACAAAATGAGTTGTGAAAGAATCAGGTGCAATGCTCGAGTAAATTGCCAGCTCGAGAAAGGTGTTTAGATCATAATCAAGCTAGAAGATGTGCATCATCAAAAAATAATTTCAAGTAATGCAAGGTTTATGAGGCAACATTGAGCTGTGAATAATCAAGTTAGACGTAAATTAAAAATAAATGCCAGGTACAAAATTAGGTCATGCACAATTGTAGAGTCTTTTATTGTAGCTATAACAGATTATGAGAACATAACATATTTACATAAGGACTGCCTTAATCATATCGATAGGTCAAGAAGAGTGAGGTTAGAAGAATAGAGATATAAAAGTGGTTTATAAGATATTTATTATAATGAAGGATAAAGATAGTAGATTTTTGACAAAATTGACTATGATGAGGAAGGCAGGTTGAGGAATGTTTTTTGGGCTGATATGAGCAATCAAATAGTATATGTTAAATTTGAGTATGTAGTCATGTTTGATATCACTTGCCTTGTCAACAAATATCAAATATCATTTTCCCTATTCATTAAGGTAAATATTTACGGACATTTTATATTACTTAGTTGTGCACTCTTAGAAAGCAAGAATATTAATAGTTTTTGTTAACTCTTTCATAAATGGTTGAGGTGTATGAATGGGAATTCTCCTGACACTATAATTATAGATGAGTGCAAATGTAACACCCCACTTCTGTAAGACCCGAATCCGATATCGATGGGTGATATTTGAGTCCGTTACTCACGAAGGTGGCATGCTAGAACACTCAAATACAGTCAAAAACTCAGTATAATTTTTTTTTTGAATACTATTATATGTGCGAAAATCAGTGGACAATTTGGGCCCGCTTTGATTTGTAAACATTTTCAGTCATAACAATACGCTCAACAACATTTAGAATAGTCATTTAATGTACACAAACCATAACCAAATTGGGCTCAATTTTACCCATAAACATTTCAATAAACAAATTACAATTAATAGAATTTCACTAGCCCGTTCGGGGCCCACTATAACTACAAAACACTATGTTCCAGAAATTTCGGAATACATAATTGTATAAACGTAGGGTGACACTAATGCAGACGTGAACTGATCTCGACCTCCATCTCTGACTTGCAGGCAGTAGGCATACTCCCGTTTGTCTAACGGGGTACTCTTCAAAGCCTGAAAAATAATTGCAAATTTTGGGTGAGTTTTGCGAACTCAGTGAGGAACCATCATCGATGGTTCACCCAATTCATGCAACACTCAAGCAGTTTACAGTTATTGCACAATTGCATATTCAGACGTACCACATGATTGCACTCAAGCAAATTACAGTTATTACACAATTATACATTCAGAAGTACCACATGATTATTATCACATAAGTCACAATTTCACATTTAGTACACTGAATCATCCATATTATTTCACATTCAATACACTAGATCATTCATATTATGTATATGCAAAGCAGATGAGACTCACTTTTCCAATTATTACTTTGTTGTGACCGAGTGCCTGAACTGTCCCATATAGGACTCATTAAGCGTTAAACGCATCTTAGGGATAGGAGAGCTCCTAGGTTTGCACTACTTCCCTTTGAGCTCGAGGCTCTTTTTCACTCATTGAGCTTGTAGCTCTGATCGGTGGCTACTCCGGTCACAACTGCCATTATGTTTTATACATTTGTGAAATGTAATCGCCAATCCCATTCAATCACTTTTTCATATCATCGGACCTTATTCCGACATTCCACATTAAAGTGGAGCATTTCACAATTTCATTCATGTCCAAATACACATTTAACAGTCACATATATACACATAATTCATCCAGTTCATAGATTCACAACCAGATAACACTTCTATGTCATCGCTTCCTAATACATCAGACCTTCTGTCCGAGACCCATAATCAGAACACAATCACAAACCCACCATTATCTTCACAGTAAACATATAATAATTGAGAGAGAGCCATCTAGGTCACTCACCTATAACTTCCGAGCTAATACCTGGAAGTCTCAGCAACGTCGGTGGATCGACGCTCCAAATATGCCTCTATAATAGTCAAAATATATCTACATTACTAAATGTACAGTCAGGAATATTTAATAATGCACATGTAGCAATTAAAATGTGTATAATGCATGTTCGTGACATTCCCGGAAATATTCTAAAATTCTTATCACAAAAATTCTGTCAAAAAATTAGAAATCCAAAGATACCAAAATTGCTAAATTCAGATCTCTATAGGTCCAAAAATTTAATAAAATAAGGACCGGAAAAATAATTATCTGGCCCTCTCACTTTGACCCAATCAATCCATGTCAATTTTATCTCTAAAAATTCTCAATGTTATATACAAATGAAATTAAATATTCCACAAACCCGATGCCTCGAGAATCAGGTCAATCGGATATCGGACGGAAAAGTTATTCACAAAAGAAGGCAGAAACCCGAAATGAAAACAAAAATCACATATATATAATTAACGTTTTGGCTCGCGAGGGCGAGCTGTCGCCCTTGCTAGTCAACGAAATAACGACGAGCTTCCAGAATCGATTTTCATTCTTCTTCTTCTTCTTCTTCTTCTTTTAAAACATCAAAAATCCCTCCTTTCTAACATGTATAATTTCTGATCCATGAGTCCAATTCTTGTAAATT
>JANZLC010000002.1:14882736-14903354 GCA_026413385.1 Erythroxylum gracilipes | reverse complement strand
TTTGAAATATATATATATATATATATATATTTGAAGATATCTTAAATTTAATTATATTTATTAATAATTGTTAAATTTATTTAATTAAATTATAAAAATTAAATAAAATTGTTAAGTAAAATTTAATTATTCATAATTTGTATTAATAATTAATTTAGTTAATTAAATATATAACAGTAAATTAAATTATTCATAGTTCTTATCAATAATTAATATATTAAATAATTAAATAATATATATTTAGTTAATAATAAATCAAATTATGAAAAAACAAGAACAAAACAAAAACTAAACAAACATTTTTTTAAACTGAATTTGAAGATAAAAACAGAAAATCAAAAATAAAAATAGAAACAAAAAGTCCCTCAAGTTTCAAAGTAAATGTTTTATGATCTTACAAACGTTTTGAAAGGTATTCTATGCAAATGAAGAAATCGGCATGGTATTACACGATTACTGTTAAGTCATTAAGCAAGAATCTCTTGCATTCAACGGAAAGCATCTATGTTCTCATGATAGAATTAGAATCAAAATAACGGACATTTAAAAAAATAAATAAAATGAGGCTTTCATTCTTTAAAGAAAATTTAGATACAACATCATACAAACAACGCATATAAGCAAGCATCAAAGCCTATATTCAGCCAAATTTAAGATGACAATAACATTAACGCCTAAATTGCAGCATAAGAACCCTGCGGTGCAGTCAATAAAAACAGCATATGTCACCCGACGGTGAGTAAGAGCTTTCATACTATGAGGAGAGATTAAATGATGTAGAGCAAACTCAAATAGAGAAGAGAAAGCCATAAAAGAGAGACAAAAGCTACCGAAATATCTATAATTAGGGAGAACACCCAGAATTTTTTCACAATAAGGGACTTTTTAACACTGCTCCATACAATAATAGCATTGATTTATTTTTACAAGAAAAAATTTCGGTAACCTTCATGACCATTCAGACCAATATTAATTATATTACCCCTGCACACCTTAAATCAATTGTTTATTGGCAAGGATATTTTGGTTAATATTAGTTTTGACGACAAAGACCACTGAAATTATGACCATATAATTGAATCCTTCTTACAATTAATGATGTTGAATGCTTTTTCTAAGTAAGATTGTTTTACATGTACTAAAGGTTTAAACCAAAACATAACTGGCATACATGCCTTTCCGTTGCTTTAGTCCGTATAGATACCCAGTGTAAATTCATCATGCTAATGTTTACGACTGCAGAAACTTACATATTAATGGCTGACTCTTGATTGGTAGGGATTGTTTATTACATACTCTTTGAAGCTTCTACCATCAACTTATAGAGAGCAAATCCACCTTGATGGCAGCCAGGCATCTTTAATGCCATGCTTTCCAAATCAGTCTGGGGAAAAGATCAGTAAAAATCAACAGATTAAGTTTTATTGTTGAAACATGCTGTCAATCCTTGCATACTTTTCCCTCATGGTACCTCACAAATAAACTGACTTCTTTAACGCACTATAAGAAAAGAGAATAAAAGGACCGACATTTAATTGCTGTCAAATCTTTTGAGAGATCTTCATATCTATTATAAATAAGATCATTCAAATGTCACAACCTCTAATCCTTCACTGACAACTACTCCACAAGAAAATAATCAGCATAAAATGTACAAAGAAAAGTATATATGATGCATCACCAGCACTGTTTTCGTTAAAATCCCAATTATCCCATCAAGTTTTGAGTGCTCTACCAATGTATTCCACCACATTATTATCAAAATGACTGACTTAACCACCTTCGTGATCAAATTCAGCACAAAGATATCCCACAACTGCTACCACATTCCTAAGTGCTTGACTATTCATCTAGACACGACAAGTCAAATGTTGATAACAACTGAACCATAGGGAGTACGTCTAAATTAAAAGCATAAAATTGAAACTAACCATTGTAACGGTGTAGAGTTGAGTTGACTCATAGCTATCTTGTGCACTAGAATACAGTTGTTGTATGTCTTTTGCCGGAAGAGTGCATTTGATGAAGAAAAAGGCAGTTGGTCGAACATTCAACACTCTGCGAGATAAACCTATAAAAAGTGGACTGGACTGCAAAAAATTCAGAACAAAATTTGAGATACATTATCCAAAGAAGTAAACAATTAAGCAATGAAAATAAATACATGCTTTCAATAAAATAATACGCCAGAATCAAATGTAATTGAACCAGGAATAAATAATGGTTTCTTTTAAGATGCCCATTAATTCTTTTGACCTGGTGAAAAGCAATGGGCCATAACATTACAAAGTAAAACCCCAACTAAGAGATGAATCTAGAATCTGTTTAGTGGGGGCAAAGTATATGTTATCTTCTACCATCCATGGAGGTTCACTAAAGTATGGTCCCAACGTAATGTTGAATGGATCATTTAAATGTGCAAGCGAGAAAGGTGCCTCTTCCTTACTGATTAAGGGATCCCCCTGTTACCCATTTATCAAACAAAGAAGAAAGCATTCCATTTCCTAAAGTTACATTTTATAAAGGGACCAAAATAAAATAGTAGGTACATGAATAGGGAAAAATGTAAGTCTTCCATCATTTTTAGTGGAGCAAGTGCCCCTGCTTAGTCCCACCTGCATCCATCCTTACCCTAACAGCTTACTCAGTAAGGCCTGAACTCCCAACCATGACATTCCAGCCGCAGGTTCCTTTCATTAGGCTAACTCGCCTTGTAGATCGATTATACCAGAAAACCAACTATAGACTAGCACAAGGAAATACATTTGCATGTGAGAATCTCATTCTGATACATCTGAATATTAATTATGTTATTGGTAAACCAGGTCTTAAAACACAACCTCAGGTACTCTTCCAATGATACAACTCCAATAACTATACAAGTCTTCAAACTAAAGTGCATAAGAATTGAGTTTGTTTTCAATATGCAGCCCACAAGTGTTAATCCTGGCTAATTCTACTCGCAGCAAATGAAAAATGATTGGTTTCAATATGCAGCCCCCAAGTGTTAATCCTGGCTAATTCTACTTGCAGCGAATGAAAAATGGAAGATGCCAATAGAAAAATATGTAAGAAAAAGTGTCACTTCCATGATATTATATCTTACAAGAGATGTACGAGGTACTCCAATTTCTTCAACCACTTCGCGAAGAATACTGTCAAACATTTCTACAGAAACCTTATTGTTAATAAGCTCACGATCTACGAGTTCTTCACCACTCTGGTGAGATGCTATTGCAACTTCTTCAGGCTGTCAACCATTAGGAAAGTAATATTACATGAGGAATAATCACCTACAAACTGCTTTGAGAGGCAATAAAAAGGGAAAAAACAATTGGTTTTGATAATCTAGAAATGGGAAACCTCCAACCAGTAAGTGGTTAGAGAACTGACATATCCTACTCCCAGAAGCTAATATCCAAGGGCAAAACAAACATCTATAATTTAACAATCTCAATCATTCCTCAAACTAAGTGGAAATTGAGGAAAAGGATGCATATGATACACTTCCAGATTCCATACCTCTGGATGGCCTCCAGGGAAAACATAATGTCCAGGAAATTCCCCAACATTTTGACTCCTTTGGAAGACAACTATCCTTTTGTCCAATGTCTCAACCACTGCACCATTTCCTAGTGGACTTGACGTGTGTTGACACTTTATAACGTCGTCTAGAAGGGAATAAAAGCAAAAAAACTAAGTAGTAGAAAGAAAGAGAAAAAAAAAAACTACTACTATGATTGCGGAAAAATAAACAAAATAATGGTAGACTTAAGCTGCTAGCCCAGAAAATCACTATGCGGTTGGAAACCAACTGGCAGATATGTGCTACAGAAAATCACCAACATATTGGGATCGTCAAAACTGGCATACATTTTGGAAAGAGAAGAAGCAGGGGTGATTTTTATCACAAGTGCATTGTTAATTTGGTAATATAAAGGAAGCAATGCAAAATAATAATAATAATAAGAAAAACAATTGAAAAAACCATTAAAAACGTATCTTCACCAGTAAACTTTTAGATGCCTCAAGAAATACCTTCTGACGCAGCAAGGAGCTTTTCCCACGAAGGACTTAAATTTGTTCCAACAAAAGTCCTGGAAATCAACAACAGAACATTTATTCCTTCTAGGGAGATGATTGACATAGGATTTGTATTAAATCATTTTTATGGTAATCATCAAAGTTAATGGATCAAGAATTAGACGAACAGCAATAATTCAGAAAATAATATGAAAGAATTTCAAACCAGTAACAGAAGAAAGTAAAAGTAGAAAGACAAGACTTGTTGAAGTTGTTGAATGAACTTCCATTTTAAAGTGGTTATAACTGAATCTCCAAGAAAATACACTGCTGTCTAGTCCTGCAAATCTCCCTACTCAACTGAGGGATTTCTAGATGTTTACCCTAACTAGGCATTGTCAAATAGGAAGTTCAGTAATCAGGCTATAAATATTTTCCTCCTAGAAAACTAATATTGTTCTGATGACACACTTATTAGGCAGAAGACAAGTGGCATAGTAGACAAGCTGATCTAAAATCAGTAGCATGAAGCAAACTTTTATTGGTAGAAAAGATAAAGTACATATCTGATTATTTTAATAGTTAATATTCCATCAAAGGATTTGTGGATATATGTACCCACATAGACAAATATCACAAAACACATATATGCACACACAAGTCGACTTGATTTAAGGAAAGCTGCAAAAACTATCTCAAATTTCTAGGATGGTATACAAATGGAGATATGTGTGTATGCTTGAAAGACCAGAGAAAGTAGGAGACCTATAATCAGTCAAACCAAGATGGAGGCACACAAGAGAATTTTGGTTTGATCCATCTCCCCTGAGAAGGCTATATCCTCCATACTGAAAAGAATATTAACAACAATGAATTCGTAGCAAGATATGGAACTATAGACATAAAGTTCAAAATATTCCTTTATGCACATGCAAGCCTTGGCCATTTCTCTATTGCACTGAAAATCCTATTTTATTACTGATTTGATTCACTTGTATGCAAGACAAGAACTGGTTTCTGGACAAAAATCACAAGTAACAAAGTAAACAGTGTGCAAACGATCTAACAATTCCAAGGCCCTCATGCTATGTTGAGTTTTGCTTGATTAAGACACAGTAAAAGTGACAAAAGAGCACTTGAAAATCACTAAGGAGCAAAAAGGTTATCAACATACCCGGAACTTTTTCCCATTGTACAATGATGCATTCTTCTGTACCCTTTGATCCCATATCTAAAAACACCATTGAACAATTATAAAAGAAAAGCTCAGCTCCTGGAGTAGGTTTGCAACTGGAAACGGTTTGGCTTTGATTTTGGAACAAAGCCAAGTTAATATTGACACTATAAGTACTAAGCAACATGATAAACAGCTGCACATGTCGTTAAAAAGACATATGCAGCATATAATTTGGGCAAACAATCTTGTTAAACTAACACAAACCAACATCTCCAGCAAGGCAATACAAGCATTCGCATTACATAGAGAAAATTAACTGACCTTGTCAATGGAGTTCTCCAATTCAAAGTCGGGGTGGGGAATTCTGTCGTATGATTGATCCAAAATAACAAATAACTTGAACCAGAAGCAAATAAGATCAAATTTTATGGTCAATAAAAAGGAAAAAAAAGATGAAGAGAGGAGTGGAGGAATATAGAGAACCTGAGAAGGTGCGAGACCTGAAGGACAAGAAAGCAAAAGCTTCGTGTTCTCCATTAGAAAGCTTATCAAGGAATCACGCAATCTAACTGCTCGATGAATGTTCTCAACCAAAATTACAATAACATACAGTTCAGGTAATCAGACATAAGACTTTATCAAACATTGCTTTCTTTCTATTATGCGATTATGCAGTCCTAGAAGAAGAGTTGCATCATCTGAAAAACCCATCAAATGGAGATCTGGATTGGATGTCAAGTCCTTAATATGGGCCTGGTGTTTAAAGACTTTGGTCTATAATGTTTCGGTCTAGTCTTATGACTTCTTGCTCTTGGCCCTAAATCTTAGGTGCTGAATGAAATAAATCTTAAAAATAGAAAGAAAATAAACTTTTTGTTAGAATATGGTGTTAGCCAAATTTATAAATTAAAAATAATAACATCTAACTAATTTCGACAACGTTTAGATAAAAATTACCAGATCGTGAACCCATTTATGTGTATAAATAAAATTGCATTTTGAAGTAATTAGTTATAATAGATAGTGTTTATAATCAATAATACAAAAGCTTTGTATATCAAATACTAGAGGATTGTGGTTCATTAGAAAACAAATATTAACTGGTCCAATCTTAATTCAACTTTGAATTGAGAACGTTTAGGTAAAGAGAAAAGTGTAGATTTTTGTCCAATTTTATATTATCCAATCTTGTCTAATACTTGAAATGATATCGTTTTGGTCACTGAAATATGAGTTTAGACAATATTCGAACTTGTCCAAAGGCTAAAACAGCATCATTTTGGACATTAGACAAAGTTAAACACTATAAAATATCCCACTCCATAATCGGAGATTTGTGTCACCTCCTACACTAACAGAAGTTGTACAACAATGACATAAATATTAGGGGAGTTTAGGGAAGATATCGTCAACCTTAGTTTGGAAAAAGCGTACAACAGCATGATGAGACTTTTATTGAAATCTTTTTGGGGTGAAGCCAGTAGCTCCAGGAAACGTCATTGTCAAATTCAGAGATATTTTCTTTGAAAATAGAAAGATAGTACTTGTTAATGATGCAAATTCACGTGACGTTATTTTGCAAGGTTCTGATATTCTTTTCTTTCGAATCCTGAGAGGTAAAAATTCTGAAGACATGAAATTTGTTAACCAATACTTCTAATCCTGCTCAATTCTTTGTGGTTATATGGTCAGAGCAAGAGAGTTAACTTTTCCAGGAGTCAAGGGAAGCAACTGCAGATGGGTTTGCTTTCGGAACAGGACCGAGCTACACTCTTCAGCGGAGTGTGGTGGATTAATAATGATAATGATCGTCTCTCCCTAGCAATGTATGTGAATATCACAGATAGATTGATGGACTATTTATAATCGAAAGATCAACTATTTGTAACCATATTTGGCTAAAAGTAAAAAATAGTAGAACCTCGCACATGTGGTGTAATAAAGTCTAAAGTTAACATCATAATCTGTATTTGATGCTGTGTAATCTGGTACCATATATCTTACAACGCAACGAACAAATAAATATCTTCAACCTACTATTGCTGTAAAGGAAGGCGGCGAATAAATGCGCCCATTATCATCCTACTACATAGCACATGAAGCCAACTGCATTTGTCCCGTCATTGTTAATGGCTTGTGCATGTCCTGTCATTGTAAATGGCTTGTTCCCCTATGCATTACTTTTCCTCATATGTATACTCTATGATACCTGCATGCTCCATGCCTAGTTTCTTACTTTATTCTTCGTCGCCATACGGATTGCAGGAGGCAAGTGCCAGGCAGTTTACACTGTCAGGAACTTTCCATAACGTGTTTTATGCAGAGAGAAGAATTGATGAATAAATTATGCAAAGAGAAGAATTGATGAATAAAAGGTTTTTTTGTTTAATTATCGTTTCAATCTTATACCCAGCAAAGTTTCAGACACGACTTTCAATCTCCTGAATCCTCCAGAAATTCTATGAAAAGGTACCCTAAGACGGGCCATGTTTGCCTACGTTAGGTAGATAGTATACGTGGCAGATCAATATATCTATATGTCGTGGAATCTAATTAATTACAAGATTACTTGTAAACAGTTCAATCACAGTGTATGGTTTGCTTGATTAGTGGTTAGAAGCATATTTATGGGGTTGATGGTGGTTCCTGTCATGGTTAATAATAGCAAAAATGATCGAACGGTTTTGATAGATCAAAAGGTTTGGTTCCTCTGGTCCCAGTTCAGTTTGTTTCTATAAAGTTTCAATTCTTTTAAAATTCAACAATTTACATTAAAATTAGGTTCAACCTTCAAATCAAGGATAAGCAGGCTACTAGATAGAAATGTACCATATGTAAGAGTAAGAGTAGTTCATAAAGACGTGGATGGACTTGCATATAAAAAAGAGAATTAATAAAAAATTTCAAAACGAAAAGAAAATATGACACATATAAAAAAGAGTTTGTTACATCAAGTGAAGTTATAACTCATAATTTTGATGATAACAAAACTTATTATTAATAATGAATTTACTTTTTGTGATTTTAATAACTATATTATAATAAATCAAGTAATGTGTCAAATATTAAGTTCAATGGATAAAAAAAAGTATATATGCAATTCAAGAGATATTTAAGGGGGCGCTTGGTTCATAGAGGATAATGAGAATGAGAATAAGAATATGAATAAATATAGTAAGGAATGAGAATGGATATAATCATTATAATTATGATGGTTGGTTAGGATGAAGAAATAATTACCATTACCATTGATGGTGGTTGGTTTGTTAAAAACATAGAGAAATTAAAATTTTTAAAATTTTTGTTTTATATCAAATTTTAAATATTTTTAATTAATTATATTTTATGTACCCTATTTATAATGAGAGAATGTTTAAAATCAAGTATATTGTGGTATTTCATTTCCAATAGCTCTTAAAAAAAACTTCAGTATTTTTTGTATCAACATATCGTTAGTTACATAATATCCTCAAAATATAATTTAATAATCCAAAATATTGTATAATTTATTGACATAACAATAATATTCACCATTTTATTTCTATAGTAAAATCAAGTAACATTGTTTAATATAATTTATATTCCTCTGATAATGCAAATGATGTAAAATATGTGTCGCATATAGAATACCTTAACCAAAAGCCTTCAATTGATGCAAAATAACCAGGTACAAAATTACAACATTGTTTGCATCACGATTACAAAAGACTTAACTAATACAAAATAACCTAGTTAGGCAACATCAATTACATCATAACTTCATAATACTTACAAAAATATTAATATGATTCTTCTATCCATCTTCATAGACTAGAAAATAGATAGAGGAATCCAAGTACAAAAGACTTTTTTAAATGACTTGGCAAAGCGAATAAAACATGAACTTTAGCAAGATCATTACAAAATAACGCAACGACCTTACCAACATCCATTTCAGATATGCCAATACTAAGAAGCTCACTGATGAGCTCTTGCATCTTCTCATTACTTAGGGAATCAGATTTAGACTCCGCAATCAAAGCATTTGTAACAGCTACATATTGTGAGGCCATTTGTTCGCAAATAGACTCAAACTTAACAGTGAAATTGTCTAACCTTGACTCAATAGTACTCTGAAGTGTTGCAGGTCTTTGTCTCTTGTAAGAACTTTTCTTTAATTTGTGCCGTCGTTTGCGAATAGGGGCGAGCCATGTTGATCTACATTGAAAAATTTAGCAAATAATTGTCCAATGTATAGATAGGGCATGTTGAAAAGCTAGGTACTAGCAATGAAAAAGAGATAAAACAAGAAGCGAAGGTAATAGAGAAAGAAGATCAGTTCCTATGCACACTTTAAACCAAATAGCTGATGTACTTCCAATTCCCAACCTTGATAAAAATAAATCAAGTTTAGGTCAATTGATTAATAATGGATATATATGAATGAAGGGTGGGGAGAGAAGCACATGAGAACATGTGCACTCTTTCAGAGAGCAAGTTGGCTGGGACTTCACAACAACTATAGCACATCAATTAATGGGTCCCCAAAAGGATCGAATTAATTGATCCACTTATGTGACTTGCACTATTGCCCTGATCCAAGAAGACGTTTGACATTTTAAAGTAGCTTTTCGCTACATAAAGGCAAAAGCTACTCGGCAAAAGCTACTCCTTCTTGGGGGTAATTAGGTATGGTTTGTCTCAATGCACAACCAATCCATGTAACATTTTAGTTGCCCTATTACTACATTATTGATCTTCCTATGGGAGTTTCACGTACAGTTCTTGCAATAATCTACTATGATTCAAGTTTTGTCTTGTACATATTCTAGGTTGCTTTAGTCTCAAAATTTAACCAAATGTAGATCCATACAACACTCATACGTAAATTGGAAGGATCTTCCATCTTCCTTTCAAGAATTCATAGTTGAAAGAATACAAGGACAACACAAGACCTCTTCTTGACTAACAGTGGTGATAATGTAAATAAAAGACAACAAAAGCACCTAGAACAGTTATAATTATAAAAAATAATATGAACACATTATGGTTAGATACCTAGTGAAGCAATCATTTTATAATGTTCAGTGAATGTTGTTCATCAAAATGCAGAAAACTTATAGTGTTTACGCAACCTTTATGCTTGTTTAGCTTCTTGTAGATCTCAAGTCGTTACACAAGGTCCTGTATCATATAACGATCATCAAATTGGAGCTTCAATATATAAAAGTGAATCGACATACAATGAGAAGACATTAAGGATTTCCTTTAACAACACTTTATATTAGTTGACATTTCATATGACTAGGTCAAGATATGCTCTTCGATTTAAATAAAAGAGAAAAACAAGAGGTATGTTTAGTTTTGGTAATTACCATTTATGACCAACATATGACATTTGGGATACTTGTAGCAATGGTTAGAAAGCTTTATTAGCATTGAAAGTATAACATGTGCTGTATAAAAGTCAAGTTTTTATTACAAAAGAAGAGATTGATTGTGAGATCTTCATCTTAAGAAATAGTGTTGCTAAAAACACTGAAAAGGTGTCACACATTATAGGAATGCTCAAGAATCATTTCTAGGCTTACAAAATAAAATATGGATTCTGAAGCTATACACCCAAATATCACTATCTTAACCATTAAAGGTACTACAAAGCGACACATTTTATAGCAACCAATCATACGTACTTCTTTCTTCACTTGCTACTCACCTATCTTGCTTGATAGAGATGGCAGTGGAGTGATGTGTGTGTATATGTGAGGTAGAGACAGGGTTTTCTTCATTGTCTAATGTCTACTCTACAGCTTATCACCAAGTGGTCCAGTTTTGGTTACTTGCAATTCGTAATAATTGTAGCGAAATGTAAGTGACTCTCAAGTCATTCCTTTATCTTTCTGATCTGAAAGTTGCCTTTTTTCTTCCAGTTTGACTATCCTCATATCAGTACTATAACTATTTGCTTAATAGAATGTAAACAATGCTTTCAAAAAAGCTTGATCGGGTGTAAGTATTGCTTAATTTATCTAGTTAACTAATCCTCCATTATTGCTTATTATATAGCAACCAATGATCACTACACTATTACAAGGACCCAAAACCAATGATTAAAGTACAAAAAATCCAGAAAATGAAACATTAAGTTGATTCTTGTCATTTATTAAGACAAGGCATAAAAAGAAAGAAATTTATGAACTTATAGTGTCTTGAATTCCTAATAGCTGCTTCAGAGATGTATAGTAGAAGATAAGGCACTATTGTCTACCAGAGCTTTTGAAAACATATTATAGAAATCTAGAAATAACTAAACAAAGTATTTAGCCTTTGTTTGTATAGAAAGAAAGCAAGAGAAAAGAAAGGAAGAGAATTGTATTTCTCTTTGTTTCTATTGTTTGGAAAAAAATAAGTAAAAGGAAAGTGAGAGAATGGAGAGGAATTTGAGAGAAATTTGGACCAAATGTATTTCCCACCAAATTGGTGGAAAAGGAGGGGAAATTTAAGACAAAGTAAGGCAAGATAAGTAAATTACCATTGAATCCTTATTTAACAAAAGAAAAACAAGTTCTATAATCAAGGACATAAAGGTCTATAAGTTTCAATTCCCTCCTTTGATAAATTAGGAAAACAAACAAGGAAAAGAAAATTTCATTTCTCTTCCATTCTTTTCTCTTCTTTTCCACTCAATATTTTCTTTCCTTTCCCTTGTGCAAGTAAGGATCCAAACAAAGGCTTAAGGATGCAAGAAAATTTAAAATTGTTGCATAAAGTTAAGTCATAATTCTATTAAGGGGCCACAGTTGAACATATTCTTATCAAATTAACAGAATAAACAAAGAAAAGAATAAATGAGAAAGATTCCAAAATGTGGATAATCTCACGACTAAACAGAATATTGGACTCTACTGGACATTAGTACAATAGTGCCAAGACTTGTTCTGATGCAAACTTGAGTTCCACTTTGCCCCTAAAGAACTGGGATCCCAAAAGGCTAGCTTCACAATAACTTTTGGACAGAAAATTTCTAGTTGTAAACTTATATTCCAGATGCTACTTCTCTGGAAATATCGCATCTTTCTTTCCTCTTTCTCAACAATGGAATTCCACCCCGCACTTGTATAAGCATGAGTATGCAAAGAAGCTAAATCAGGTAATAGATGCCACTGAGCTTTCTTTCAACTAGAGATCCCATTCAACCCCACCATCAGTTTCACTTCAACTTAATCCAAAGAGAACTTGATTGAGAAATCATGGAAAGGGCTTGGCAAGAGAAGTACACTGAAAGCAATCAGATTAGATTAAATAGCAGAACTTGTTTACTTTCTCGTTATCCTTCTACTTAGTTGCATTGATTTCAAGTAAGCATACAATGGAATCCATTCTTGTAAGCTTTGTAAAACTATACATCTACACGTTTGATATAAACAATGAATTCAAGCTCAATCCAATTCATAAAACAATCCAACTGCAGCAAATTTGAAGAAGAAAGCAGATGTAACACCGTAAAAAGGGAATATAAACTTTACCCAGCTACAGAGAGAGTTCAAAACGACCACGCAACTCAGATAGCAACTGGGACTGTACCCACAAATCTCCGAACATACAACTAGGACACTTAAGACGAAGCTTTGAGATTTGAGAGGGCAAATGTTGGTTTTTTAACTAGTCCTAATCGTTTATATATTTGAGTTTAATATCTAAATTCGAAGCCATCCAAATCTTTTAGTCGAATTCATAATACTAAGAATATGTTTGATCTAAACCTCTTTTAATAAAGAAGAAATTGATGAGGAATGGACACGTTATCCTTTAATAATAAATTATAATTCTATGTTTTATTTAATCATTTTTATGTACGGATAAAATTTGTGTTGTGTTAGGTTTGATCTCGGAGCAAGAGGTCGGTTACATTACACTTCTGCTCAACTTTAACATTACCGTCAGATATGCATGGCCCACAAACATTTCAGCTATTTAGTATACTGGAATAGAATAAATAGAGGATAGTTATTTTTAATAATAAAAAAATGAGAAATAGAAAAGAATGAGTATTTTTGTTTGATTTAAAGAATGAAATATATAAAAAAAATTTATTCCAGTATTTGATTTAAAAATATAAATAAAAAATAACAAAAAAATAAATAACAAAAAAATCAAATTATTATTATTATTATTGTTGTTATTATTATTGTCCGTCTCTCAATTTTGGACATCATTTTCATAATACGTTGTATCTTTGGTTTCTGCTACGTGATGGAGTCTGTTTTTGGCTTCTTATTTACTTTTTATTATAAATGTTACAGTCCATGAGTTAAAAAGCAGTGCACAACGATGCTACATTCTAATTCCTCTTGTGTTTCGAATTTGATAATGAATTGAGACCATTATTTTATCACAGAAACAAAATCAATGGCCTAAGTTTCCGAGTGCTCCCATCCTGATACAGTGGAATCATCAAACGAAATGAAATGCTTTACTATCCTTCAGCTCTGTCATTCATGCGATCCAAGAACTAAAAAGATACGTCTTTGGATCAAACGGACGTGTTTTGTCTCTCAATAAACACTGAACCCCCAACAGAACCCTGCTACAAACTTCCCCAAGTCTTTGGAAGAACGCATGGGAAGTAAAAGGGAACTCCAAAGTTTTACAGTGGCAAAACATACAGTACCTAACATACATTATTGGATGTCAAATTGACTGTTGGCTAAAACAGGGACTTGCACATCTTAAATGTAAATGTGAAAATGTTTATGTGCAACTTATTGGGGCGATCGAAGTCAAAACCAATAGCTCACTTCTTCAGTAACTGTGCGCTGCATTGGGCCATAATCTTTGATGCCCTAGTAATGGAATCAGTCATATAGAAATTTTCTATAGCAGCATTAAATGGCGTCGAACTCATCTTCTGATTGCTCTCAGGCTTCAGAGAAAACCCAAAAGTAGCTGGCTCTCTCTCATCCAAACTTAAGAGATTTGGTGCCACAGTTCTGATCCGGGATCGGATGGCCCCAAAGTTATCGTAAGGCAGTCGCACACCAGCAACTTCAGAAAGAGCCCGTAGTATCTTCCAATCATCCCTAGCATCGCCAACTGTTGGAACTGCAGGCAAAGTCTGTTGTGTGCAGCCTTCTGTGTTTTCATATGTCCCTTCCTTCTCACTGAATGCTGAAGCAGGGAGAATCACATTGGCCCGATATACACCACGATCACCATGATGCCCCTGGTAAACCACAAAGGCATCTTTTGGAATCTTGTCCAAGTCCGCATCATCGGCACCCATCAAATATACGAACTTGGCAGTCTCAATGCTTTGGTTCGACTCTGGAACAAGCCCAAGGTCAAGAGCTGCAGCTTGGGCAGCATTATGAAGTAATACATTGAATCCATTCCAGTCCGGCCTCACAACATTTCCCTTTTTGGCAATGGCCTCAACTACTGAAAAAACTGCATCCTTGTCCCCTCGCTCAAAGAGCCCAGCACCAACAATTATGACTGGGTTTTTGGCATTTGATATAGTTGAAAAAAAGGGGTGGCGACCCTCAACGATTTCAAGGAGAGTCTGAGGACCTGTGCCAAGATGCTCGTAATCATAGTTGAAGTCAGCTGGAGGACCAACATAACCAACCTTAGCATTGCTAGCTCGGACAGTCTTTCGGATTCTAGCATTCACCATAGCAGCTTCTACCCTTGGCTGCCAGCAAGTTTTAAAACATTAATCAGTTAATGTAATGAAAATGCAGCCACACAACAGGATGAATAAGCAAAACTACTCACTCCATCCATCCATAACATTTTCAAAAGAAAATAGAAAAGATGAAAAATGTGAAAAGAAAATCAACTAAAAAACAACTTATACGCACTTGATATTCACATTAATCAATAGCTTTGAAAATGATATGCATGCTTAGTTAAACACTTGCAAAACTAAATGCACATTACGCAAATTTGTTTTCAGACTATAGGAACAACGAAAGAGCACATGAAATTCCAATACAGATAAAGTAGCAAGAAAAGATTAAGTAATAATTAAAGAAGATAAGGGGTAAAGAATCTTAAGAGTGTTTTCAAGGACTTTTCCCGTTCACATATCAATATCTTTTTCCATTTATTTATTTTCATTTCCATGGGAAAAGGAAAAGGAACGCAAAACCATGTTCGATTTGGTTAATACTGAAAACAGTCTGCTGTATAGAGATGCAACTAATTTTGCATAATCTTTAGTACCTACAAAAAATTTATGATATCAAAACCAATGATGTCATTAATGAGTTTTCAAAGTCGAAAATAAGGAACACTCAACCATTTTATAGAGTATATTGCCTATAACATCTCTAAAAATACGATTATCATATATTGTCACTAGTTGAACAAAAATATCATACACAAGTTTCATTAAAATAAAGTAATTAAATATATAGTAATACAATACTAACTATTTTATATCAAACATATATTTCATTTCTTCAAATTGAGGTGAAAAACCAAATAGAATTTTAGGATATAAAACAAATTTAAAAATATTCCTCAGAAAAGAATATAGAAATTTATAGTTAATTTTGACTGAATTTGAAATTTCAAAATCTTGTACAGTTATTTATTAAATAATTTATTTAACAAATACAAATTTTTCAAACCATACAGCTATTGTAAGAGAAGGTAGAAAACAAGTTTTGGGCCTTTTGCAAATCTAACAAAAATTTAAAATTAAAAGATAAGTGGCCAACTGTTCCCAGTTTTCCAAATCGAAAAATGTTCATTTGCATAAAAAAATTTATTTTTCCCATTTTCCTGCGAAAGAATTTGGAAACTTATTCTAGTATTCCACGACGAATAAGCCTTAATTAACATGTCATAAAAAACGGAAGGAAACATGTCAATGAAAAAACTAAAAAATGTCACCAAAATTAGGTTAAATTTGGAAAATTAAATATTAAAACAGATAAGGTCTGCCCTCCCAATTTGTGTGTTAAAACTTTTATGAAAGAAATTTTCTTCCCAAAACAAGCATTATGGACTTGCACTACACTAATCTGAGTTAACAACTATAATCCAGCACTTAGACACTCCAAAGATTAAACATGTTAGTGTATTACCTGTGTACCAACCAAAAGGAAAACATCCGCTTTCTCAAGACTACTAATGCCAGTATTCATAATGTACCCAGATCGTAGATCAGCATTTGGGCTTGGGCCATTTCCTTCACACCACACATTGTTTGACCCCATTCTGTTTAAGAAATCTTTCAGAGCAATCATGGCCTCGGCATCAGATAACCGACCGGCAATCCCAACAATTTCTTCTGGTTTAACTTGATGGACAACCTCAGCAACCACAGTTAAGGCATCATGCCAGCTAACAGCCTTAAAACGACCATCAGATCCACGTATCATGGGATCATTCAATCTCTGCCTCTTAAGTCCATCATAACAGAAACGAGTCTTGTCTGATATCCATTCTTCATTTATGTCCTGAAATAACACCACTTGCGTGAACATGTCATTATAACAAATAACAAGTAGGAGCACAAAATAAAAAGGAATAAATCATTTGACTTGTCAAATTTCTTCTTTACCAAAATCAGCTTGCATAAAATGCAAATAAAAGTCAGGAAAGAAACCAGACAATGTTCAAACAAAATAACAAACCAATGAATCTAAAAATCCGAGAAATCCCTCTATGAGCACATAAAAAAGATGTACGTTGTCAGTAAAGAATAAGGCATAGCCAAACATCATCTTGCCATTCTATAAGAACCTCAGGTAGCTCTTACCAGTAACAGATCAGGTATAAACCAGGTAAGTAGACTATACGAGTCTAGTAGACAGCTTCAGTTGAAAAGTTCTCAAAAGTTTTATAGTTGGATAATCCATGAGCAGCCCAAGGAGATGTATGCAATCAGCCTATCTAGCTTTGACATATTGAACTGAAAAGATAATCTATTTAGATTAGCTATGTCTTATTCGTGCTACCAAAATTTTGGGATTCATGTTGAGGTAAGATGAAAAACAAATAGATTTGAGCAATAAACTGACCATTCAATTTGAATGAGTTTGATCCTTGTGTGATGCAGTTGATAACTCCTTACTCTTTAACCATACATATAACTTTTGCTCCTAATATCTATTCTTGAGTTTCTTCCTAGCCTTCTCTGAATTCCATACATCAACTCTTGGTTTTGAAGTATCTCTATATCTTATCCATGTCTTGGTTATAAAATATCTCCCATTTTGATGTAAGCAAAAATTTGGTCCTTGGGTGAAATTAATACCTAATTTCTCAACTAACTATACAGAGAGCAAGCAAAGATATATGGAAAGGGATCAACACTTCTTTATTAGAATATCTATTATACTATAACTGGGGAACTGAACCTGCTGTTAGCCAAGACATTTTTATTTAATCCTGTACGTGGGTTGAGGTCCTGCTCCTATACAGAACATATTTCCTCACTTTTAGAAATATATAAAACTGATACCTATGATTCAATACTATAACTTGTTATCATTCAACTAAGTGCCTAAGTACAATTTAGGCAACCTGAGTTATGGATTGTTTTGGGAATGAGATCAGGAACCTGAATCATAGGTTAGGATAGATCATCATAGGCTCAAGCAAACTTGTTCTAAACAACAAGCTGAAAGTTTTCAAGCACACTTTCCAATGTTGTAATTTTCAGAAGTGATGTAGAAGAAGGCCCAGACACTGATATATCACAGTAGATACATACTAAATTGCTTTCTACATTGTATAAATGAATAGTTTTAACTCCCATTGACATTTGACAGTGAATTTCAGCAGAAGCCTAGAATGATTTTTAAACTGGTATATGGCAACCCAAACGCTATGGGTAGAAAAGTGCAAACCACAGGTTCCACGGTCCAAGATTAATCAAAGACAATAATCTATTCCATCCACACACACACACACACACACACACACACAAAGAAGAAACTACTAACAATTCCTGTATTTGCTGAACAGATGACAAAACATTGAACCCTCTTCACCACAAAAGCAGTGCCTTCACTGCACAAGGGAACTATGAATTATAAAAGGTGCAATTTAGTAGTTCATTTGACACAACCACAAAATTTACCTCATTCAACCTTGGAATAATGCGCATAACCTCTGGACCCCTACTATCTATCCGAATGTTTGATCCAACTGCATCAGTAACATCGATACTCTCAGTTCCTTTCAATTCCCAATTTCGGGCTTTAAACGCAAAAGGCTTGGAGGTTAGAGCTCCCACGGGACATATGTCAATCACATTTCCAGAAAGTTCACTTGCCATAAGCTTCTCAACATAAGTCCCAATTTCTTCTCCACTACCACGGCCTAACATGCCAAGATCCTGCACGCCAGCAATTTCAGTTGCAAACCTGACACACCTGTACCATATAGAAAAATACAACAACAAATCATATGAGTCAAAGAGAAATATAACCATGTTAAATAAAAACCATTGAACAAAATATTTCAAGAATTTCTTCTACTGAAGAGTGTTGCTAATTAATACTTATCATTTATTCAAAACTTGGCAGTACTCAAAGATATTGACAGAAAAAGCACTAGTCATCAAAATTCTGTTAATTTCATAAACATAAGTAGAGGTAGGCCTGGGAACCCAAAAGGACACTAAAATTACATCACAAAAATACTATGCTTGTGCACATTACCCCAAAGCAAAAGCCCTTGTTTGATCTGAAAGCACTTGGAACTACTACATGATAACCATCAACAGCATTCCTCATAAACATATAGATAGAATCATTAACCTCATTCCTCATAGGATAACTGAATTTCAAAGAAATCAAACTTCAACTAATTTCAAGCAAAGCAAATGGGTCAACAAAAATAAACGTTTTGTTGCCTCCCCAAACATACATATATAAGAGGAATTATAAACTCCCTGCCAACTGTTGCAGCTTATGTCCAAAGAAGATATCAAGAAATAGTCTTATCTCTAGACGATCACCTTTTATAAAGCATTTGAAAAAACAAAACAATCTATAAATAGAACAAAATAGTGTTGAGTTCTCTGTCTGAACAGCTAATAACTTCAAGCCAACTATGAAGATAAGGAAACTTCTCTCAGTGAATGCAATACATGTTTTGTAAGTCACCAGACAAGTTGAGCTAATCAATACACTGTTTAAGATATCTTTTACATCATTCTTTTTCCAAAAATTACATCCTCAAATTTGACAAACATGGGTTAAAAAGAACACAAAGCAAACACTGAGCACCAAACAAACGATATATCTCATAAGAAAGAGACCGTCAAATTCAAACCTTGTACACTGGATACATCTAGTCATCACAGTCTTCACTAAAGGACCAAGATTCTTGTCCACAACTGATCTCTTTACTTCAGTGAAGCGGCCACGATCAGATCCAAATGCCATGGACTGATCCTGAAGATCGCATTCTCCACCTTGATCACATATTGGACAATCAAGTGGATGATTCATGAGCAGAAACTCCATCACACCTTCGCGTGCCTTCTTTGCGAGGGGTGTATCAGTTTTAATCTTCATTCCTAAAAAACAAGAAAATCCTCTAGTAAACAAGCTAATCGAATCAAACCCAAAAGGTAAATTATACATAGTGTGAGTTACTAAAGAAACCTCAACCAGAAAATCGACAGAAAAAAACAAAGACGACATTGAAGCAACATCAGCATATTCTCTGCTTCTTACATCGCGCGTCAATTGGAATGGGCGAGTCAGAATTGGTTGTCAAAGAAAATTAACATGTAAAGTTCAGTCGATGCTAATTCACAAGAACAAAAGAAGAACAGTAATAGAATACCGAAGGGAGTACCTCTATATAACTTATACAGTTAACGATTTTCTTTATCAGATTTAGTTACAACACAAATAAAAATATAGGAATATGACATGAAGTTTGTGTGATGATTACCAGGAAGAGCAGGCATGGCACAAGAAGCCACGGGCTTAGGAGACTTCTCGACTTCGACGAGGCACATACGGCAGTTGCCGGCGATGGAAAGGCGGCTGTGGTAGCAGAATCGAGGAATGTCGACGCCAGCGACCTCGCACGCTTGGAAGACGGTGAAGCCCTTGGGAATTTTGACAGGATACTCACCCACAAAAACCTCGATCGCATCATCAGGGTTGGGGAAGTGGACACGTGCGCCAGCCACTGGGGTTCTAGGTGGAAGATCTGGGGTGGGCTCGGGTGCTGCAACGGCAGCAGTAGTTTCCGGTGACTGACGGGGAGAGTCAGAGAAAATGGAGCGGAGGAAGAGACGATTCACAGGGATTCCTCAACGCCAATAACCCTAGCCCCTTTTTTATAGTACTCTCTAATATTTGCAACTTTAAGGAGTAATTAAATACCGATTTGATAAATTTATTCAGCGTTCCTCGACGTTTTCTCTGGCAAAACGTCGCAATGTTTAATTTACAAC
>JANZLC010000002.1:14868816-14882636 GCA_026413385.1 Erythroxylum gracilipes | reverse complement strand
CAAATTTGTATCTGCAGACGCTTAAAAAGAGACATAATGACCCTGGATACATTTGAGGAACAAGAAAAATCCCAAAGATTACTACAATGACGATCATATGAAGATGAAGACGAACAAAATGAGGAACATATGGATGAATAGGGTGAACAGATGGATGAATATGCGGATGAATAAGTTGAATATATATAATATGATATAATTGAGAGAGAACACAAATCGTCAGGAAAGAGACAATATCAAAGAAACCAAAAAAAGGAAAGGTCCTCTCTTCCAATAGCACACCAAATGCAAATACCCTAAAGATTAAGGGAGATATAATCAAGCATCTACAAGGAAAGAATGCAAGCAAGACTGCAAGAGAATCTACAAAATTAACCAATTGCCCAATAAATTTCAAAGTGACTCGACTATTTATTTCGGTATAAAACCAAACAAAAACAAGACATGGACATAAAAATTACCACAGAAGACTTGGGTGAAGAAGTCGGCTATGAAGAAGCTAATGGTGCCAGCACAAGCGATGGAAGGGGAACAACGGTGCAAATACATGAAATTCAGGGTTTGTAGATTTGAGGGTTTTGTTATTGTTTAATTATTTGATTAATTTATTAGGATAATTAATTTTATTGAAATTAAATTTAACATTACAAATGTATTAATTATTTTTACATTATGGATATTTTCCAAAAAGAACTAATTTGTAAAATGAAGCATACGATATAACTAAAGACGTACATTTTATGGTTGCGAGTAAAAATAAAATCCCCAAAATCAAAACCACCCCGCTCGCTCTATAGTTGATTCTAATTTCGATCAAGAGGACTTTGGGTCTTGGCATCTAAAGATTTGCCGAGGTTAATTGAGTACAAGATTCACCCATTCCAGCCACAGTTAACAGTTGAAATAACTTCAAACGTAGAGAAATATAGTGAAGGTATGAAAGACTTTTTTTTTTTTTTGAATGGAGGTATGAAAGACATTTAAACTTACATTTATCTCAAAAAAATTTAAATTAAACGTAAGTTTCATCATTCAACTTGGGACTATTACACAAGTTTTAGCTAACAATATTACACAAACCCAAACCCACAGCATTCGTTATTTAGTCGTCATCATCATCACACTCAGTCCGAAGTCCCGCAATAAAATGAAATCTCGAAAAGTCTGATAGTACGCATTCGGTGTCTAGTCAATTTACACAAATTAATATAACAATCATAAGAATTGAAATGCTAATAAAAAGAAGGGGAACGGGATTACAAGTGTTTGATTAAACTATCATTTTCAGAGGAAATCAATCACTTTTGTCCAATTAGAATGTGAAATATAACACAATGGGGTTTCCCTTGTAACAACTTGACATATAAGCCACCCCCACAAATAATAGATCTTCTAAAAAGAAGCATTCATCATTTGAATAGCTTTAGCTAATAATATTAATGAAGCTTAAATAGACTAGTGGCAGCATCCTGGGGAGAATTTGACAATCATATTGTTCAAACACTGTAAGCAATTTGATCCTACCATTTGGTTATCGTGCATGTATGCCCTCAAAAAGAAAAAGTTCCTCAATCCCGTTTCAAAGACTTGGTGATGAGGGCACTGACAAGTATTATTGCAAGGTAAGCAAAGAGGGTGATGGCAATGCCTCCTATTAAAACAAGGTGATCAAATGTAGAATTCTGTACTGTATATACTCGAACACCAAGTCCATTCCAATTGCTTTCTGTCCAAACTGGGTCGACCATTCCCATAGTATCTGAGGAATTTGGTGGTAAAACATTCCAAGTTCCAGTTCCAGCTTCAAATTTCAACCTGGTAGAATATGCTGGTACATACCTGCAATGTTCCACACAAACTCTCACTCCGGAACAATCAACTAGAAATTGTCACCTGACAAGATAAACATGCTTAACAGAAAATGTCATATAGTTGATTTGACCAAGTGAGTACACAAATCGGGGCAAGGATGGACTAATGTTTTGTAGGAACAAACGTATGTTGTTAATGAATATGATGTACTATATGCACAATTGGACACAAGGAAAAAATGAAAAGTAGCTTTACTATCTTAGCTGAAAATTTTGTAAGATGGGTTTTATAGTCGATCTAATTAACCTTATCTGCACTTTTGCTGCTATATGCATGGTAGGAAGATACAAAATTTAGTGCAGTTGACAGGATTCTACTGGTGACACCCATTCAAGGTTATTGTACATGCATCTTGTGGCACAGAAATGCTCCATATCTTTCCAACATGTGGGTTTGACACTGAAAACTACTCTCTGAAGTCTTGAACAAAATGTTTAACATGAGTTTGATTGAATTTCTAATTCAAAACACTAGTTTCAACTTTCAACAAGTAACCTACCTGGTTGTGGAAATAACACAAACTCCAACTCCCTTCTCATTTGTTTCTGCTTTGATGCACACTTCTCCTGTGTTGCTGCAATCTTGTGAACAGCTAAAGCTAGCAGTCTCCTTAGGTACAGAAGTTCTATCGGCCAAAAAGTTCCATAAGAATCTGGAAACATCACTGACATATCCAAGATATGGAGTCGATGAAGGTTCCCCAACAACCACACCAACATAATGACTTGGGCACGCTGTTGATGGAGATATATAATTCTTCACCAATTCACAAGATAAGCCCGGTTCACATTCTAAGAGACAACCCATGAGTTCTTCAACCAGAGAGGCATTTACACTGATAGCACTCAGACTTGAACTACTAATAGTGTTATTGCCACTAGCAAGGATGTAAAGGGTGCGGGCAACAAGAGAAGCCGCTGCCACTATAGCTGAAGAGTTTATTTTTGCTGCATAAAATATATCAATCAAGAACTTGCTGTATTTATTATAAACCACATACGTATTTCTTCAGGATGTCCCAAATTTATAAAATTGTTTCCATTGAACGCTTTTAGAATATTGATAGCAATTCAAGATTTTAAAGATTGTCTTCCTAATCTGTCACTTTCTCCATCTCCAATTACGACATGAGATCATCAACCGTGTTTCAAAATTTTATAGAATGGATTAAAAAGGAGAGCCAGAGAATAGGACAAGCGGGAAGTAGAAAAAGCACTGCAAGAATAAAATGACAATTGAAATAGATACAAAAATTTGAGGACTGTCTTGAAAAGAAGCCCACATATCAACATAATCCAACATCATCTCACCATCATTTAAAAATTGCATTGAGTAGGATCAACAAAAATCAGCACAAAGTGCTCCTTTTTACATTTTAAATATATTTTAGACTCAATCAACAGAAGTAAAAGTATTAGGGCTTGGAAACAAACATGTACAAAGAATTAGGAATTTCAACATCATTATCCTCAATTTCTTAGCAGGTAAAACTCAACTTACAAATGTCATCAAGGTAACTATGATAGAACTTGTTGCTGAACGAACTATCGAAATCTTCCAGTACAATCCCAGGAGTTGATGAATTCTGCTGGCAGGTAGGAGAATATTAGCCATGATACTTGCATATCCCCATAATACCATATCTTTTCTCAGACAAGAAACAGTCTTCAAATTATTGCTATCCAGTCATAGTTACTCAAAACAAATCTAATGCATGAACAGGAAAGCGAAAATTTTTCACCAGTAGTCATAAAAGGAAGTCACTAATCCCAAATGCTCTTTACAGGCAAATTAATCACAAATTTGAATTCCGAGTAAGAGTAGTCCAAATTTCAATGACAAGTGGAGATTTCTAAAAGAATCCAATATTTGACAACAGGACAGTGTCAACATTTTTACCTAACCTCGCTTGTCCTGCACTTGCCAAATTAATCAAACAAGATATAATGGGACAGGTATCCCGGTGCATTCTATCAATTCTATCCCGACACCCATGTCAAATCCCTCTGGAAAACTTTGATATAATTTCCACTTGCAGAAAATCCCTTATTCTTTAAATATGAAGGAGTTATTGCCATTTTCTAAATGTTCCTTTCATTCTAATCAATAGCACGCATCCAGAGAATTTGACAACTTCACTGTCACGTCACAATTAAACTGGGTATAAATTGGATACGGTGCCCCTTTCATCATCCTTCCCAGTACCCACAGACCACCCTACATACTGAAGCCAGAGTTAAATATCCCAAGTTAACACAATGGATAAAGGGATAAACTAGGAGCATAATCTTATATTTCAAGTTTTAATGGGTAATCAGAGCTGCAACGGAAATGGAATATTTCTATGGAATTTTTGCAATTTCTACTAATTCATGCAATAAAGACAACAGTACAAGTGTATGACCAAAACAAAATCAATGCATAACGTGTCTCAGAGCTTTGTACCTTCCTCAAGAATGCCATCAATGACGATGGAGGAATCCCAGGATTTGAAGTGCTAGAAGATTTAATCAAAATATTTTTGGATTTTAGGGAATTCTGAGCACGTATCAAGGCATTCAACATTTCGTTGGTGGTAGATGATACCTACACTGATAAATGCTAGAATTAGTCTATCTAAATGAGCTCAAAGCTGAGATAATAATCAATAAATACATCAAGGGAAGTCGTGTAATGATGTGGCATAATTTTGCAGACATTCTAATGAAAATTAACAAGAAAATCGTTTTATAATTTGAGAAGAAAGTGATAGAACCAAGACAACTCAGAAATGAATTTACATATATAGTAAATATATATATATACATATATGATGTTAGTTGCGGGGAGGGGGGCTGACAACCTCATGATTGGATGTCAGCTAACCGAATCTGTTATTCCTAACAGATTCTTAGTATAAATAAGCAATAGACACGAGGAGAGAGGGATTATTGGGTATACTGTTGAGTGTGTGAGCCATAGGCGGGAGGTGCTGGTCCTCGAAACCAGATTATCTTTGTATTCGTTTTACAGAAATCAATAGCAAACACATATTTCTCCATACCTGTTTTCTGGAACCTATCAGAAAGCAAGTAGAAAAAGAGAGAATATATCTTGTCCTCTATGATGACCTTAATATTATTGGATGAAGAACCTAAAAGCGTGTACAAGTGAGAATATTATTCAAATGAAAGAAAATCACTTTATAATTTGAGAAGGGAGCAAGTAGAAAAAGAGAAAGAATGTAACTTGTCGTCTGTGATCACATTAATATTAATGGATGAAGAACCTTAAAGCATGTATAGTGAGAATATTATTCAAGTGAACTGACAGGCTAAACAGTTGAAAGAAAAAAAGAAAGCACTGGAAGAGATGAGAGAAAAGAATTGACGGAACGATAAAGTTAGTTGGTGTAAAATACTAGTCAAAATAGTTTCACTTTGTGTATGACTAGTAGCCATTTCCATCACTTAATGAGCTTCAGGACAATGAAATCACCACTTAACTGCTTCCAGAAACTTTCTTTTCATGAAGACCCATATCCACATTCAACAAGATGAACTCTCCTCTTCCGAGAAAAAGAGACTGTCCATCTAACTAGAAATTTTAAATGGCAAGAAAACTCAACACATGATTTGAATCACATCCAAGCATATTTGTTGTGTGAGATTAAGATATTGATGTGAGTGTAAAAGATGACGATCCCTGTTAAAGGTATGTATAACATATTCCTAGTTAAACACAATACTTAAAGCTTTTAGTTTGACAGTTTCTTGACATAGTATAAGAGTGACCAAGAGATCTCAAGTTCAAAAATGCTACCCTTGCCATGTCAAAGAAAATTTTGGTTTCTTTTGAGCTTTTTCCATATCGTCAAGCAAACTGACTTCTAACTAAAGAAGGCTCTACAGCTAAATATGCTTACAACATTCCTTGTCCCATCTAAGAGTTTAGACATTTGAGCTGAATAAGTTTTCACACCCCCCAATTTTTTTTTCCATGAATACATTATTAGCTTCAATGCCATTTTGCATCAAAAGACATAAATGTGAGAAATCCCCTAATTATCAAAATGTCATAACCATCAACCATCCAGTCATCTTCATGTTTAGAACTTCTTGGAACAAAAATATCTGTAATAGAAACTAGCAATGAAAAAAAAAGAAATAGATGGAACCTTTTATCACTATATTGATCAGCTGTCCAAGTTTACAAAAAGGCAATATATAGCAGCATCATTGCATGTACACCAAGCGTTAAAGCATGCATATAAAAAATAATTAACAACAACTCGGCTTGGAATTTACATTGAAGTAAAGCAGTTCAAATAGAGCAAAAATACTGCAGTTTAAGCTTGGAGAATAAATTAATTCATACCCCTGCTGCATGAGCAAAAAAAGTTGTATTGCCTCCACTGATGCCTTTCCCAACAGATCCTATTTCTAGAACCTACAAAAATAAGTTAGCACATTAACTGCTAACCTCATCACATGTTAAGACACAAAGAAAATAAGCACCAAAAGAAGCAAAATACAGCCACATATCAACTTACATACGAAATTCACGCACCTTAAGGTGACATGGAATACAATTATAGCACTTCATTTTCTTTTTTGGATGCTAAGGGGGTTTCAAACCATTGAGCCACTACAACTAGGAGAGAAAGGGAAGGGGATATGTCAATTCAACCAAAGGTCAATGGCATGCTACTACAGGACTTGAATCAAAATTCTTTAAAAGGCGTTATTCACTAGTGTGGCTTTTATGTTTGTGAAAGTCTATAACTTAATAAAACCTGCAATATCAAAGCTGGCAATTCTGTTCTAGACATCTTGGTGGGTATGAGAATACCATATCAATCAGTGTGCTGTTGAGGCCTTTAACAGCATCTGATTGTAAATCAAGTTCCAGCAGAAAACGCCTGCTACCAAGATAACCCCAGGCCTCCCCAGTGAAAACTGCAAAAACAAGCTGTATAAATTACTGAAATCGTTAGCCAAGTCAGCTGTTACAACAAAATGTAGTTCTGCTAGATTATGGAATTGACGACAATAAGTTACTAATTCTGAAAAACTAATTATTACATGTTAGGGATGTTACTGCAGCTGGAATATTTACCCAAGAATGGGGTTGTCCAGCTGACAAATTTTTTTAGTAATAATCAGTCGAAAGTGCAAGTAATTTAACCACATCAAGACACAATCAATCAGTAGACTTTTAAACTTTACTTCTTTTCACTTCTGTCACGTATATTTACACATTAATTACATGCAGCAACAAGCAAGTCATTACATATTAAAAAGTTATCACTATTCTTTAACAGGTTGAAAATTTAAACCAAAATCCTAAATGTATTAGAGTAAACCTGGAATCTATGCATAAAGTCCAATTTTCTTATACAGTGAATTATTACCGAGCATGAGATATATCGTATTATTAGAGGTTCATTTGTATTCCTTAAGTTGAATGGAACATGAATATAAATGAACCATACAACAGGCTTTGGGCTCTAATCATTTTGTTCATACACTTGGTAGGAGGGAGGGTGGAAATCAAAATTTGAAAAAAAGAATGAGATACCATATTCCCACTCCCTCAATTCTAGTACTAATGATGATTAAGAAGCAACTCAACAGAAAATATTGGATCTGTTAAGGGAAAATTCAAAGATCGAGGACTACGCCCAACTCGTCCAAGTTGATGAAGGTATCTTCCTATTAGAGAATGGCACATATGAAGGTAAAAAGTTATGCAAACTTCACATCTTGGCTTTTATTCACTAATTGCACATGAATATTGACGGGTGGCTTCTCAGCCTCCTAAAACAGAGGTGCTAGTTGAGAGGCAGATTTTTCTCTAGAAGAAAAAATTGGTGCCAATGATTTTTGGTTAAGAAGTTTCATAAAACTCCTATAGAAAGTACTTGATTTTGGATGAAAAGTTGAATCAAATTGAAACAGAATTCATTGTGTCCTTTCCAACCAGTATATGTGGAATTCTAAACAAAATCAAGTTTCCCATAACTAGGGAGCTGATGCAGGATAAATAGTCTAAAGTTACTGAAGAACGGCATTTTCACATTACCATAGTGCAAGTGCTCTCCATGCTAGAACTAGAATGAAATAAAATGCCATCCTTGTGATATTAAAATTCATAATAGTTTGATAATGAGCAAAATAAGTATGTATCACAGTGTGACCATAAAAGGAGGTAGTACAACACAGTGTGACCACAAAAGGAGGTAGTACAACTTCCTAATTTAAACTAATTTCTCACTGGTCATCACAATTGAAAAGCATTCATTAAAATAAGATTTTATCAATGATAGAATAGACATAATTTACCAATTCCTGAAACTAAACTTATAGGAATGTTTTGCGGAAAATATTAATCCCACAGGCCACATTAGTGTATCCAAGTCATTTTTAGGGTTTAATTGTCTGTGTTAGATTGTAATATACTGTAGATTTGTTTGCTTTCGGGGTTAAGTTTAACTTCTACTACTGTTTTGCAACTTAAGAACATAAGGTAACTTCTAAGATCAGGTTTGTAACTGACATTTCAAGATCCTTTCCCAGCTGTTTGGCCACCAGATAAGTGTTTAGCCAAGTGCTAATTTTCTAACTTCTACACCTTATCTCTCTATGAAGCTACTTGAACTTTGTCCTTTGATGCCCATGCTACTTCAAGGAGCAAACTTAATTTCTTGACATAAAACTTACCTTAAAAATTGACCTATCCGTAAAATTTCTGAAATATTGTGAATCTTATGACATGGATTGAAGATAACCAGCAAAATTATACAACACTCTAAAATGGTTCTAACAATGCATAAAAAATGAAACAATTGGACAACTAAATAAATATCAATGCATATGGCAAGAAAACTCCAAGAATGGTGAGCTGTTATTCTAACAAATTATTGTACAAAAGATACCAGTCTGATACACACCTGCTTACTAAGATCACTCAACCCATCCAAACGAGATAGTGAGTCAACTGCTGCTAACAAGGTAATCAGTCCCTAAAGACACTCCAAAGCATAATTTGCATTAAGCTTATTAGAGAAAGAAAACAAATTATCATAACTTTGCACCAAAGGCAAAGAACTTACAGAAATTGGAGACTCTGCACCCATGCTTTTGTCTCGGAAAAATGATGCAGAATCCATAGTGGCTACTGTCAATATGACGGGCTTCATTTGATTTGAAGATGAAACATTTACAGGAGGGAGTGATGACCAAACACTGCCACATTTAAGACAAGCAATTATGATGCAAAACTTAAACAAAACAATCATAACCTAAGACCCAATCTGACTAAGTAGTAAGAGACATTTAACTTTCCCAAAATAATAGAAGTCTTTTTCCATGGAACAGTTCAATAAAATAACTGCATGATATAATGAGCCACGTTCCTTGAAGCTACTTAAATTCACTATATGAAGAGAAGAATTTGGGAACTTAGAATAACAAAAGAAGATAATCAAATAAACTCTCTGTTAATTTTTCTAGAAATTATGAGCATAAGAATGAAGTTTATAAGACATGTGCCGCATCAGCCACAATGATCCATAGAGCTCAAGTTAAACATTGAAAAAACAATTTAATTGAAAAAAAACTACTTAACTAGGGATCAAATACAAGATCCTATCCTATTACGGGAAACATGTTGAACCACTTATTTAAAACTTTCAGATGCATAACTAATCCCAAAAAATGTGAATTCTAGTACAGAAGAAACTGAGAACAATAAATAGGATCCATAATTTTTCCAAGGACTCAATATGACTTTGGCACACTATTAAATCATATGCTTCCATGTAATCTTTAGAATCAGTTTCAAAAATGGAATCTCAAAACATTTTTGATCCCAGCTCCTATAGTAATAATCATTCTGCACATCAGAGTAATCAAGACAGATATAAACCGAGCAGCAAAGGAATTTTCATAATTAGAGTACGTAAATGACAAATCCCCTTAATGCCAACTATTTTTGTGATCCGTAGACCATGCGGATCATGAGCTGAAACAATAAAGCTATTAAAATTCAGAAATATCACCAGTGTTTACCTATATCCACCTAAAGGAAGGCAAGTTCCTTCTCTCAAGCAGGACTTTGAATCACGAGTCCCGGACTTTGTTGTCTAATGAAAGACAAATATACAACTCATCATTATATAGCAATTGATAAGCATATACACAAAGTCTAGCTAACCAGGTGCTAATAGAGGCCATAAAGATTATCAAATAGGATTATCATAATCAAATACCTGCATCACCATATCAAATTCAGCAACATTTGCAGTATAAGGATTATTTGTCTTCTCATTCTTCGAGACAGCCTGCAGGATGTGTGTTTAAAAGTGTACATTATGCTGAACTCTAAGTTAGCCAAATGATGAAATGGATTCTTCCCGAAATGATTAGCTTTAAAATGTAAAGCACAGCTCAAGAAGATTACCCAGAAAACTATTTTTAGTTTATGTCTGAGGCAGCAAATAGTTCATATGTGATAGAAACACTCAACTCTTTGTCAGACTTGAAGTTTATCTAACTATTTAGATACTTATAACCCAAGGTTACCATTCCAAACAAATGAATTTAGTTTGGAATACCATAAACAAGCTGATGCAGTGAAAACTGTAGACATCAAGGGTTTGGCTTCAAAATAAATGGGTTGCAAAAAATAAAATTTTATTCTCATCAGACTTAAACCTAAAATAACAAAGAAGGCTTCAGAGCATTCTCCTCGTGTTGCCCAAGTAAAGAGAACTACAATAAGAGGTTGATTGAGGTTTTTTTTCCCATAAATCCAACTGAGACTTGTCTGCAAATAGGGCTCAAACAATATATGGTAATGACAAGTTAAAAGATGTACGGAAAGTCCACAATTATAAATTGTTACGAAAAGTACAGCTAAAACAACAGACTTCAGCAAGCAGCTTGAAAAGTACAAGATTATTATGCAGAAAAATACAGGATTTACCTTCTGTATATGGTGTATGCTGCCCTCAGAGACTAAGAATACTGGGAAATTATAAGTTTTGTGCATGATACCAGATCCCTGCAAAATGCAATTGACAACAGTCCACCAAATCAACCAGATATGCAACAGCAACTCCTGCAATCTAATACTTAGCTGTTGATTATGTGTATTTTAAAAGAAACATGAGGGTGTACCAAAGGGGAAGTATTTGTGAAAAGGCTGGATGATATTGAACCAAATAACAGGTATATTTCCTACAAAGTGGACAAATTTGTAGGCCACTGAATCATTGTATTCGTTCAAGATGACTGAAAAGGATAAGGCCCACAAACTAAGGCCATAAAATGTTCGACAACAAGAAGCTGAGTACTGCTATTAATACTATGCAAATAATGAAAAATAAATTTACTAAACACTCGTGTGAAGCATACATTTGCATTCCATTCATAGTTAATGTTTCCATATGGTGCAAATTCAGCTTCTGGAAACTTTTGTGCAGGAGAAAATCCTGTAAGAAAAATTCAAGTACCAGAGTTAGAAGAACCAAATTGTAACACCCTGAAAACTTAGCTGCAACGAGAGGTTGATAATCTTATATTGGAAAAAGTATAATAAGAGAGAAAGCATAATCTAAATCACATTTACCTTTTATTTTATTTTTTATATCAGTCCCTGATTCAACAAGAACCCCTCCAACATTATTTGCAAAATTTGGATTTTTTGATATTCTGAAGCAGAAACAGACATCTGACATTATCATCATCAAGGAATTAAACTTTTAAGAATATTAAACTCAAAAAAATATCAAAAACCATACATGAAGGTTAAGGAACAGCCCTTCCACTCCACACCAAAATGGTGAAAATAAAAGAAATGTTTTAGTTCCCAATAAAGTTCAAAAGGTAAGAAAATTTCTAGTATACAAATGCCCAAATAGCAACCAAAACTCATCAGCACTCGTCAAAACAGTTATCCATTTTGTCATTAGCGGAAGTACATCTTCTATTGCATTGTATCTGAAAAGAAACAGTGAAACATGATGCGCTCAATAACAAATGATGCAAACCCATATATTTTAGAAATCCCAAGCCATTAAACCAGCAGTAAGTCACCAAACCACCAGCTTAAGTTGCTTTAGGTTGACATTTTGGCCTGGGCCCGACCTGAAGTCCATGGGCAAAGCTCGAGTTGACCGAGCTTTGGGTCGAGCTAAGGAGGCCAGGCTCAACACCCGAAAAGCAAAAAATCTCTAGTTGGACCTTGGGTTTTTTGTTCGGCCTGGCAGTCCAAGCATGATAGACTCCGGCTAGGTTCGAGCTTTTTTTGAAAAAATTTGAGCAGATTCCCCAGCCCATTGCCATGCATAAGTTGCTCCATGTGGTCAAATTTATGGACAAAGGAAAAAAAAACAGCCACAGATTTTGAATGGCATTTTCACTTCAGTGATTGTATTCCATTTCATTCATCAGTGAAAGTATGACATGATGCACTAAGAGGGAAGTGGAAAACATGTGAAATCTAGCTATAACAACTAGACTATTTCAAAAAACAAAAATGAAACAATATTTGGATTTTGATAGAAATATCAGCTGAGGTTGGTATTATTTACGTATTCAATAGGTTCTGTAATAGAACTCCTCCTGGAAGATAGCTCCAGGCCAATACAATATCTGTATAATCAGAATATGAATCACAATATCTCTCCCCACTAAGCAGATTACTCTATATGCCTTTCTCCCGCACCTCCCTCTCTACAACCTCTCTCCATAACTAACTCATAACAACCTAGCCTATGTGGCATTTGCCCCCTTACCCATCTTACCCCTACTGATGTAGGTTTGGATGGGTTTAGTGGGCTGATTGTTAGCACCAACAAGCTGTATGCATGGAGTGGTGCTAACAGTTCCCTCCTCCTCAACTAACACCTTGTCCTCAAGGTGGATGGAAGGGAATTGCCCCTTAATGAATTCAGCATCCTCCCAAGTTGCCTCCTCTGCTGGTTTGTCCTTCCACCGAATAAGCCACTGAAGGATACTGCTTGTGATTTCTTTAATGCTTCATCTCTATCCACTAAAGCTAAAGCCACTGATTCTACTTGAGTTTCACCTTGAGTAAAATGTAGCAAGGTTGGTGGAAGACGACCATACACCACTTCAAAAGGAGTCCGCCCAGTCGAAACATGGTAATTTGTATTATACCAGTATTCAGCCCATGCCAACCAAATAGACCAACCCTTAGGTTGCTCCGAAGTGAAGCAACGAAGATAAGTCTCGATACACCTATTGATCACCTCGGTTTGTCCATCCGTTTGAGGATGGTAAGAGGAACTCATCTTCAATGTCGTCCCTTGCAACTTGAACATCTCCTTCCAAAAGTTGCTAGTAAAAAGTGGATCTCTATCACTGATGATAAAACTAGGAACTCCATGTAATCTCACTATGTCTCAGGTAAATGTTTCAGCCACACTCTTAGCTGTATAAGGATGTTTAAGCAGTGAGAAGTGAGCATACTTAGACAAACGATCAACCACCACCAATATTACCTCATACCCATGAGATTTAGGAAGGCCTGTGATAAAATCCATGGAAACCTCCTCCCAAACTAGCTGAGGTATAGGTAAGGGCTATAAAAGACCAGCTGGAGACATTGCCATGTACTTATGCTTCTGACAAATGACACATTCCCTCACAAACTTTTGAATAGAAGACTTCATTCCCAACCAAAATAGTCCACCAGCTAACCTTTTGTAGGTTTTTAAAAAACCCGAATGTCCCCCAAGAGGTAAAGCATGATACTCATCTAGGAATTTAGGGATTAACACCGAAGCAGATGAGAGAACCAACCTGTTTTGGTAAAACAATAAACCGTCTCTGGTGTGGAAATCAAATTTGGAAGTGGAATCTGCTTTGAGTGCTGCCATAATTGAATTTAACTTGGAGTCCTCCTTGATTTCCCTTCGAACCACATCCATGTCAAGCCAA
>JANZLC010000002.1:14847911-14858231 GCA_026413385.1 Erythroxylum gracilipes | reverse complement strand
AATTAATGAATGAATTATATTTTAATTAATTATAATGTAATTAATTAATTAATTATAATATTTTAATTAATTAATTATAATATTTTAATTAACGAATGAATTATATTTTAATTAGTTATATTATAATTAATTAATTAATAATATTATTAGTTAAAGAATACCAAACCTTACTAAACCAGAAAAAATCAAATATTACTTTGGATCATAGGATAATAATAAATAATGATGACAACGCTACTATATTAAAAAACAAAATATATTAAAAGAATGACCCCATATTACAATTATCTTTTCATTTTTAGCATAAAGGGTAAGCCTACTCTAAGCCCAACTCAAGCCTCAGTAACTATTTCTTAAGGACATAGCCTCAATTCCTCTCCTCTCCTCTCAATCTCAATCTCAAGCTCAATCACAGTAGGAATTTAAATCCGAACTTATATAGATCTGGCTCAAAATCTAAAACACGATGTGCGTTGGCCCAATCCATTCGGAAGCGAGTTTAGTTGTTGAAGTGAATTGATTCACAGGATCCAGTTCATGGTCCGTCTGTTTTACCCCTCTTAACGATCAACTTAAATAGTTGCAGCTGCAGTTACAGTTACAGTTCCAGTTGCAGTTACTGTTTTGTATAATGGCTCCGGTTGGTCCTCGATCTGGAGATGCAATCTTCGCTAGCGGAGAGCGTGTGGTAAGCGACTCGTCTCAATTATACTGTACTCCTGGTTTTGGGCTGTTTGATGAATCACATGTTTATGGCTGGCTTAGAATGCGGAGCTATTTACCTTAACCTATGGAGCGATAGTTCGCCAATTGCTTACGGATCTGGAGGAGGTTGACGAAGTCAACAAGCAGCTCGATCAAATGTATCATTTTTTCCCCATAAATTAAAACTATTTTGTGGTGCCTAATTGTCAATTAATTGTTAGCATGCAGGGGTTATAATATTGGAATAAGATTGGTTGACGAGTTTTTAGCCAAATCAAATGTCTCCAGATGCGTTGATTTCAAGGAAACAACTGATGTCATTGCAAAGGTCTGGTCTGCTTTTTTTTTTCCCCCTTCTAAATTTCCATTCAAGTGTCAACCAAAATTTGCATTTGTAATGCTATGTTTTTAATTCTCGGCTGAGCAAGTTATAAAATTTGAATTTTGGGTAAAAATTGTTATAATGCATAAAGGCTTTAAACTTCAAAAGTTGTTCCTACTCCTGTATCTGTTTTGTCTCTCAACCTAATCATATCCTTTGATTTTTGAGAATTGCATTTGCAGAACCATTGTTGACTTTCTTCAATTTTTGACAAATTGAAATTATTACTTTGTTCCAAATTCAGCTTTATACGTGGTGATGACCTTCAGGTTTGATGCCAGTTAACTTTGCAAGTTTAATTTCTAGTTCCATGTGCAACAAATTAATAGCTCAAGAAAAGAAGAATGAGCAGAAGGGACTTAGAGACGGAGAGATAAAATGTGAATTCTAGGAACAACTTTATATAATGACTAACTTTCCCCTCCTTAATAACCCTTGTCTATAAGGGAGACACGGGGTAACTGCTACCAAAAAGTGATCGAAGTATTCGTAGCTAGCATCTTCTCATAAGGCATGGCTTCACTTCACTATAATTGGATTACAAACCTCATGGCTCCTTTTCACCATTCTTCCAGCTGAGATAGCCACATGTTCATGATTTAAAACATCATTCTAAGGGATTAGTTATTCTGGACTACTTGATGTGGCTCCAAGTGCTTCCTGAGTTGATATGTGAAAGGTATGATTCTTTGAATGAGGTGGTAAGTTAAGCTCGTAAACCACTGAGCCTATAAACAAAGTAGCCAATTTACAACTAGTTCAGGTTTTCTAGTGAATTCTTGTATGGCTGAAGTTTAACAAGAGCCAGGTCTGCAAAATTCAAAAGACATATCCGTGCTGTGTTTTTCAGCTTGCTGCTTCTTCCTGCTTTGAGTTCTTGGAAATGAAACTCAAGTCTGTATTGTTTCTTCTCTAGCTTGAAAGGTCCTGCTCACAGATGTCACATTCGAGTCTCCAGGAACATATGGAACATGTACTGGAGGAGGGTACTTCTATAGGAGCTGAAATGGAGCCAATGAGAGCCACCTTGAACATTGATTAGGAGTGTCACTAGTAATGCACCTGGGGTATGCTTCCAAGAACCTGCCGACTAGCTTGATCTTTCCATTGGATTGGGGGTGATATGCATTTGAAAGTGAAGGCCAACATAACCCTGGAGTCTCACAATTTATTTCCAAAATTGACTGAGGAATAATAGGCTGCTATCAGCATATGGTATCCTTTGTAGTTTCAAAATTCCATGAATCCTCTAGCTGCTGAATAGTTGAAACAGAGCTAGGAAATTATTATACTTAGTTTCTTAGTTTGATTGCCAACTACTAACAGAATGACATCCTTCCCTTTGAATTTAAGCAAGCCTTGAAAAATGTCAGGAATGGTAATAGGTTCGCACAGACCGGATTCAGCAGTGAGCTATGGTTCAACTTTGACAAGCTTCACAAGCTTCCTGATGTCCTCCAAATTTTGCATTTTGAGTTTTGTTTTCCTCCTTTTCAGTCCTTAGTTGAACAGGTTATCAGTGTAAATTGTTGGTAAAGATTGCTTTAGTGCACAAAAGGCTTTAGACTTGAAAATTGTTCCTGCTTTCATAGCTGGCCTGTTTCTTAACCTAAATACACGATTTTATTTTGAGCAGGTGCGCTACACAGAACTGCTGTTGACTTTCCTCAATTTTGAATAAAGTTTTATTGTTAATGTGATGTAGTTTTAGCTTTATACATGATCATTATCTTCAGATTCTGTAGTTTTCCTTTCAGAGTGCACTAGTTGCTATTATGGATGCAGAATAGTATTTTCTAACATCGCAATTTCATTAGAATGGAATTAAGTACTAAATTTGTGCTAATAAAGCTTTAATACAGGTAGGTTTCAAAATGTTTCTAGGGGTGAGTGCATCAGTGACAAATTGGGATGCTGATGGGACATGTTGCAGTATCATTCTGGATGATAATCCTCTTGTGGACTTTGTGGAACTTCCTGATACATGTCAAGGTTTATATTATTGCAACATCTTAAGTGGAGTTATTAGAGGAGCACTAGAGATGGTGAGTGGCGTCCTTTTCTAAAATGCATTATACTTTTGTTATTCTATTACTCACCAAGGCATTTTATGCTTTCTTGTTAGAGTTGATGGCATCAATGGGGTACTTGGGGCATGTACAGTAATAAAAAAGTTTTTTTTTTTTCATTTTCTTCTACTTCTTTTTTCTTTTCCATGGAAAACATAAAAGGACAAATAACAATGAGAAGACAGTAAGAAGGAGAGAGAAGATAAGGATAGATGATCCAATGCAAACAGGAGAGAAAATTAAAAGAAAGTAAAATAATTTATAAAAACATAAAGATTTGGATAAACAATAAAAAAAGAGTAGAAATTATTGTTTTGTAGGCTTGAGAAAGAAAAACCTCTTCACTTTTTTACAAAGGAAAAATTCGAAAACATATTTTAGAGGGTTTTCAATTTCACATTTCCTAATTGAAAAAATATTATTTGAAGAGCAAACTCTAATTTTCCTTTTCTTCTAGAGAATGTTTATGGAATATTGTCCCATTTTCATGATTTGAAGCACCTTTGCTTTATTGTATTAGTTCATAGTGGCTTCTATAGAAAGATCTGAGAATCCGATTTGGCCATATTCAAATAATCTTGTACATATTCTTTGCTGGGATCCTATTTAAGAAAATCAGTGTTATAGTACTATTATAGATAGTAGAGCTTGATCTAAATAAACGAACTAAATTATTCCCCCATCTTTGTTTTCTGTAGTTCTCAATCATATGACTTTGAGCTGAGGCTTCTTGCTCTATGAATTTTCTCTATTTCAAATTAAATTCTCTAGTCGTAGAAGGATAACTGTATTTCCTTTATTACTGATGAGTACTATAGGTTGTAATGAACTCATAGCTGCTACAGCTGGGTCTATGATCATCTGAACTGTGATTCCTGTCGCTTCGGAAAGAGAAGATTTACAATGCTTTGGTTATTACTGGTTTCCATCTTTTCTTGCTATTGTATTGATTTTACTATCCTTCATGTTCAGGTGTCAATGAAGGCTGAAGTCACATGGGCTCGTGATATGCTTCGAGGTGATGATGCTTTTGAGTTGCAGGTGAAGCTTATAAAGCAGGTTCCAGAAGAGTATCCATACAAGGATGATGAGTAAATTCTTGGATGTCCTTAATATTTCCTCTTTGCAGACGATGACTTTTATTTTCTTCTATCATTTTCATTAAGAATAGAATTTGGCATATCTCCAGAAACTTTGAGTAGGTCTATAATTATCTCACACATTCTAGGGATTTATTGCTCAATAAAGCTTTGCTGATTTTCCTTCCCATAGGGGCACTGGTTTGTTTTGGTCAGATTATTTTCTCTTCATAATGGCTTGGTTTCGTTGCCCTCTTTAACTAAGTGTAATAGCTTGGGCACGCACGCTCGTTGAGAATTTTGAGAGAATTCAGAATATCTTAAGCTTTCATATTGTGAATTTACACATTCCTGACCATTAAATTGCCCGTGAACCCTATTTTGGAGATTTGAGTGTATCGTGTGAGAGATGAATAGCTTCCCAACTTTTTGAGCTAACTATCATACAAAGCTAACAGAGAGCCTTCTGCCTTCATAATACGCGGAGTTCAGATGGATTTAACCTTTATATGTGAAGATGTTATAATTTTGCTTATATTTTTGTGACATTCATGTACTAGGATTGTAACTAGAATAAATATCTAATATGTAGTATTTTCTTCACACTTAGTTAGCCTAAATACTTTCCTACTTAGCCTAAATATGTTTTTTTAATGGCTTGTTAGATTTATTTATTTATCCGTCTTTTTGCTTTTTGTCTATATATTTACTGGATTTATCTTTTATTTTGTTTCTTTACCTTATTCTATATTTATTATATTATTTATTTTTATATTTTTATTTATTCACATTTATTTACTTATTATTATCATCTTTTAGGTCTATTTTATTTTAATATTTTAAATAAGATATATATATGTTTTGTCATGTGGGTCACTTTTTACCAATTAAGCGTAAGATTGCGTATTATAGAATTTGCTCAAATTTCACATGTTAGTGAATTTTTACTGAGTTCATTCTGAAAAATTATTGGTTGGATAAATGAGGCTTTTGAGATTTTAGTCTTCGACTCATCTACTTATTTATCACCATCTGGTTATTAAGCTCACCTACATTTTTAAACTGTCTTAGGTTGCTCCAATATTTTGCTGTCGAACCAACAAAAATGCTATCATTTTTATTGCACAAACTTGTTTCGGTCCGAAGCCTTCTTCCATTTAACCCAAATAAGAGAAAAAAAAAAAACCTTGGATCATGTTTTAGGACAGTCAAAAATTCCAAGCAACTAAATGACCTGTGAATTACTATGTTCCGATTTAAGGGGTGAGAATAATTAAAGGAAGAAAAGAATGTGTCTAAGTAAAATTCACTTCATCACTATGCAAGGTTTGACCTGACTAATATTCACTGGTTAATGATAGTCATTAAGAAAATGGAAGACACTAGTCCAAAACTAAACTTGATCAGAACAAAAAATCTCAATTCTTTTTCAATATCTTAATTATATGAAACATGTACACTACTTGACAACATACTACAAAAGTTGACAAAAATTAACCAACTTTTGAAGCTGAGTTTCTATACGTCTAACCATCACAAAACTGTGGAGGGATATCATATAATCCCTCTTTAAGTAGAAGCTTGTTTAATGTTTAAATTTCGAAAGCTAAACGTAAATTTCAGAGACCATATTCGAATTCAGCTCGTTTTAGGATAGATGTAACCCTCTCAAAATATTGTGGCTCCTTTTCCTTGATATCATCAAGTGTTCTTGATTCATGCTCGATTGCCTGTAAATAAAAGCTCCATCAGATATAGATCCCAAGAAATGGTCCTGTCCTTTTGTCACCAGTCTTCTATTTTTGGCAAAAGACACATAAATTAGGCCTCGTCCAAAAAGTTGTTTTCATAAACAACCTTTGTCCTAGTCTGATGCTAGACTGATGTGCAAAGGCCAAAGGGTAAGGACAGCGTCAATATTAATGGAAAATGGAATAAAGATTAACTTTGGTTTTCTCAAAGAATTAGGGTCGAGCAAAATAAAAAGTCAACAGAACTACTAACCTCACAAATTATTTCGAAGTTTTAGGAATCAATCATAGGGGAAGAATCACCCATCCTAAGAATCAAGTCTAATCCCCATCTCTGTACATTGCTACCAAAAAGGTTTAGTGAACATACCTCTTCAAATTTCAGAAGGATTAAGTTCGAAATAGAAGCTGCCTTCCCCCTGTCCCATCTGAAGATGAGAGAAACATAAGACAAGAACATAGGTGTGTGTTAGTCCTATTTTACCATCAAGTCATTGCCAATGAAAGGACAAGACACAAGATTAACATCACTAAATCTGTTATTCTCTGGATGCAAAAAGAAAAACAGAACCCTTTGATGCATGATTCTTGACATGATTCAATTGGTTCCAGAGGATGAAAATACGGGAAAGAAAAGATTTTGAATAAAAGGTATAAGGCTCAGGCAAAAGACTCACTTATTCTCTACACCATAGGGAGCAGACCAATTTTATCAAGATTTTTTTTTAACCGGATCATATCAAGGCAAGATAAAAAGAAGAGAAAAACGAGCTCCCTCATTTAAGTGATGGTTCACCCTTTTAGTGAATGCCGTTATGCCACTAACCATTGTGCCACTCTCTTATACACCCTCTTTTGAAATGTGTGTGAACAAATTTTAAAAGATAATAGCTGCACAAGTAAAAATGCAAAAGAATATTATCTTTATTCAGATTGATTGATTAATAATTAAAAAGAACGAAGCACAAAGAAAACCCTACCTGACAAGCATTAATTCATTAACAGCCCGCCACATTCCACGGCCAGTATCTTTTGCAGACTCTTCTCTAGCACTTCGCCCTTGCCACAATTCCTTGGTAATATACATTACTTCCTCAACATCGACCTAGATATGTAGCAAGAAACAATTGACAACGAATTAGGAAACATCATTTAATAGAGACTATTATCCACATGCACAATATCCATTGAAGAAGGAACAGAAGTTCTCTTGATAGTTAAATTTTCTATTTTCAGTAACCACTATTAGATATCTCAAAATCTTGCACATATGGGAAAACAATTGTCTGATGATGGTTAAAAGGTAAGAGTAAATTCAAAAGAAAGTCATATCCAGACAACCAATGTTCAAATCGTTGAAATAAAATGTCCATTTCCATGAAACAAGGCAAGCATCCACACCTGGACTTCCATGGCTGTGCCATACAATGACTCCTCATGCTCGACAAGGCGCCGATGTAGTGTTCTGTAATGATCCAAATCTAGATTTACAACTGGTTCTGTTTGAACTTGCAATCCTGCAAGTTGTGTCACAACGTAGGAGGCCATCACTTGTCCAAAAATTGCAGGGATGGTACCAAGAACAGGAATTATGCGGACTCTAAAGCCAGGTACTACCTGGCATCAAGTTATGAAGTTAGAATAGCCAATGAAACCAAAGTTCTATAGTAGAAGAAATTTTACGAGAAGTATTAAGAATTTATATTCATTCAAAGCAGAAGGTTCTAAACATAATTTGTTTTAGATTAGGTAATCAATAATCTCAAAAATACAAGCACTGAAACGGTATAAATGATAGTAAATATCTATAGAATTTTAACCTGATATTCAGAAGGATTATCCTCTCCGTTTGATCCCACAAATGGAAGCAGCTTGGCTTTAGGTTTTTCGAGAGAGAAGACTACAGGGATACCACCATCAATACCATAGCCTTTCCTCAGTCGGTGTCTTACCTAAATAGTTGCAAACCAATTAGCCCTAAAAGTGATGATAAATCTAGAACACAAAATCAAGCTCTTTAAGGGGTTCTTAATTTCAACTTTCTCAAAATGCACATCAATAATTGATAACATATGTGTTTAGGGAGCATCTCCAGGTGAAAAACATCCTACAGCTAGTTATATTAACTAATCATCCAGTTTAATAACACAGAGCAAGGGAAAATCAAACAGCAGTAACTGAAAATTTCACCAACAGGGTCAGAACAGGCCTACTGGCTCATTGCCATCTCGAGTGTAGCATGAGTAGCCCTATAACCATGTTAAATAGAAAGGCTGACAATACTGAACATATTTCATTCACTGCCCATTCTTCTACGACAGGAACCAGGTAACTAGAATCAAAAGAACAACACATAATAAACATCATCCAATAATTTAAGCATTATAATACTGTGATTACCACATCTGAAGAAGAAAATTCAGGCAACAATGACGGCAAAACCCAATGATAGACTCTGATAACATGAATCCGAAAAACTCTGATACCATGAATCCAAAGAACTCTAAACCCTATAGAAACTCACTAACCAAGCTTGTTGATACAGGATTTTTAACATTTAAATTTAGGAAAATCCAATATTATAGCATAGTTCAAACAGAGCAAGACCATCAAGATAAACAAGGTAAACTAAGCAACTAATTCAAAAGGAAATATATTACGGATCGAGATAATGGATCATTCTTAGATTCACTTAGATCAGCCACACGGATTCTTGTTGGATCAGCTCTAGCACCAGCTCCAGTTGCAGATAAAACCTTTAAACCCCTGCGCACACATGCTGCAAGAAGTGCCACCTATTACATACGAAAATATGAAAGTTATACTAGAGATCCCATCACACAAAAGTAACTGTTCTGTCCCAAAAAAAAAAAAAGTCAAAGCTCGCAACTGCACTATATAGCCACTTCAAAAGTTAGGAAAACAAAATGTAATATAGAAAGAGTTGCGCAACAGCAAAGATCCATTTTTTCAGTACTACAGGCAGCACAAAGAAAGAGCATCAAGATATATAATATAAAGCAGCATGTGTTAGAACTCTAGTCTTAGAACACTACAGTTTCTCTATATTATTTCAATATATCTGTAATGTGTTTATCACTACAGAATAGTAGTATAGTATTTCTCCCTAACCAGAGCAGATTTGCTCCTCAGAAGGTATGAATATCCTTCTGTCACTATCTTCACTCAATTTTTCTGCCTACCTTCCTCCCCTCTCTCTCCCCCTTTATAAACCCCCTCTCCAGGTACATTCTGTTATGCCTAACTAATTTGCCACCTCAGCTGATAACTAACTCCCCCCTGGCCCACTGTTCTTCCTTTTGAAATAAATCAACTCTCTCTCTCCCCCGTAGATCCTATCAGCATGTGAAACAGCAGGTCAAATCATGAGGTGAGGAGAGGTACCTTGGTGTCAATATTATCTATGCAGTCCAAGACAAAATCAGGGTGGCCAGACAGAATCTCCTCTTCAGATGATGCGTCATACAAAAGCACTTTGGCTTCTACATGGCACTCAGGGAAGATTGATATGAAATGCTTCCTTAGGCACTCAGCTTTTGGAATACCAACATCTGCTCGTGTTGCAACAGCATGTCGATTTAAGGATGACAGAGAAACCTTTCATAAAATAAGAAATCATTGCCATGTACCATAAATAAATAAATCATAATCACATTAACCAAAACATCAGCTAACTCAATACCTTACATTGTTTATCTTTTTGATCTTACCCATAATTTAGGAGGAAGATTAAAAATACCACAAATAGGTAACAAAGAGCAAATAACAAGTGATTATTGCAAGCATGAAACTACTAATAGATACCAGCCACATTTACACTGCGTATGGTTACTGTGATCCATATGTTGAGACGGAACGAAACAAAAATTTAGAGACAGAGCAGAACAAAAATTGGAGACAGTGAGGTGTTTGGTTGTGATGGATAAAACAGTGTTCTTCTCGAGGACAGAAATGTATTTGGTTGCAGTTGACAGAACATAAAAAACAGTATCAATGACTAAAATACCCCTGCAGTATAATATGATTGGAAATATGTAATTCATTGATTATTTTAAAACGAATGATTTGTATTAGTAATTTAATTGTATCCATACATAAGGAATTTAAAAAATGAATAACATAAAAATTTAATGAAATGAGCTATTGAATAGCAAAAAATTCGTTTAAGTTAACAATAAAATGAATTACGTTAAATATTTTTTATAATTGTATCAATATTTATTTTAATTGTATTTGTAATTACGATGAAATAAAATGAGAAACCTAAATATTTAATGAAATGAGAAACCTAAAAATTAAATGAAATGAGTTAT
>JANZLC010000002.1:14812074-14840997 GCA_026413385.1 Erythroxylum gracilipes | reverse complement strand
ATAAATAAATAAATAAAATTAATAATAATAAGAATAACTTAATAATAATAATAATAATAATAATAATAATAATAATAGTAATAATAATAATGACAAATATATTTTTAGTTTCAATTTTTTATTAGAAATCTCAACTAAACATGTTTTTGTTTTCAGTTTTTATATTGCAAATCTCAACTAGACAGGTTTTCGTTTTTTTAGGAAAAAAAAACAGAAACTAAAAACAGGAAACAGAAACTAAAAACAACAGAAAAATAAAAGTGGAACCAAACGGTCCCTAATAAAACGTCACACAGCCTAGTCCGACCCGACTTGACTCGACTCGACCTGACCCGATATGTAATAAAAATGATGTTTGAGAGAAAATAATAATAAAATGTTTTCTAGACCGTTCTTTCACTTCTTTGCAAGTGATGGACACTACATAGCAAGTTTCTAGGGGTTTTAGGGACACACTCACGCCCGCAGACACATACACACAGCGAAGAAGAAGAAGAGAAAATGGGTTTCGCATTGCAACCGTACGGTATACAATCGATGTTGAAGGAAGGGCACAAGCATCTATCAGGACTTGACGAAGCAGTTCTCAAGAACATTGATGCCTGCAAGCAGCTCTCCTCCATCACTCTCACTTCCCTCGGCCCTAACGGTACGATATCTCTGTCTTCTTCTTTTCTTTTACTTCATCAATATCATAGGTTTGTTTGTATGCATCAAGAAATTAGACTTTGAGATTATTAGGGTTTGTTTGATAATTGATTACACAGGTATGAATAAGATGGTTATTAATCATCTGGACAAGCTTTTTGTTACCAATGACGCTGCCACTATCGTAAATGAACTGGAAGTTCAACACCCTGCTGCCAAAATTTTGGTCTTGGCTGGCAAGGCCCAGCAGGAGGAAATTGGGGATGGAGCTAATCTCACTATTTCATTTGCCGGTCAGCTTCTTCAAAACGCTGAAGAGCTTATCAGGATGGGTCTGCACCCCAGTGAAATTATCAGTGGATATTCCAAAGCGATCAACAAGGTTAGGTTTTTTCTTATTACATTTTTAATGCGTTTCCTCACTTGCATTGGTTATTTTCTTATTCCTTTTTCCCTTCAGACTGTTGAAATATTAGGTGATTTGGTGGAGCTTGGTTCGGACAAAATGGATGTTAGGAAAAAGGAGGAAGTTGTTTCTCGAATGAAAGCTGCTGTTGCAAGCAAGCAATTCGGACAAGAAGACATTCTATGTAATCTTATTGCTGATGTAAGTTCATCCAAACGACTTCTTTTATCCGAAATCTTGGTCTGAGTTTAATAATATGTTTTGTTTCTGTGTGTGTTGTAGGCATGTATCCAGGTCTGTCCCAAAAACCCAGCCAATTTTAATGTGGATAATGTGCGGGTTGCCAAGCTCGTCGGAGGAGGTTTACATAATTGTACTGTAGTGCGAGGAATGGTTTTGAAAAGTGATACTGTGGGTACTATAAAAAGGGTAGAGAAGGCAAAGGTGTGTGCTTTATTTTGTTCGCTTGTTTCTTTTAAGTTTGGCCTAATATCTGCACTCTAAATCTTATTCTTTCTCTCCTATTTTGTATATCTTCATAATATCTTTTATGTATATCTTAATAAAATCTATATTTGATGGCCCAAATTCTGTTTCTTCTAGCATTGGGATTTGACTTGTTCCCTTTTATCATTCTAAATCCTATCACCTCGATAGTGTGTTGGGAAATAGGAGTGGTTTGTGCGCATGCAAGTTTGGCTTTTTCATGGATAGTGGTTGTTCTGTGAATATAAAATAAAATGTAAATTTTTTGGGTGTTCTTTTATTTTATATTGTTATTTTGGAACTATTTATTCTGGATTTTTCCCCTCTTGTTCTTTACTTTTGTAGGTTGCTGTGTTTGCTGGTGGTGTTGATACCTCTGCAACTGAAACCAAGGGAACTGTCCTCATTCACAGTGCTGAACAGGTATAACTTAGGGATATTCAGTATTTATTGGTTTTTTGCTTATCTGTTCTCTTTCCTGATTTCCTTGATTTGATTAGCATTTTTTAGTGGCTATATTGATTTTATACTTTGGCATTGCAGCTAGAGAATTATGCTAAAACTGAAGAAGCTAAAGTTGAGGAGCTCATCAAAGCAGTTGCAGATTCTGGTGCCAAAGTAATTGTCAGTGGACAAGCTGTTGGAGAGATGGCATTACATTTCTGTGAACGTTATAAGTACATCAAATTTCTCTCTCTCTCTAAATTTGTTTCACCTTTTTGTTTCTTTTGAATTTTGGATATCTTTGCTATGAATGTGCACGGTAATGTTCTATATGACAATTAATGCAGAAGGAAGGCCTTGTTTTTGGATTGTTGACCTCCTTATCTGTTGCTTTGGGTTTTTGACAACTTTCCTTTCAAATTTCTTACTTGCAGGCTAATGGTTTTGAAGATTAGCTCAAAGTTTGAACTAAGAAGATTTTGCCGCACTACGGGTTCAGTTGCTCTCGTAAGTCATCTCATGTTCACTTGTGCAGAGTCCTTTCAGTTATTTCCTAATTTGCTTCTTTCTTCTTACAACAGTTGAAGCTCAGTCAGCCAAGCTCAGATGACTTGGGATATGTGGACTCTATTTCAGTTGAGGAAATTGGAGGTGTTAGGGTATGCTACAATACTCACTGTAGTTGCAGTCATTTACTGACCACCTGCAGGGTTGTGGATCCTGCTGTCCTTTCTCTGACCATATTTCTTGTCTAGGTAACCATTGTGAGGAATGAAGAAGGTGGAAATTCTATCTCCACTGTGGTTCTACGAGGAAGTACTGAGAGTATATTGGATGACCTTGAAAGAGCTGTTGATGATGGAGTTAACAATTACAAGGTAATTGTTGTTAAATACATGTCTGGAGGTTTCTTGTTCCTCCTTTGCAAATATTTTGAGCTTGTGGTAGTTGAGACGGTCTTTTTCCTTCTTTGATCAACTGTTTTTGGTATAAATTTGAGGAAGTTGTAACTGATACTCTCTTTATATACCTTATGCTCAGGCAATGTGTAGGGACAGCAGGATAGTACCAGGAGCTGCAGCAACTGAAATTGAGTTGGCTAGAAGACTGAAGGAGTTCTCATTCAAGGAAACAGGGTAATTTATCCCCCAAATTCCTCTCTTTAACTTCTTGGTTCTCCCCATCTTTTTCCTCGCTTCATTTTAGCATATTTTAGATTCTACACGTGTCTTGAGCTCCTTAGGTTTCTGATGTATAGTAAAACTTACTGTTTGAGTTTGAGACTGTTACTTGAATGAATTGCCAATATGTTGTTTTCATTTTTCCTACAGATTGGATCAATATGCTATCGCAAAATTTGCTGAAAGCTTTGAGATGGTACCTAAAACACTGGCTGACAATGCTGGTCTTAATGCAATGGAAATCATATCTTCTCTATATGCTGACCATTCATCTGGAAATACCAAAGTTGGCATTGACTTGGAGGAAGGTGTTTGTAAGGACGTGTCGTCTATGGGCATTTGGGACCTTTATGTCACAAAGTATGTTCCGATCTAATATGTTTTGCATTTTATGATCATCTCTCTGTTAATGGTCTATGATCTTTTTTAGCTTCTGCAAGATATTATCCTGGGTTTGGTTTGGTACCATCTTTTCAATGTTGATTCATTGCTCTTTCACTTGAACAGCTGAAATCTGTTATTCTATGACTGGATCACATGTGCTGTGCATTATACTGGAGCGTTGACAAATAACATGTGTTTTATTATCCTCTTGAACAGCTGAAATCTGTTACTGTATGTCTGGATTGCATGTGCTCTGAATTATACTGGATCATTGACAAATGACGTATTCTGTTTCCTCTACCCCTGCCATTAGTTCTTAGTCATAGTTGCATTACTTGCCCATGGTCTATTATGTCACTAATGATATATTGTTGTGGGCATTGCTGCCGGTATATGTATTTGTATCTTATGTTGTGGCATTTTTCATGCTACAATTATGAATATTTCACCAGTTGGCATGGTATTTATGTAATTTTTACTGGTTACTCAGACTTATTAGTTTTCCCCTTTTCTTCTTGGGAATATTCTGCTTCTATTTGCAGTAGTTCCTTACAATTTCGTGTAAACCCTTTGCAATTCTCATCAATATAACTTTTATTGCAGGTTTTTTGCTCTGAAATATGCTGCTGATGCTGCCTGCACTGTATTGAGAGTAGACCAGGTATTTTCTCTTTGAAACTTGTTGCTAAAACTACTCTTTGACGATTTTGCTTCATTATGCATTGTTTTAAGTTTAAGTAATGACAAAACCAGAAACTAATATGAATGAGTTTTTGGTTGACTTAACTTTCTGCACTTTGTTGTGCAGATCATTATGGCAAAGCCTGCAGGTGGTCCCAAGAGAGATCAACCTGCAGGGATGGATGAAGACTAACTTCTTGATGAATGAAGACTAACTTCTTGGTGAACTTGTTCTTCTTTACCAGCCAGTATGTTTTGCTTGGATATTCTGTCTTCCGCTGCACTCCGATGCTAAAAATGCACTCACTCAAGTTTTGTTTGCGGTTATAAAAATGTTAAGACTATTAATGCTTGTAAATTTCACTTGGAATCCAACTTCATGTGATGAACAGTTTTTAGGGGTGAGAATTTTCTGTGGCTTTGGTCTCAACTTAAAATGGGTTTGGTTTAGTGGTCTTTGACGCGCTTATTATTGAGTTTTGCGTTGAGTTGCTTATCATGCGAAAGAGAAAGCGGTTCTGTTCAGTGAGGAATTACCTCTTAGCCGATCATTTATTCGTTCATGCGTTCCCATGGTAAACTTTTCGAACTAGTTCTCAAAAAATAGAACTAGTAAATATATTTTATGAAATTAATTTTTAGTGATCTTATTTTGTACGAATGTCTGATAAGTGAATAGAAAGTAGTCGAGAGCTGTAATTCAGACACAAATTAACAGTTAGAAACTACCATATTATACTTCATCTCATGCCTTGATAACAAGAAATAATATGGTTAAAGCATAACAAGTCTAATACGTTTACCGAAAGACAATAACATCATGTGCATATATAATATTGATGCCATAATAAAAAAACTGATGGTTAAGGTTGGATCCCTTCGCTGGATTAAGCTGATCGAATATGTTGACGCTGTCGGAAATGCATCTGGGCTGCTGTGTTACTCGCTGCTCCGACGGCTGCACTGTTACCATTTTCTTCACCTTTTGTTCTTTCACTAGAACTTGGACTTGCAAATGGGGAAATAAGCAGGTGAACTAGGGAACCGATCAGGCTACTGAAAAGATCAGGAATATAGGAACATGAAACCATGGTTTGCCTCAGATTCATAGCTCAGTTCGGTGAAGTTGGTTTGGCAAATTACTGTGACTAGTAGGTTATGAAATGAAAGCTTTGCTATATGGAAGAAACATAATAGTCAAAAGCGTACAGAATATTGCCAATAAGAACTCATTGCGTGGTTACAAAGTCAATTGATACTCAAGCCATGACCCCATTGAGTGGAAGTTTGCATAGAATAGGATAACCTTTTCCAAATTTCCCACTGGTGGATATTACTCATTAGCTATGGCAAATATCTTTAATTTATTTTGATCGGCAAGGATTAAAAAAAAAAAGAGAAAGAAAAGGTTATCATATCAAACTTACCATTACCCTGGTTTTTTTTTTGGGTTTTCTATGAAGTGTCCTAGGAGAGTCTCAATTATGGGACATACCTTTAAGTTATCCATATCCAGACTATTTTCTGCTCGAACCGCATAGGTCCTTTGTGGGAGGTAAAACTCTGACCTCAAGTTTTAAACGACTGCATACATGAGGGCGGTTCGAATCTACGACCTCACTTAAGTCAGGAGAGCCCCTTACTAACTCACCTGGACCTTGGGATTACCATTATCCTGCCTTTAAACCATAAGAGTTTTTCTAGAAAAAATTGTGGGGACTGATATGCATGACCAAGGGAGAGGTTGCAGAGTCACTCAATTGGTGGAAGAGATTGCATTGGGCATTGAGAATTTCATATGGATTTCTTTTATCTCTATTAATTTTTAATGTTTTATTGATTCTTCAACTTCCAGATTTTCTGGTTTATTTACTTAGTTGAACGAAAGCTAAATATATTCAAAAGACGAGGCGAAGCAAGAAGTTTACAAAATTGGATAATACAGATCAAAGGCCTAACCCCAAACAAAGGACGAGTATGCATTAACTATACTAAGTTACACAACAACTTAAAACTAATACAAGTTGGCAGTATTGAGGTGTAATAAGCAGGCCCTCATCTAAGTTGCCTGAGTTAGTTTAACTGCCATCGTGAGGACATTCTTTGGCTAACAATATGCTTATGTTTGTAAAGGAATAGGTGTATCCTGAGCTCATCTTGAATGATTACCGATAAATGCTGTGGTGTGCAAGCAATAGACCTGAATATAGGGTTGTTCCGCTCCTGCCAAATGTCGGAGACAAGATAAGCTAGAGTTGTACGTATTAACTAGACATCAACTTCCAGGGGGAGCTTGAGTTGAACACTCCAATCTATAGGGGGGTTGGGGATCAGAACAGATTACAGGGGGGTTGGGGATATCGCATTTCATCATGATGAATCTCCAAATTTGATTAGAAAATGTGCAGGAAAAGAAAAGATGATTATGTGATTCGGCATTACTCTTGCACACGGCACATCAATTAGGGAAGCTTAGAAACCTACCAATGTGGTCTAAAGTAGCGAGTTTGAGTTTGAATGCTTGCCAAAGTAGATGAGCAGGTCGAGGGTTAAAGTTCCAAATCCAGACTGCATGAAACCATTGTACCTAGGGATACTCCATTTGGTGTATGCTTCTAGCTGAAGAAGTAGTGAACTGACCAGAGGACGTTAGCCTCCACAGAATCTTGTCAGGTCTCCTGTTAAAGGTGATATTACTGAGAAGTGAGGGAGTTACTTATAGGAGGATTCCTGTTTTGGAGTTGTCGATAAATGGTTAAGTTGTGAGCCACGTTAGCATCTGTAGGAATAAATCTTGTAAGTGCTTGAAGTTGAGGTAGACTGAAGGGAATAGATTAATTGAGCTACGGATCAAACCAAAACTTCATAGTCTCCCCATTACCGAGTTGAAAGTTGCAGTGAATTCTAACCTTATCTCAGATCTTACCAAGATATTTGATCAAAGCAGAGGCATTTCTGGGGACGTTGAAGCACCATATGGATCTTGCCTTCATGTAATAAGCATTAACCCATTTAACCCACAAGGATTGTCGGTCTTGGATCAATCGCCATACCTTCTTGGTAAGCATGGTTTGATTAAGCAATTTGGAGGTGAGGAGAACAAATCCTCCTTGGCTACGAGGTGAACATACATCTACCCATTTAATCTTGCTAACTTTAGTATGCATGTTGCATCCGGACCATAAGAAATTCTTGAAGATTTTGTCGATCCGTTTGTGGATATAGCTGGGACTTACGAGATGTGACCCCCAATAAGTTGCCATGGAGGAGAGGACATAGAAAAAGATCATCAGCAACACTCAATTCGACATGCTTTAACCTTTTGCATTTGCTATGAAATCTGAATTTAGTCTTTCTCTACCACTCTAAGCATTAGTTTGTTGAGCACCTCCATTACTAAAGCGTAAAGGTAAGAGAAATAGGGTCCCCTTGCTTGATACCTTTTGCTGCTTTAATGCTCCTGGAAGGTTCCCCTTTTACTAAAGTCTTGGAGGTCATGGGGCTTATACATTGATGAATCCAAGTGACGAATCTTGAAGGAAAGCCATAAACTTGCAAAGTGTTAGTAATAAACGACCAATCCAACATGTCAATCAATATAGGCCCTTTGATTGCAGTCAATATGATTAAGCAAAGTAGTTTCAAGTCTTAGCGTGAGTACCTTAGAGATGACCTTGTAAACAGTATTGCAGCAGGCGACGGGTCAAAAATCCCCAAAGCTGGAGGGATTAACACCTTTGGGAATAAGAGTGATGAACGCGTTGTTGATTTCTGTAAGAAGCGTACCATTATTGAAGAATTCCTTGACAACATCGACCACCATTGAATTGGTAATATTCCAGGTCATGGATGTTGTGCTATCTAATTAATTTGAACATTATTAAGTGATTGGTTGTTCATTCTTAAAGATAAAGGGCCTGATTTTCCTCGATTGTAAAATCTTATATTAGGCTATACCATATTTAATTCTTCTCATATTTTCAAAAAAATATTTAATTTTTCTCATTGAAAGGACTGAGTTATCATACATACACCAAATCTATTTACGTTGATAACAATTCATGACGACTTGAATTTCTGTTCAATTATACATTAGGTACCATCTAACTTTTCAAGCTCCTCTTGGAAAATGAATTAGGATTTGAACTTTAAATTGAATCAAAAATGCAAAATATGATATCTTTTGGTTTATGTCTTTTATTTGTATATTTGTAACATATTTAATTAAAAAAATATGTTTTTGATTTATGTATGTTTATTTAATTGATTAACTTATAAGATAAATTCAACGAGATAATTACATTTTACAAGTGAAGTTATAATAAGATAATAATTATGAAATTTATATTGCAATTTATGTATTATGGTTAAATTATTTCTAATTATTCTTGTATTAAGATTGTATATTAATATACAAAAAAACTACTACATGTTACATTTATCTTTAATAGGACGAGCAACGAATCTCATGGACTAATTTTATCAATACTTAAACAAATATATTGATACTTATTAGATAATAAATTTATAAAATTAAGAGATTTTTAAGAGAAAACTATCATTACGATGATTAATAAAAGACCCTATGACTTAAGATCTTCATGGAGTGTTATGTTTTAATACTATCTTTATGAAGTGTTATGTTTTAATACTATCTTTTTATAATATGTTTTGGACTTTTAGTAATATAATTAAAATTAAATTCTAATTTTAATTAAACTTTAACTAGAATTAATGTTAGTTCTAACTAAATACTAATTGGGTCCAACTAAGATTTAATGTCACATATTGATCCTTTTTTATGACATATCTTATATTTAATCCTAAAGTTTCTTAAACTTTACAATCAAATCCAACTTAATTAAAATATCTTTTCCTTCTTCAACTCTATTTATTTGTGTGTGACCTATTAGGTTCCTAAATATATTAACAATGGATGTAAATTGTAACCTTAAATCATATATGGGCTTAGATAAATTAAACTCATTTAATTCAACGTTAGTTCTCTAATTAAACAATTTATATTTATATATTAAGATTGACATCTAGCAACGCATTATGATCATCTAAATATTTAAGTATGTTAAAGTGACTTTGAATAATATTTCCGTGTATGATTTTTTTTTGTACAATTCAATCATTTCATCTCACAATGTTTTGATTAGACATGAAGCATATAATTAATGTTTACTTGTAGATCACATTTATGATCAACCTAGAATTGAAGTATACTAGGAAGAAATTGTCCCAAAACCATGTCTAACTTCTAATTAGAGATATAAGTGGCCTTTGAAAAACTTAGAAAACAAATTTTAAGTTCCCAAGTTGTTAAATTCTAAAGAGTATTGGACTAAAATTTAAGTTAAGAGGATAATTTTAGTTAAGTAAAGGATGAGTGTAAAGTGCAAGGAAAGCTTAAATAATTGTGGATCTTTTTTTTTTTGGGTTGTTTGCATTTTATTTTTCCTACCAATGTGCTTGTACACCTCCCCTAACTTCAACCACCTTAAGTAGTTTTCTTGTTACTGCTCAACCTCCAACTATCTTCCAATTTTAGCCACGTCCTAACTAACTACCTACCAAATGTTAATAATGTTTTCAATCGACTTGACTCCCAAATCCTTGACTTTGTTATTAGTTCTCATGCACAGGAATTCTCTAAGCCATCTAATTGACTTTTAGAAATACTAATAATTGTGCCTTTTCATCTTTGGGCTAAATGGGTTAAGTTCTGCTCAGTCTACAATAATTGCCCCTTCATATGTTTGGTTGAATAAACCAAATATATGGTATTAAATGCCTTCTAAACTTCCAAAAAAATAAGTTCAAGGCCATTTATCAAATTCTTAGATATAGACTAGTGGTTTTGGGAAGTTTAGGAACTAAAAAGAATCTAACTAGAAGAAAAAGCCTTGAAACGTTGCTAGGATAACCTTCATACCCTTAGCCAAAAAGAATAATTAATGGAAAGAGAATATTGGGCATAATAATTGTATCAAGACTCTTTGTGTTTAAAACTCTTAACTCTCCACTATTATAGAAGCTTAAAGATTTACTCTATTTGAATTTCAAATTCTTGTCGCTTTCTTAGGGTTTTCTCATTTTGTTATAAATCCCCCTTTCTCCACCATTAACTATCTTAAACTTCAGGCAATCTCCATCTTCTCTGCTAACTTTAAGCTCTTTTCCTTCTCTTCCTTGAAAATTCCTCCAAAACCTAATAAGCTCTCACTTTTTTATGGTTGTCGAACATCTTACATCTTAATGCTTTAGTTGAATGCTATATATGTAAGCCTTCAACTTCTCTTTGTATTTTATTCAAATATTCTACTAATGTTTCTTATTTTCATTCTTCGTGTAGGCTATACAACTTATGGTAGTCTCCATTCATATTAAACCTCTGTTAGCATTTACTAGATTAAGGTAAGAAACTCTTGAACCATAAATCCATTTTTAAACTTTCTTCTAATTCTGTCATCAAAATCTCCTTTTTACAACTTTTAAAGGGGAATTCCATATTTTGATTATAAGCAAGGATTACCTTTAATTATTAGAGTCCCCCATTTATTAGCTCTCCTTAACCATCTCTCCCAACCATCTCTCCCGTAGCTAAGAGAGGTAAGTAAATCAAACTCATCAGTAGAATTTCCCTTATCACAAACCCTAGAATCTTTGAAACCATGCCAAAAAATATGGAATAATGGGTTAAATGGATAGATAGACTATTCCTCTCTTTCCATTCTACTTAGCAGAGGTAAGGAATTCTTCAATTGATAGGTCTAGTTAGGAACCCACTAGAGCACCAACCCAATTTGATACTTGTTATCCTAAGATTATGGAGTCCTTTATGTAATTCTTTTATTTTTTTCTTTTGGCTATATCTTTATCTCCCTTAAAGATGTTTTCTTTTAGATTGGCTTGCTTATTATTAAACATGATTTTGTTTTTAATTGAGGAAATTTCTGGTTTAGACTTTAATACCTTCAAATGTTCTTCTTACTTTGGCCTAATCAATAGTTGTATTTCTTTTAAGAATCCTATTTCTAAAGAAGAGCATACTAAGTTTAATTTGGATCTTATTGAATTGGTTTATCTTTTGCCTAGTAAACAATACAGTGAGTCTAGAATTTCTTCCTTTATGTAAAGGAATAGCTTCAAGTATATTTTTTTCCTTTGGGTTATGTTTTTTAAGATTTCTTTACAGAACTCTAGGAAGGTGTTTCTCCAATCTCTCTCTTCAGATGCTTAATTTAAGTTTATGGTTTGTCTAGCTCTAAACACTCACTTATTTTCTAGAACTTAGGGATAAAAAAGGTCTTCCTAGATTTTCTTGGTTTTTGTTTTTTAAGCCTTGTGTAATAAATCCACTAAGGATATTATCATTATTATATTGTCTTTAAATTCCAGGTAAATAAACCAACCCAACCCTTTCAAAAGCTTCCTTAAAATACCTTATTAGCTGAATATCTTCAAGCAATCTGACTCCTCTTGTTCGATTGTTTGTCAAAAACTCTTCCTTTTTTACACCAATCTAATACTTTTTGTAGTGGGTGGTAATAAGGCTTTGAAGCCTGGCCCTTCTATTCTAACCTTAGGTTTTGAAATATATTTGCATTATCTTTGAAGCTGGTAGCTTGGTCTTTTCCTCGGAATTCCTCCTATCGTCTACCTTCTGCATTACCCACTGGGAATTCCCTTTGAAGTTTCTAGTAAAGATAAGATCTTACATGGAATTTTTGATAATTACCATGCCTTTAAGTGCAATATTCTTGTGGCAAGTATTACCAATATAGAAGTCTACGATCTTTGGTAGCAAAAGAGCTACCAGCAATTGATTCCTCACATAGATCTTGCAATCCTTAACGGTACTTCTTCTTGTCTTAATATTTTAGATATCATTTAATTTCAATCTCTATAATTGACTTATATTGCTTTAGATTTCAAATTTCTATATACTGAAGGAAAAGAAGAGTAAAAGATTACTTCCCAAAAAGAAGCAAAAGTAGCTGCAAACTCTCTCATTAAGAGGAAATTTAAAGAGAAGTCTCCATTTGTTTCGAGCTTTAAGAAAGCCAAAACACCAACCAAAGAAAATTAATATGCCAGAAAGTTAACTTACTCTTCCACCAAGCTAGTTGAAGAAATTGATATCACTGAGACTGTTACTAAAGAAACTACCCCATAAATGAGACTTTTTCTACTCTTGAAAAGTTTATGAAAGACATCGGTGATGGGAAAATACTCTTTTCTAACTTATTCTCTTTATTTTGACATAAATTCATCGCTATAAATTTCTTTCACAGGTGAACAAATATCAGACTTATCACTACATGCCTTTTCCTATGAACCAAAACCTAGAAGATTTAAAAATTCCCCAGAGCCAAAAAACACATAACTCACTTCACTAAAGGTAAAGCAGGAACTCCCTTCATGTTTATAGAAGTTCTTCAGACTTTTGACAAGCTCTTTTATGTATTATAGGCGGTAGATATTTAAAAAATAATAGTATCTTTTGAGGAAGCCTTTGATCTAATCTTGTTGGACATTTCACCTAATACTCCTTCCATCACTATGCCATCAATTAAATATGAAGAGTTGATAAAAGTTAAAGAGTCCTTAAAGCTCACGATACAACAAGAGCTCGAATTTCTAGCTAAAATTTAATGCAACTCCTATCTAAGCATGTTGTCTTATATTGATTATATGATTTAATTGTCTGCTATTAGAAGACATTTGATTAAAATTAAAAAAATATTTTCCTTTTTTGAGAAATCCTTCCATGACTAGGTTGTTTACTCTAAGAAACTAAGCTTTTGTCAAAAGCATTGAGAGGATTGTAAAGAAGAAAAAGCTAAAGGTAAAATCCTTATGGAATGAATTCAATAACTAAAGAAAGAATTCAACTCCTTAGAGGATCATGATGTTGAACATGAAAGATCCTTTAAGCTGATTAGGTAGAAACAAGAAACTTGACAAACAACTTAATCATGAATTCATTAAGGTTAAGCAAATGGCTAAAGAATTGAGAAAGCCACCAATGTTACGAAAGGAAAAAGTTGACCTTTAAAAACAACAAGTCCAACAAGCTAAAAAAGATCAAGTTTCCTACATTAAACAATAAGGTGAGATCCAGTCCTTTAACCTGGATCAACTTTGAATTCTCAACACCCTTTTATAAACAATTTATTGGAAATAGGTTGGCTTATTTGTTTTTAAATTTTATTTCCCTTGGAACGATTACTGCTTGAATAATTATTTAAGTTTTTGATAATTTATTTAGGGAATTTTATTCTTCTTTTATATCTGATCTCTCCTATAAGGTAGGTACATAGGTTTCACATATATCTCATTAATAAGATATTTATAAGGTTTGCCTTCTAGGTTAGACATTACCTTCCAGAACCTTCTGAATTGTGAATGGCCCTTCCCAATTAAGGCACTAATTTTCCTATTCTTTGTCTTTCATTCTAGGTGGTAAAGTCACTTTCCACACTAAATCACCCTCTTGGAATTGCTAGTTTATGAACTCTTTTATTGTAAAAATTCACTACCTTATCTTTTTGTATAATTATAAATCCTAGAGATGAACTTCGTCTAGATCCTTTGATTCCATCATCATCACATCCGAATACTCAAACGTCTTTAAAGCTTTTGGTTAACCACTCTTAAAGATGTAATTACTAATTCTAAGGGGATAATAACACCATGTCCATATGTTAGAGTAAAAGGATTGACCCCTGTAGTAGTGCATCTAAAAGTCTGATATGCCCATAAAGTCTTAGACAAAATCCTATACCAATCTCTAGGATTCTCCTCTAACATCTTCTATATGATTTCAATGACTTCTTTATTCAATGCTTTAATTTGTCCATTAGTTGAGTGTAGTAATAGGTCGAATTTAGTAATTGTATGCCATAATTTGTGGAAAAATATTTAATTGGCTGACAAATAAACATAGTCCCCTAGTCACTTGTTATTGATTATTGAATTCTAATTTGATGAATAATTTGTTCTTTAATGAACTTCACTACGCCAACTTGTTAAACCTTTTTCATGGGTTGAGCCACACCCATTTAGTAAAATTTTCTATTACCAACAAAATAAAATTATGACCCTTAGAGGAAGGCAGGTATATTTTTCCAATAAGGCCAATGACCCAACCTTTAAACAGTTATAAGTTAAGTATAATATGCAATACAGAGGCTAGAATTTGTTGTATTCTTCCATACTTCTAGCATTTTAGCATGCTTTTTCATAATATATACAATCCTTTAATATTGAAGGCTAATAATGGTAACCATGATGCTTAATAAGCCTCCTCATCTTAATTTCAGATTGACAAGCATAACATACCCCCTCATGAACTTGTTCATTATTTTAATACCTCAAGCATCCTAAGACATCTTAAAAGAAGTTCATTACTGCCTTATCGAAATAAGACTCTCTTAATCATTACAAAGTTATAATCTAATTCTATAAGGCACCTTTTTATTAGGATATTTCAATAATTTTTTAGTTTCTTCCCTTTAAACCTGAGCAACTACTTTATCAATATTGAAAACTTCTAAGTAAATCCCTCTTGTATAGATAGGCAGATAAGATTTTTGTTATATAATAACACATTTACGAATGAGATCCTCAGATATCCTTACCTTAAAGGCCATTTGGGAAACTTCATTTGCCTCTCAATTCTCTTCTTGAGAAATATTTTGAAATTCAATCTCAACAGTGAATTCCAATAGCATGGTGTTATAAAGTTAAACTTGCACACTTATATTCTCTTATTACCTGCCACAATACTACTTGAGAATCTCCTATAATGAGAACTTCTTTAGCTCTAAGATCTACCAGAAGTTCTAGCCCATTTATTAGGACCTCATATTTATCTTGATTATTAGTGTGTAGGAAGTCCATTTTGAGATAAAGAAGAGTTTTTGGTGAAGTAATGACTATTCCAACACCAATTAATTTTTGTGTGTAAAAATTATTAAATTTCAACACCCAAGGTTTCCTTTTGTAAGTAAACTTTAAATGTACTATATCCTCTTAAATTTCTATCATTAGGTGGCTTGCTAAGAAGTCAGCCAATATCTGGCCCTTTACTAACTTTTGAAGATAATAAACTAGGTTAAAATTTACAAAGTGTCATAAGCCACTTTTTAATGTTCCCTGAAATAACTGGTTTATTCAATGAATATTTTATCAAATCAATTTTTAAAACCACACAAACCAAATTTTGAAGTAAATAATGTCTTAATTTTGAGCAGGAAAATATAACAATAAACATAATTTTATAATAGGGCGTACTTCCTTTTTATTGGGGTTAGAATTTTACTTAAGTAATAAATGACCTATTCATGATCTGCCTTATTATTTTGCTTCAATATACACCCATTAGAGTCCTTTGTAGTGGATTTTTCTTGTTATTTTTCTTTACTAAATGTATAATATTGACTCCCCACTCAATATATCTGGCCGGTTTATTAAAATTAAAATCAGCCTTACACAACATTTAAACATCTTCTTTAATTTTTAACTCACTTTTTTGGACCAATGTTTAGGAGGTTAACATTAAGATTGAAATTATGGCCTTATAGGAAGTTTGTGTTATACTAACTTTCTATCTAATCCTGCATTTTAGTATAATCCTAGGCAAAACAATCTTTAAATTCACCATAAGTTTGACTAATTCCATTATTATTTTTGAATCATGACTTTTACTCACGAGCACACTTCAAAATTCTCTTGACCTAATCAAGTTTATCTCCTTAAGCAATTCCTAATTCTGACTTTCGAAGTCATCGATTTTTATTGTAGCATATTTCAAATCTTTAAATCGACCTTCATATTCTAGCAAGAATTCTTCCTCCTTATAAACCAACTTGAAATATCCTTCCAACTGTTCGAAATTCTCCATAATTTGTGACATTTAGAATTTGACTTCTATGATCGTAGTTATTGCACCTTCACTTTGTTAAAGTCCATTCATCAGGTTTCTTTACAATTGGAATTCTCATCTGGTAGCAAGCCTTATGATAGTTGTCTTCATCAACATTTTTGACTTTGACTTTATTTTCTTTTCACCCTTAGTTTTCAAGTACTCTTCATGAGACCATTTTTGAATTTGAAATGGCCTCACTTGATCATCATAGAATTTTTCCTCTGTTGCATCCACTTTATAATAGAAAAGCTGAGAATTATCCCAAATAATTTCCAACTCATCACCTTTTTACAAGAGCAAAAACTAATGAAGAGACGAAGGAATACATAAATTGGAATGAATATAATCTCTTCCTTTAACGTCTCAAAGATTTTGATTTCATGAATAGTACTTTTCGGATATTGATAGTGCATCCCGAAGTGAATAGTGATACTCGGGACTAAAACTGCACTTTATTTTATTTAGCATTAAATAGTATTATTCAAGGACAGCCCGAGGATTTAATTTGAGGTTTAAACAAGTTTATTTTAAGGGGTTTGGCTAAGAATTGACCAGTGGTCAAAGTTTGATATAAAAAAGGGTAAAAGTTAAACCCAAAAATATTAATGGAAATAAATGATATTAATTAAGTTATGTATGTAGGGTTGATATCTTTTTAATGGGACTAATAGCATTAATTGCCACATAACACTCTCTTTTTCACCAAAGATTGCTGAGAACAACCGCTCTCGTCTTTTCTTCCATTTTCTTTCATTTTCTTCCACTTACAAGCTAACTTTCACTATTTTTAACCCCCAAATCAACTATTAAACACTAAATCATCAACCCACCATATCAACAAGAATGTTCGGAAAAAAGATGAAGAAAAAGTATAAAGGTGTTCTTGATGAATAGTACCCAAAAATTAGTAAGGTAAGTTAATGGAGTTTTGGTTGTTTTTAGTACATGATTTTAGTATAGTTGTATGAAGTAATGAATAAAATGCATGAAATTGAATTTTTTATGTAATATTATGAAGGCAAAGAAGATGAATTGAAGGAGTGAGAGAAAGAAAAAGAGAAGGAATAAGGAATTGATGGTAAAATTGAAGTTTATGGAAGCTTAATTGAAGAGTTGGACATCAATTTGGTATGTGATCTTACAATTATATTTTTCCCTAAAAATTGTGTATTAGATAATATAGGGTTCTTGAGATAAAATTGGGGTTTATGAAATTGTTGTTAAAAATATTTCATTGGATTGTAAATGAAGTAGTATATGTGATTAAATTGAATTTTGGACTTATAATTTGTAGTTTCCCTAATTGGCATACATTATGTTTAAATTTGGAAACTTGATATACATATTTTTTAACTAATTGGTAAGATGATTATGTGTTGAATGTTCTACGAACTAAATTAAAAATAATAATGGAAAAAATGACATTAAGGAGTGACATTTACTTTGGCCGAATATGGAATAGTTTAAATTGACTATTATGAGTTTTTATCATTAAATTTCAATGGATTAAATTAGATTTGACCCTGAGTAAAATAGATAGGAATTGGAGGAATGTGATATGGTTAGCATGCCAATTAGAGAGTTAGCAGTACTACATCATGACATGTGTTACCTGACTGTATGGCTTCGAGAGCTTGGTTCCGGTATAAGATATTTGATTTGTCTTATGGATTATATGGCTCCGAGAGTTTAGTCCCGTAAGATATAGATAAGAAAATGGACAACATGGTTTCGAGAATTCGGTCTCGTATTTTAAAATCCCACTTATGCTGCTCGATGATGCAATTCTATTAGATTTTACTTTAGACAATGACAATAAAGCGAATAGTAATTGCTAGAATAATGATGTTTTGAATATAAAATTTTGAAAGTTGAAATTTTAGGTATTTAAAAATGTGGTAACAATCGGTATTTCGATTCTATTATCAAGTATAGGGTGTTACAATTCCCAATATAACTTAATAACTTGCATGCGTGTCCATGATAAAGAAAGCTGCCAATGGAGACTTCTCTTCCCTTATGACATGTACTGGGAGAATTTCCCATGCCTTAGTAGTCTCCTTAGTAAATGTAGCAATAGACACCTCCATTAGGATCAAATCTGTATAATCTTTACACAAAACTTACATCATTTTGGTCAATATAATATATACAGCTGGTCGATTATCAACCAAAACTCTTGAGGTTGGTTTGTCATTAATATGGGCTTTAATGTACAAAGGTCTTACATGTTGGGCTATATTATTTGTTAGTTTTTCTTGTACCATCTTTTTTAGATTTTTTAGAATTCGTGGACCCATAACCAACATAGGAACTTTGAATTCTCTTTTATCATAAAAATGTTTTATTTTCTTCCTATAAGTTTTATTAAAAGATGCAGGAAGCTTCATAGAAGAAACGAAACATAACAACTGAATGGAAATTTCCCCTACCATGAAGAATTTACTAGGACTTTCATCTTCACTTTTAGATTGGGCCAACTTTTTATAAATTCACTAACAACTTCTACTTCCTATGAATTTACTAATAACTTCTACACGTTCTTTCTTTTTCATTGGGCATAAAGTACTTTCCTTAGAAGGAACAATTCTTATGAAAGGTGAGACAATGAACTTCTCAAAGGGTGATGGCATGCTTCCTTCAAAATTAGTGGCATCTTTTTATTATTGAAGTCTTATATTTTAAGTTTTGGTTAATGGAATTAGATTATTAGGATACCTCACTTGATGCCATTGATAGGATAGAGGCACCTAAGGTGGTATTACAAATCAAGGTTACCTATGTTGAAAGCTTAAAATCTATACATCAGACCTTTGCTTGAAAATTTGAGTGTTGTCTTGTGATTTGATCCTGCAAACTCTACTTTCCATTGGATTTTAGGAATCTACTGATTCTTATTCTTAACATTAGAATTCAAACTATAGTTAGTAATGAAAACACTAGTTCTTGAATTCGTAGATAATGCTAAATGATCCTCTACAATCTTCAACTTCCTCTAACATCTAGCAAAAGTTATAAATCAAACTCAAAAGTATTAATAGTTGTTACTGATGGGAAGGGATCGTTATCTATCAATATGATTTGATCGACTTTAGAAAACAAAGGAATTCCCTTATTAATCTGATCTTGAATATCATTCATGAATCCCCAACCTGAATTCGTAAGGTGACTGTATATATTATTGGTACTTACAGTAGTTCCTCCATCAAATCTCTTCTTTTATAGAATTATTTATTCTAATAACAAAGCAATAAAAATTTCCCATAATAAGAAATCTAAGATTTCCTCTATTTTAAAGGTATCAAAAGTGTATTGAACCTAAGTAGTTAGTGCTTATATTTTCCTTTTGGCTTGGAGTGATTTTTGTTTTAGAGAAAGGCAAATACAAGTTCCAGGGATATAAACTTCAACTATTGTCACGTCATAGAAACTTGTTTCCATAAAATAAGTATTACTAAGCTCTTTTTCCAATGCCACACTTTTGTTGTCGGTTCATAAAAATAATATAATTCTATACCTTGGAATTTTTTCAAACTTTAGTATTAAGACCCCTCTAAGCTAGCTTCAGGTACTTGATTTGTGGGAGTGCAATTCGACATTAACTCCTCTTTCTCCTAAACTGAGTGATGAATATGTCTACGTTCTCTTCACCTTTTTAACTAGTTATAGAAAAGTCAATTATACTGACTTTAGGTTCAACAAAAAAAAAATTGTGTATGAAATAGTCTTTCCATTTCTATCTATGAAAGGACATAATTTATAAGCAAAAGAATATACTAGGAAGAAGTCGAACTTGTCAATGAATTTGGAAAGTCTAAGTTTGAAATTTTTGAAAAATTCTTAATTAGCCAATTCATCACACTAAATAGTGAATATAGTAATGTACTTAATAGTTAATTGCCCATCTTCATAATAAATCAAAGTAAACTTAGGAATTATGTGCCATAAAGATAAGGATTGGCCAATATGCTTTGAATAAGGCTTATGAAATTCTGGGTTACCAATCTGTCTCAAGCCAAGCCCATACAGTTTTTGAATAGTTTCCATATCAACTTGACACCTCATAGAGGAACAATATCAAGGATAGGATTACAGTTTATAGCCAAAAAGTTGCTCCTAAGTCATAATTTAGTCCATTAATTTTGACTTTAAAACTAAATCCTCGTCTTCTAAGAACTTGAGGCCTGACCACCTCGTGTACATTTCTAAGATTAATAAGAAAAGGCGTAACATGAATATCCTATCTTTTATGAGAAAAAAAATGTATCTTTCTTTAATAAAGGAAGAAGCTAGAGTATGACTAAACTCATCAACTTTTGTCACATTTATTGCAGGCTCCCCGTTGAGCACTTTAGAAATCTGTCTTACTAGAGAGGGAGAATTCCATCTAGTGACCTATACCAAAGCGACAAAAAGTTTTTCCATTTTCTTTGTTAACATCTTGATTGCTTCATCTGGAGAGGCCAAATTGGAATTTATATTATGAAATATCATTTACATAAACAATATTATTTATTATAGCTAGATGTGATGATTTTGAATTCTCGCTAATTAGAGACTTAATTGAAGGTGACATTGCCTTTCTAAGATTTTCAATTATTTGGGATATAAGGCCTTCGTTCCTTACTATAGTAAAGACTTCTTCCTCCAAGACTGAGGCACAACAACTTCTTTTTCCATTCCCTACATGCAACATCGTAGTCTCACTGGGCGTGCTAATCAATCACTTTTATGATTAACTTGAAATTCAAGTGTGCCAGAGAAGAGTTCTCTTAAAATTGCACTTGACTTCTAATCAGCGATATAAGTGGGCTTTGGAAAACTTAGATAATAGAATTCTAAGTTACCAAGTTGTTAAATGATAAAGAGTATTGGCCTAAAATTTAAGTTAAAAAGAGAATTTTATTTAAGCAAAGGAAGGGTACAAAGTGCAAGTTGAAATAATTATAAGATCTTTTGTTTAAGTTGTGTGTCTTTTGTGTGCTTATACACCTTTCCCAACTTCAACTACCTCAAGCAGTGTCCCTATAATTGCTTAACCTCCAACTATTTTTCAATTTTGACCACATGCTGAGTAAGTATCTACCACATATTATTCATGCTTTTAACCGCCTTGACCCTCAAATCCTGGACTTCCTCATTTATTCCTGTGTCGAAGAATTTTCTAAGCCTTTTAATAAACTTATAGAAATCCTAACAATTAAGCCTTTTCATTTTTGGGCCAAATTCCGTTTAGGTTATCAACATTACTTTATTTGAGTGCAATCATTTTAATTTTCCATCGTTAGTAAGTGATTATATTAATGATATTTGAAAGCTATTTTTAAAGTGTTATTTCATTTTGGCCAAGAATTTTCCGAATTAACACTAATCGAGAACAATAAAACATTCTTTCTAATCAATTTATGATAACAAATCCTATATTGATTACTTAACTACATTCATATAGTTTATATTATATCTATTGACTATCGATTGAGCTGCCCTTGACTAAAATGTTATAAGTAGTATTAAACATAAAAATCCCTATATGACTTAAAAAGGACCCACATTGTATATTACCTCAACTTCTCTAATCTCGTACTGTTCTCTTCTACTTAGTAACTTATACTTCACGGTTTCAAGATCCGAAACCTCAGAAATAAAATAGGATAAAAAACATAAACATCAAATGGAACAGAATTATTCACATCAATTGAACAATCAAGAGTGATAAAAAAGTTGCCTGCCCTCAAGGCTTCTTCCATATTCCTGTTTTCGGACCTCTTAGGGAATACATACTTGGCAGTCTCATTCGCCAACTCAAAGAAAACTATGAAAAAATAATGAAATTTAGAAACAACACTTAACAGAGTTTTTTCTCAAAAAACTAAGAACACTCAACGGAGTTGAATTGAAGCAAAAGAAACAGTTTACGTCCCTGAGAAGCATTGGACGCCTGGGTAGCGAGAGCCAAGACAAGAGAGACTCGGGTCTCGAAAGCAGACACAGGCCACTGGGGGCGTGAAGAAGCAGTGGTCGTAGATCGGTCGGAGGTCATGGACTTGATGAAGGTGGGAAATGCTCTATTTGGATGTTGAGAAAATGGATTGAGATGTATACAAGGACAGTGAAGCATTGGCAAAGGCTCGCAGAGAATCATTTTGGATTCACCTAGCAAGTTCCAAGATTTTAATTTTTCGTTGGTCTTAGTTTTACAGTGAAATTATTATCAGATTTTTAATTCGAATTTTGTTTTGTTTGTAAAAGGGATATAATTGGAAAAATAAGTTAAAATTAAATTACATTCTATAAAATACTGTTGCATACCAAACATTATAATAAGAATCCACCCAACTTTTCTATTAGAATTCTTATAAGTATCCAAACATGTAAATATCTTTAATTAGATTTATTTTCCAAAAAATTAGATTCCAGATTAACTTTACTTTCCCGCCAACCAAACGGAGCTATAAGGTCATCATAATGAGAATTTCCATAGACCTATAAGTAATCTTCTAATAGAATTCTTATATGGGATCTATTTAGTGAACTTGTTCTCTAACAAACACTCATATGAATATTTAAGTATCTTCATACTTTAGTCTATAAAATCGAACACTTTTTTTATAAGGAAAAAAAAGCATAACATGTGTTAGTCTTTTAACTTTATATTAATGTCCAATCTTAATAGCATAATGATTAGAAATAATTTAGGTAATAATAATCTTATAATTATTATCTTATTATAATTTTATTTACGATGTACATTTATCTCTTAGACTTTATCATATACATTTGAATATGTATAAGATAGGGAATATTTTAAAATAATTATCTCACTAAACTATAATCAATCAATTGATTATAGGGTATAAACCAACTGAAAACTAATACATGAAAATGTTAGTCAAAACTACTTTAATATTTATAATATTTGGGTAATCATGATGCATCATTAAATACCAATCTTAGTCTATTAATATAAATTATTTATTTAAAAATTAAGTGTAAGTTTAATTTATCAAATCTTAAATAAATTTTATAACTATAAATTATATTCATTTTTAACATATTTAAGAATCTAATGAATCATATAGAAAGAATAGGTGATGCAAAAAAATAATTTAGTTATGTTGGACTTGATTATAAAGTTTGAGAAACTTTAAAATAAAATAAAATATAGTTGACTAGTATTGGATATTGAATTTTATTAAAACTTAACTGATAATTAATTTTATTTAAAATTTAGTTAATATTTAAATGCAATTAAATTAATATCCAATTATAAATATGTACATGCTTTATATTATTAGTAGAGATATTTCAATTTGTTCATATAAATAATGTTAGAGATAATAAACCATAATTTTTAATAACATATTTCAAAAATTAGAGTTATTAAAAATAAAATCAAATAAGGTGATTGATATGTTATGATGTTTATGAATTAATTATATTATAAAATTAAAATAATCATATTTCATGAGAAAATATGAAAAGTTTTATTTATCCTACAATGCACGTGTTGTCATCACGTTGTTGTTGTGGCCGTGGTGGTGTTCTATCTCTGTATGATGATGAGATTCTGAGTAAGCTAATTCCGGCCCGTTCAAGCTAGACGCGTGAACGCAGTAACTGCTCCACGAGACTGTCAGCTTTCAAGTCGCCGCATCCCCTAACAGGTAACTGCCAGCAGTTAAAAAAACAATCGTTTCTTATAAATGCCCTTGAAACCAACCATCCAAGTACAAATAATAAACCCATTCTGAACACATTCGTAATTTAAAGGCGGCAAACCGTTGACTAATAATCTTAACTCCCTAATTAGGGGTATTTCAGTCTATCAGTTAAGTGTTTCCAATTCTAGCGGGAAATATAACTCTGTAACTAACGTTTGAAACATCTAACAGATTGTGATTTGTGTTCTAACCCCAAACTGTAAGTACCTTTTCCTTCTTTCACTTTCTTTCTCTTATCCACTAATTAGCTTAGCCTCTTGCATTCAAAGAATTGTGCATCTGTATGCGTGTGCTTGAGTAATTGGAGTTGGCATTATTAGCAATGCCAATCCCAGTTGTTGAATCTTGCAAGAAGAGAAAACGAAGGCCTAAATTTTACAACTTTCACACGTTTGGTGACCCTGGTTGCCCCCTTCGTCCCACTGGACCATTTCGCGATAACATTCGACTGTTTCTCAGGGACTGCACCCAACCTGAAGATTACGATGTGGAGGGTATGCCTGTTAGCTGCACCCTGCTCCTCCTTCAAAGTAATAACTTTGTTGTCCCTCTCTACACCATCGAAGAAGATGCCCATCTCTGTTTTCAACCCTTCTGCGATCACTGTAGATGTACCGGTTAGGATTCTTTGCTTTTTCTCCACCATCTTTATTATCCAATTCTAGTATTTCAACTGGGTTTTTGTCTTCTACTGAAAGGTTTTTCCTTTTGTCTCCATCTTTCTTGTAGACGTTTGGATTTGCCTTTGATTTTTTTGAGGGTATTGCTAATTCTTTTGTATCTGAGGCCTTGCAGTAATTTCTGGATTTTCTTTGAATCTTTGGTTTTGGGATTTAGGTTGGAGTGGTAATTTTGTCTCCAAAAGAAAATATCATCTGATCATACCACCAGACAGCCACTGGAACAAGCGATTGGAACATGATGCTTTTGATCTGCAGACTCATCTCTTGCACGGATTAGTTCACTGTAATGGTTTTGGTCATTTGCTCTGCATCAATGGAATAGAGGGAGGTTCCAAGTACATTAGTGGCAGGGAAATCATGGATCTTTGGGACCGGATTTGTAACAACCTCCGAGCCCGGTACCACTAATCTCTAAAATGTATTCCACTATTTTTATGTGTGTATTCCAGATTTTGATTTTGAGTTTCTTGTACATCTTGTTAGGAAAATCACTGCTCAGGATGTTTCCAAGAAGAGGTCCATGGACCTTCGCCTTCTCTATGGAGTTGCATACGGGCATTCGTGGTTTGGTAAGTGGGGATATAAATTCTGTCGTGGAAGCTTTGGCGTGACTGAGCATAATTACAACAGAGCAATAGAAATTTTAAGTTCACTGGATGTCGATGAGATCATCCAGAATTTCCACGATTCGGTTCAATTCGAAGATATCAAGCAGATAATCCGATACTACAGAGGTTTCAGCGAAACTCAGTTGATCAGTCTTGGAGATCTTCTCAGGTTTATGCTCACAATTAAGTCTTGTCCTTATGCAGTCAAGAAACAAAGTAAAATTTCTTGTGCTTCAAAATCATCTATCAGTTTCCCCACACAGAAGAAGCATTTGACGAAGGATAAGAGTACAAGGTATAGAAATTTCAGTTCTCTGGCTACAACTTTGGACAGTAGGTGGCCTATTAGAAGGCTGGAATATGCAGCAGAAGTGATAGTGGATACATTGAGAAGTAACAAGATGGGAACTTTGAATCAAGAAGGGATGAGTAGACAAGAAGTGAGAGACTCAGCTCGGCTGCATATCGGTGACACTGGTTTGCTTGATTATGTTCTGAAATCAATGAACAATGTTATTGTTGGTTCTCATGTAGTACGCCGTGCAGTTAATCCTAAAACCCGGGTGCTGGAATACTCTCTGCATGATCTTGGTGATGGATCAAGGCCTATTAAAGCAAGTGAACATGAACCAGAGATCCTCAAAGCACCAGCTCTAGCTCGGGGACCTGGGGCTGGGGTTGATGTATATAATGATATAGTTTATTTGTATACAAACTTGCTGCTGAGCTACCCTCAGTCAGAACTTGTGCAATCAGCAATTCAGGTGATCCTAGACAGCAAGCATTTTGTGAAGGAGTGGCCTTTTAAGGATGATGATGATGCATTATTCAGGTTTATATGTCACGTGTCGCCGGCGCCGCAACTATCTGGACTAGAATATAGACTGCACAAGGACTTGCCGCCCGGGGAGATTGTTGTGCTTCCGTTGTCTGCAACAGTTCTGGAATTGAAACAAGCAACTGAGTATGCACTCAAGGACACTTACTGCATATTTGAGAACTTTGAGGTGATGGAGATAGAAAACATGGAAGAGCTAGAAGACGGAGAGTTGCTGTTTGGAGCTGTTGAGTCGGGGGTAGAAATTTCTGTGAGAGGGCATGGTATGGACATAACTACACCCTTGATGTATGAAGGTGGCCCTGATAGCTGGAAGGTAAGATGTGAATGTGGAGCTCAAGATGATGATGGGGAGAGAATGGTGGCATGTGACATGTGTGAAGTGTGGCAACACACCCGCTGCAACTTTATCGACGACTCTGAAACTGTACCTCCGCTGTTTGTTTGTCGTAGATGTTGCAATTCTCTTGTGCAGTCGACAAACGAATATGAACTGGAGTATGATCAGAATGCCGGTGATTGTTTTCTTTTATGATCCCAGAAGTTGAATATGCACCAAAGCAAAGCTGTCCCAGGACTAATGATCTTTGCTGATTCTGATGTCACGTAAATTCTTAATTGCTTTTGGAAACTAGAGTCAATCCCATAACATGACCTCCTTTTTTTTCCCCCCCGTATAAACTCTTTTAACTGAAGAACAGATAACAATGCATGCCTTGTCTTCTGAAGCACATTATACCAGTATGCCATCTTTTCTTAACTTTGCCACAACAAACCACTGGCAGGCATCAAATTGATAAATTAGAAACTATTTTCAGAGTCATGATTTCGACAGCTTACTCCAAACGACAGGCTTCTGTTGTTACTAAGAGGATAAATTATTTTGTGCAATTTAGAAGAAAATTAGCCAGTGAATGTGTGAGAGACTCGTGTTAAATCTAGCCACTGAAGTTTGGACGGTTGGAGTTCCAAATTAGGTGATCTAATGTACCACTAAATTATGTTTACTTAATGAGATGTTATATATTATATTCTCTACGTTTAAGGCTTTCTACCAGGGAAGGCAACTGATGAGGCAAAACGTAAGTCATTCCATCATGAATTGTTTGCATATTTAAATGAAAATCTTATACAAAATATAGCACAACTTTTTATATGGCTATGTTTCATTCTAAGTCTAAATCAGTCAGCTTATACACCCGGTTAGGATATGGAACATTTTAGAGGTGGGCTTGAACTGTATTGAAGTCCATTTGTCCACAGTATCATCAACCATACAAAATTGCTATTATGTATGATTCATATTTACGGACAAGTAATCTTGAAGGGCCTATAAAAGAATGTAGATATTTTCGGAAGTTTCTAGATGAACACAATAGTCTATCAAGGTGTGTTCTTTTTTTTGTAACATATGGAGACACGTGGCGGGGCGTGCGTTGCACGTGCCGTACAGTAGACGCGCATTTGCGCGTGACGCACACATGCCAGATGCATGCTCACGCGTACTGACATGCACTGCCACGTCAGCGGCTGACATCAGCCGTATGGAATCAGCGACAGTAAATTCCAAAAAAAAAATTCCAAATTTCCCACAAGAGTGCTTCGAGAGTCCGTTTTTGGGTCAGTTTCAGGGTCCGAGAAATTTATAAAGTAAGGTTTTTTATTTTTCTGGATTTATTACATTAGTAATAAATTAAATTTTAACTCCAGAAAAAAGAATTAAGGTATTCTGAATCTAATTTTGAATGAATTTTCATACTTCGGACATCGTATAAGGGAGATACATGAGGTTCTAGTGTCTCAGGTCTCATGTTCAGTGTTCGGGATTGCATGATAGTTGATCGGAAGAGGAATTAAGACATTCTGAAGTCATTTTTGAGTGAATTTTCATGCAATGAATTTACCATAAGGGAGATACATGATGTTTTTGTGTCTCGGGTGGTCGGTTCAGTATCCAGTGACGCACGATAGTCACTCTACTGAGATTTTTCTTTTACGAAAGTCTCAAATAATGTTTTCAAAGAATGCTTTCAGCACGAGTGTGTGACAATGAGGCTATGCATTTGGTTTTTTTTGCACTTGTTGATGTTACATTGTCATATATCATATGCCCATAAAGAATGTGAGGATAACATAAAGATGTATCCCTTGTGTTTGTGGACTTTTTGAGTACTGATGAGAATGTAGTCACCAAAGTGGCCTTTCAAGTCAGTATTTTGAATTATTCTGCTTGTATATTGGGGGATGTCTCAGATTTTATGTTTGGTTATTCTGCCCAAAGGTGTTGACCTTACATAACATTTTGAGATGTGCATGAAGGCATTAGATGGAGGAAAGTTATTGCTCAAGTGATCTATTCACCCAAAGGTGGTAGTGTCATAAGAGCTGATAATTTATACTCTGATCGCTTTTATGTGTGAAGGTCTAATTGCATATATTATGTATTCAGCCCAAATGTGTTTCACAATATGTGTGATCGGATTTTCAGTAAAGATACTATTTAATAGCTTTGAGTATCACTGTTATCCTGCATTTGTGCTGATTTAAAGATTATCATCTTAAAGTCACCTTTTTAGTCAACAAAATTAGAGTCACCATTGAAACCTGTCTAGTTTCAATTTAAAGAAGTGGATAGAGGATGTATTGAATGCTATGGAGATAGATGTTGTTGATATGACCATAAGGATGGATAGTGTTGGATCCCGTTACCGAGACCCAACTACTCATATAGATTCCTCATACTTATACACAATTTTCTTGGAAACAAAGAAAACAGAATCGAAAGTTGAAATCGAAAGAACGGATCGCTTACAGAGGACCGCTACAGAAGCGGAATCGGAGCAAACAGAAATACTCGGATAACAAAACGAAGGCAAACGAACGTGTTGGAAACCTTAAACAT